>JAWVGU010000075.1:0-569973 GCA_037039885.1 Miamiensis avidus
ACCCCAACCCCAACCCCAACCCCAACCCCAACCCCAACCCCAACCCCAACCCCAACCCCAACCCCAACCCCAACCCCAACCCCAACCCCAACCCCAACCCCAACCCCACCCCAACCCCAACCCCAACCCCAACCCCAACCCCAAATTATCTATATTTAGTTGTAAATATTTTTGAAAATAAGTATTAATTGATTACAATAATTATATTTAATTAATTTTATAATAAACAAACAAACAAATCATATTGGCAATTTTTAATAAAATAATTATAATAATGTTAATCTATATTATTATAAATAAATATAATTTAAACTTTTAATCATTGTTTTAGTTATATGTCTAGTGCTTCGTTATTTATATTTAATAATTACTTTTTACTAGAACCCATATCACTACATGAATTTTATCCATTAACCTTATCTGATTCATTTATATTGATGTTTTGTATTCTAATTGTACTAGACCTAAGTTGGGAATTGGGTGCATAATATATATTTTAGTTTTCTGAATCACTTGAATTATATAATAATTTCTCCTCTTAATCTCTTTAGCTTTCTATGGGCAGGTTATATTTTTTTAAATTACTTTTTGATGTACTTATTTTATGGAAAGCATACTTTTTTATTTAAGTATAAATTATGAATTTTAAACAAGGCAAACCGTAACTTCACAATTATCGTTATTTTTTTACTATATTTTTGCTTTCCTTAACTTTTCAAACATCTGGACCAGTTTAATAGTTCTGAATTTCATTTTTTCTTTTGCAAGAAAATCTTTTTCTCTCAAATGTATATTTTTTTGTTTAATACAAATTTCATGACTATATTTCTTATTGTTTTCCATCTTTTTTTTGCTCTCTTTTCACCTTCTATAGTGTTAATAAGGCTTTAAAAACAAGGAATTTTCTGAGACAATTTTATAAGCAAAGGCCTCAATTCTATAATTTTTTCAGGGAAGATTATCTTTACTAATTCAAATAGGAAATAAATGTTTCCTGCAATTATCGCAATCGTTGAAACAATTAAAAACCAGGAATTATCTTTTTAGCTAAAGGTCAATCCAAATAAAAGAGTTATTATTTAAACATGCGTTGAAGTTTATACCAGTTTGTTTAGATTGCTTGTAATATAAGGTTGTAATTGAACACAAGTGAAAAAATAAGCAACAACTACCAAACAGGAAAATGTCGTTTTTATTATAATGTTTTCTGCATAAACTATTTGTATAATGATAATCAGCATTTTCTATTTATTGAATTTAATTTAGTAAGTAAAAAAATAAATATTAATTTTTTAAAAATTTTTTGTTATTTTAAAATATGTAGATACCTCACTCATACTAATAAACTCCCAAAAGTACTTTGATGGTTGATTTTCTAAATATAAAATCCCATAGCATCTTTAACTATAAATTTAAGAATGCAATTTTTTCGGTTTGAAACTAATTTTTAGAGTAACATTAATGGCACCAATACTGCGGCAAATAGAATAACTGACAAATTTATTGGAAGTAATTTTTGCACATAAAATTCATCTCCACATTTAATATTGGAATCAAACAATGAATAGCTTATACTTCCAATCTAGAATAAAATTAAAAAAGATAGTTTTATTTTTTCCTTAGTTAAATAAAATTTACTTTTTTGCACATGAGTGCCTAAGTCGAATTAATAATCAATCCAGGCTAGATTGTTATAAATAAACAAATAGAAGAAGAAATAAGCAAGGGCTTTAAGTTGTATTTAGATATTTTTTTTATAGCAAATAGTATTATAATAATCAAATAAAGCAAGATAAGAACAACTATAAATACCAGAAGACTAATAAAGAATGCTTTTAATTTATTTTGATAAAAATCTTCTTTGGCACTGAATTTAAACAAGCAGTCCAGTGAACTAGCTGCTGTTTTCGTGGGATTTCCTATAACATAAAAATATTAACATTATAAATAGATGTATATAGCAGATAGGTACCAAACAATTCCAACGCAGTTAAGTATTCTTTGGATAGTTAAGCACAAAGTCTGATGTCATTGCAATAATTTGCGTGTGAGTTATAAATATTTTTAAAATGGCAGAAAACAGAGGTTCTCTTAATACAGCATATCCAAACAAACTTAAAACCTTATTTTTAATAAAAAATAGTGATATTTTTATTATATATTTAAAATTTCTTTTGTTTTTTTTACTTTTCTAGAAACATTTAGGTCTATTCTTTATTAAATGGCTTAGAGAGAAGAGACAGCAAGAACTAAAGTAAAAATTCCCTTTCCTATTGTCTTGAAGACTATAGATGTACTATCTTCGCACTTATGACATTCGTCTCCATTTTAAGATATTCTTTTATCTAATTCACATTCCTAACATAAAATTCCAGTATATCCTAAAATTAAATATATTTATTTATTAATATTTATTTGTATTTTCATATTTAAATATATATTATATGTGTGTATTATTTTTATACCAGCTTTACAAACATCATTTCCTTGGCAATACTCTGGATTTGCATCACATTTAACATACTTCGTTGCCTCAAGATTATTTCTCCAATACTTAGTTAAAATATTTAGTGATTAATACAAATTATGAATAAATTCATTTAATATTGTTATTATTACCCCTGGCTTGGGATAAGGAGTCACATATCCTCCGTCACATTTAGCATTTTCAAAGCTTTTTATTAAAAATTATAGTTAAATTAATTTCTTTTATTTATCATTAAGTATTAAATTAATACCACTTTAAACATATCAATTCCCCTCCTTTCATTAAGAAAGATCCTAACTGACATAGCGTGTATTGCACTTCATCGCTAGATAAGATTTATTCATTCGGAGCATATCCAAAAAAATCTTCTCCATATTACTTTTTGAATTTATTTAGCGGTTTTATTAGTTGTTGGTTGTTCTAGTAGGTGGCATTTACAGCAACAGAGTTTTTAAATTCTTAAGAATACTCCCCCAGGTATCGAGCAGCAGGGCCGAAATCTGCTCTATTTTCTAAATATTAGATATCTATTAGTTAAATGGAGAAATTTTAAGAAGGATTTTTAGCTATTAGCAAGCCTCCTCCACTTGTGGCTTCACATTTTTAAATAATAACATTTTCCAACTGAATTATAACTTTATTTTATTTTTCAGATTCTACTTTCAAGCTTGCTTACACCTTTTTTTTCAACTAAAGGGATTGGTCGAAATAAATGGCTCCTCCTTAAGAAACTAAATAGTTTTAAGTTTTATGTTTGTGTTCCAAAGTGGTATTGTATTCGGTTTTAGAGTTAATAAACTTGCACTATTTAGAATACAAGTTGTAGCAATCCCTTAAAAACACAGATCCTCCTCTGAAAGGTGCATACGAGTTTGAAAATTCTACATTTTCCATAGTCATGCCGTCGACTGATTCAATATACATACTGCCTCCACTTTTTTCGGTATTGGAACCAGTGGAAGAAGAAATGTGCTGCACACTATTATTGAAGAACTGGGTTTGCTGTATATTGGCTGCCTTGGCTCCTTTTAAATAAAGGGCTCCTCCTTTGAGTAGAGCTTGGTTGTTAGAAAAAGTGCTATTTAAAATGACAATATCTTGAACCTCTTATCCCTATATTGCACTTCCTAATCCTACATTAGTATGGTTTTAAAATATGCAGGTATCGAACGAAGCCTTATCAACAGTCTACATAACCACGGCATTTCCTTTATTTTAGGAGAATTGCGTCGCTTCAAAAGCTATGTTGGAAGAAGACTCGAATAGGGCTCCTCCTGCATGCAAATTCTAGCTTTCATTTTCAACGAATTATATGTTTTTAAATAGCAGATTTTCAGACAGGAGGCATTAGATCCCGCCCCCTTTCCCAACTGCTCTGTTGTTTTTGAAATGACCAGTGGTAAACTACAATTGCGTTGAACTGAGTAGAGAGATGGCTCCTCCATTGAAGCCCACATTTCCCTCAAAAGAAAATTAAGAAAAGGCAATATCATGTGAATTGGCTATGAATATGGCTCCTGCTTCATCTTGAGATTCGTTGTTTTAAAATTCCAGATTTAAAAATTTTATTTGATTATTTAACTGTACGGAAAGACCTCCTGCTATATACGCAGCCTTATTTTTAATAATTTATACATTTTATAGAGTCAAATTGGTAACCCCCTATAGGTACCCACCCCCTCCTTCGAATGCTTCGTTACCTATCAATTTTAGATCATCCATGATGATATCTTTGGAATTTATAACTGAAATTCCTCCGCCAATATTAAATTGAACATTACCTAAAAATGTCAAGTTCTTTAGCACGTTATTCTCACTAAATTCTATAGAAACACCTCCCTAACCGATATTCTTCTCAAAAATGGAATTTTGCATTAAAATATTATTGCACTATGTTCTAAACTTTACTCCACCCGTATTGTCACTGACTACCAAATTTTCCAACGTAATTTACTTCAAAATTGAACCCTATAAGACATCTGCATTGCAATAAGAGAAAATTTTAATAATAAATCATATAAAATCGTATTATAATTACATCCTCCCACATTTTTTTAAAAATTAAGTTTCTGATTTGTATATTACGGACCTGTGTTAGGTCTAAATTTCCCACATCAGAAGAAGAAAATTGATTTTCTTCGAATGTGATTTGATTTAATTCGCAGTTCAGACAAGAAATATCTTCTAATATGAGACACCCACCATCTCCTTTGTTTTTTTTGAATTAAGAGTTTTAAATAATGATATCATTATCAATGACTCCCACATTGTTTATCAGTACAACTCCCCCAAACACCAGCTCAGCTTCATTGTTTTCAAAAGTGCAGTTATTATATCTTATTTTCTTGCCCAAAGATATAACAAAAGCAGCACCGTGATTACCCTGGCAAGCAGTGAAAGAACTATTTTCTACTGTTATATCAATAATTTCTTAAGTTTGCATGGAACCTCCATATTTTCCTTTTCTTCTATAAAGGTTGAATTCAATATTTCAAGCTTTGAAATTCTAAACAAAAAGGCAGAGCCGCCGTGGATAATAGCCGAATTGTTTTAGAAAAAGCAATTTTCGATTCGCAATATTGAGTTATCGGATTTTATTATTTGGTTGTAAAATGCAGATGCTATGGCTCCTCCGCTTTTAAGAGATCTATTTTCAATTAAAGTGGTATTAGAAATGATTATTTGGGCCACGTCAAAGCACCATATGCCTGCTCCATCTTTGAAATTTTTTTTTTGCTTAATATACTACATAAATTAATAAAGTTTACCATTATTCGTAAACTATTTTCTGAAGAGAGAATCTTACACTAATAGACCTGGAACCCCAATCAAAGAAAAGCCTGCACCTATATCTGCCTGGTTTTCGATAAAACTACAACTAATGATTTTTACCATGTTCTCCACACCCTGTATAAATATGCCCCCTCCACTCTTGTCTGCTGAATTACTTTAAAATAACGTTCTCTCAAAAATGATGTTCTTTAATACCATGCCATGAATGGTAGCTTAGTCAGAAAAATTTTCAGAGAATGTTGAATCAGAAATCGTTATATTTCCAATATAACTTAATTACAAAGCACTTCCTATATATTAAGAAAATTATCAACAAAAAAGCAATAAAAGAATTTATATTAGTCATAAATTTATTTTTTTCTACCCTATATTATTTATGATTATATATTTTTAGTGAATTAACTTTGAGTGATTAGTATTTATTCAATGTTTCTAATATGGAAGCAGCCTCCACCTAATATTTTAAGAAAAAATTGATTATTTATGAGATATTATTTTTATATATTTTATTTTACTATTATCGTGGCAATTTATTAAAGAAAGTTGAATGTTTTAAATTAAATATATATAGAAAATATGTTGCGGATTAGTTATTAAAGATATATCAAGCTAATTAATGGTAAGGGAAAGAGCGAATTAAATTATAAATTGGTATTGAGGTAGTAATTTTCCTCCCTAAATTACTACATTTTCGATTATAACAGACTGAGCGATATATTTTAAATAGAAATAGCCCTGTAGTTATACAATTTAAACCCCCTAGACGGTAAGTTTTAAGCTATTTTCCACTTTAATATTCACCATATTTTAAAGGAGCATATTAGTCAAGGTTATTTCTCCAGATTAATTGACTGTTATTTATGAATTTATAAAATTCACTCCATAAAATATACCTACCGCTATATTGGTACCCTATACATTTACTCCTTATAGTGTAGCCTTTTTGGTAAGGGCCGTAATGTCGTATGGCGTAGTTGGGTTAAGAGGATCCATTACCATAGTAGTTGTGTATAAAAAATTAGCTTTTTTAGAAAAATCAATCGTCAATTGTTAGAGATCTGGACAGATATCTCCTTGTTGAGTGATCAAAAAATATAGAGATACTGTCTGGAATTCTATAAAATTCCCGTTCGATAGAGATAAAGTATTTAAACCAGAAATAAAAAAATTCATTTATGGGGCCACTCCCATCAAGGTTTGCACTTCTAAAGGTAAATTCATAGCAGTAATAGAGCTACTACACTTTATGTAATAGTTCATGTGGGTATTATTCACTTAAGTTGCTACACTTTATAGTTTCCTTACGTTTGCTGATCCTTATGATACATCTTTATTTATAGTCTCTGCCAATATTATATAAAAAGTTAAGAAACTTATGACCAAAAATAGTTTCTGTTTCATTAGAAATATAGTTATTTAATCTAAAAAATTGGTTAAAATTTATTATTATTTTATTAATAATGTTTAATTTAAGTTGTATAGTTTTTATATATTTTTTATTTTTTTATTTTTTATTTTTTTGTTGGTAATTTTATTCAAAACAACTAAATAAATTAAATAGCTCTTAATTTTTTTATTAGATAATTATCAATATATACTTTATTATTGTATAGTTTTTTAAAATATATATACATATGAAGTATCTGAAATAATTAACTAGTTATAATTAATGAAATATTTAAATCAGCAAAATTAATATGAAATTAGAAATATACTTCTTATTTTAATATTTATAATAAAAACAATACAGCCCTTAGTCAAATTTTTGTTAATAGTGTCTTATTAATTAATATATTCGAATATTTAAAATTATTATTACTAAATTCAAAATATAATTTTAAATCAAAATTTTTTGCTAGGTATTTTAATAATTTACTATGTATCTATGGTACATCCTTTAATTTTATGATATCTAATTTTTATTTTTCATTCATAAATTATGAAAATCAATTTAAAAATAATTATTTTTTTTCAAAAAAACAGATCTAAAAAACATATGTATTATATGTATATTTATGAATTAATTATTTTTTTTAGAAAAAATAAATAATTTTGTAAAAAAAAAGAATATTGTGTTGACAAAATAATAAAAGCAATAATCAAAAGATGCAGAAAAAACTAAAAAATACAAAATGATGTTTTTTGAAAATTTTATGATTTAAAATTTTATTTCGCCGTTAGCAATAGATAATTATGAAGTACTATCAAATTTTAAAAATTTTTATTATTAATGCTAAAATTTAAATGCTTTAAAATAAATAAAAAGATTTAAAACTAAAATTTTTATACGAATTCATATTATAAATTTTATTTTATAGATATTTTAATATGTTATATAATTTTTTATTAGTTATTTATTTTGAAAAATTATTATTATTAAATATAGGTAATTTAGGAAAAAAATTTTCAAATTTTTTTATTTCAAATTAGGCGCCTTTTTTATGAAAATTTGAAATTTTCTCAAATTACATATCTTTATTATTTATTTCTGAGAATTTAAGCTAATTTTTTAAATAATTATATAGTATTTGATTTAGTGTATTATATAAGAGGATTATCCTTAAATTACTAATTAAATAATTGAATCACTTTTTGAAAAATTGACTCAATTATTGAAAATTATTAAGCAACCTTAAAAAATTAACAATTTATTAGTTATTAATATAACATCGTTTGAAAATTATTATGTTGAAACGACAATATTAATAATTAATTAAATGTAAATAACTAAATTTGATTTTAGAGAAACAATATATCATTTATAAATAATCAATTATCAAGGTAATGTTCATGTATTTTAATAATTAAATAATGATATATCAAATTTAATAAATTAATATTAGACTATGTAATGAAATAATAAATTTTCATAGATATGCAAAAATAAACTATGCAAATAAATTAAAATAAAAAATAATATTTTAATTAGAAATATAATATAAAAACTATAAAAATTATGAATTTTGCTACCAAAAACTCCATATGAAATAATATTAAAACATTATTTAAACTTCCAATAATATCTAATCTATTTTATGAATATTAAAGTAATTTCTTTCTAAATTTATTGTTTCATCATGTCATTATTAAGTTAATATTTTTATATTGAATAAGTATTTATTCTATTATAATAATTTTTTTCTTTCTTTTTAATTTAGTACGACTTAGTAATTAATATATTTATAAATCCTTGATTCCAGTAAGCAGGATAACAATATATGATATCTTAGGTGTATAGAGGGGGGGATCCTACCGTACGGTTTCTTGGAGAAATAAAAATTGAAGTAGGACCAGGTAGTGTAGTGGCAGGTGACCCTTGCTACCCCCTATGGATCTAATAAAATATCTGGGAGGCTATAGACATCAGGAAACCTGACAGGATAAACACCTATAGATGGAAAAATAAAATGTAGTTCCTGCTATCTCCAAAAAGGAGAGATCTTGCAGAAGCAGCCTTCAGGTGTAACTGGTTTACCTGCAGGAATTAAATATGCAATTCTGAACAAGATTGCATTAAATAACATTAAGCTAATTCAGATATTAGCACAAATTTAATAAGATTTTAAGTACACCTAAATGTGTACTTGAAGCTTCATTAAACCGGTACATCTAATCTAATCTAATCTATTTATAAATCTTATAATCTTAGTAACCCTTATTTGATAATATATTTTAATATATGAAATATTTTTTGGTAGTTTTTATTTTTAGTTAAGAAAAAGCATTTGTATAAGTTGAAAAAATAATTCATAATGTAATTAATGGTAAAATATTATTAATTTTAAATTGTGAAATTTAAAATTTTTATATAAGGAGAATAAAAAATAAAAAATTGGTTGAATTAATATATAAAATATCTAATAATCACTATTATTCCACAAATTAAAGTGTCTATTTAACTATAATAATTTTAAATTAGACAATCTAGATATTTTTAAATAAATTTGCTAATTTGTTGAATTGATTTAACATTTATTTATATTAAGAATTAGGATATTTAATAGGCTATTGTCTAATTATTTTAATAAATAGTAATTTTTATTCTAATATCAAAATATATTAAGGAGTATATTTCATAAATATTTCTATAGATATTATTTTAAATCAAAATATATTTAATTAACCATCTAGTTATAAGATTAGAAATTGTAAAAAGAAAATGAAATGTAAAGAACTAAGAAAAATGATAATAACTTTATAAAAATATAGAATAATTATAATAATATTCATTATAAACTTGTTAATTAGTACTTTTAGATATTTTATTTAAAATAATAAATAATATTTGATTTGGATATTTTAAATATTATATATTTGGGTTTTTTAATATTATATATTTGGGTTTTTTAAATATTTTTTAATGTCTACAAAAAATAATTATATCGATATATAATTTAAAACACCACTAATTAATTTTTAGGTTAAATTCCCAATATATTATCTAAGTTAATAAGGAATAATTTCTGTATTAATTAATAAAATAATAATTATTACTATAAAAAATATAAAATATACTAAAAAAAAACCCTGAAAAAAAAAAAATTTTCCCTTCAATGTAAAAACATAATTCCATTGATACTGGCTTACATTTTCATAATTATAATTCTGTTGATAATGATTAAAATTCCCATAAAGATACTATTTCTAATGATCAAACAACTTATATCCTAAATTCACCTTCTTATAATTATCCTAGTGATAATAGTAATGTTTTTTAGGTTGAATATTATTTTATGCCCGTATAATTTTAATCAGATAACACTATCTACTAGCCTGAAAAATCTGACTAGAAATTGTTATAAACAAACTATGAGTAGATTTTGAGCTCAATAGATGAAAAACTGTATGATAATAAATGTAAAAATTTAAAAATTCTAAGAAAATGCTAAAAACAAAAAAATTAAAATTAATAAAATAACAAGAAAATTAATAATTAGAAAAAAATGATAAAAAATAAGAACAAAAAAATTACTTATCTGCTAGGAAAAATTTTTAAAAAATATTTGGTCATTTATATAAAGATATTTAGAAGATAATAAAATATAAATTTCGAAGTAGTTATTAAACAACGGATTAAATCCCAGTAATTTTTATAGTAAATATGGAAAAAGAAACAAAATTTAAAATTTGTCACAGAAAACATTTAAAAAATTAATATTTACTCCTTAATAAATAAAGCCCATTGATTTTAATTGGAGTAAAATATCAAAATTTCAAGATATAATAGAGATAGAAAATGATTTATAAGAAAAAAAGATCTTAAGATAATAGATTTTCAGAGCTATGAACTCAGAACTTATTCCTTACCTTTTAAATGCTTCAAGGATTAAAAATTATGAGTTATTTATCTAATTAAGACATTATTTTATACAATTAATTTCTAATCCTAATTCTGACCATCCATAAATAAAATGATGCGATATTAATGTTAGTATCAAATTTAATTATAAATAATATAAATTTACTTATTTATTTAATATAATCCTATATAGATTATTAGTTAATTTACAGTATATAAAATTATTTTATTTTAAATAAAAAATTTCACATTATTGTTTTGTTTCTTGTTTAATTATTATTTTTTTCACAAAGTAAAATATTTCGCATTAATTACAAGGAATCTAAAAAGGAGATTTTATGAATTACAAAGATTAGTAAATATTCATTAAAATATAAGTTCTTTTAATATAATTACACTTTTTTTATTTTAATCCATATAAATATTAAGATTAGTTAAAAATATTCAATTGTATAAAATTAAATAAAGTATATACATTAATAATTTCGATAACCAATCATTATTCTAAATAAATAACAATGCGCCTAAATTAGAATCTCTCAAAATTTTAGATTTGATTTAAATACTTAAAATATAAAATAAAATTTTATAATTATTCCAACTTATATGGATAAAATTTTAGAATAAATTTTAGATTATTTTATTAACTAAAAATCATTTAGCTTTTTATTTATAAAAATAATGACTGATTTAAATAAATAACCTAAGTTTATATTATTTTATATTACAGTTATATATTTTAAAAAATAATATCAGAGCTCTACATTTTATTTTTCCTCATTTAAAAAATGTGAAAATATTTTTTTATATATAGGATAATAATTCTCAAAGGTAAATAAAATAAAATTATTGTAAAGATATGCAAGTTTTGTTTTTTAAATATTATGATTGATATTGTTTTAGAATTAATAACATGATATTTTCTTATTTACGTATTTTAAATTAATTTTTGACTTTTAATTAATAGAATGGTGTATATTCTGGTTTTAGATATTAGAACCCTTAGTTATTTAAAAAGTTTATATTTAATATTATTTCCATTACAATTAATTAGTAATAATACTTCTTTTATTTAAGAAAAAAATAATACCTTTGGAAATACGATGGTATTAAGTGATAAAGTATTTATTCCACATATTAATATTATGTATAACTAATTGTAGACTTAAATTTATATCACAATCATAAATAAATTTGTAATAATAAATATCAATATTATAATGACACGATAATACTAGTTTTTGCTTATATAGAAATAATTAAAATATTATTATGAATTTGTTATTTTTTAAGGTAAAATGCCCTTTTTTTATGATTATAATAGAATAGAATTAACTACAGCAAACTATAAGTATGAATATACGTTAAAAAATAAGAGAAAACTAAAATTTTTATAGTGACAATTAGAGTGTGTGAGTAAAATTAAGTATTGTAATAAAATTAAATAAATATTAAGAATATAAGTAATATTTAATAATTTATTTATTTATTAAGTTATTTTAATGGGTAGTTAAATAAATATCAAGTTGATAGATTAATTCTATGCTATGATGCATTTTAGTGTACTCACAAATCATCTTTTTTAGGTTTTTCGGCTTCGGGGGCAGCTTCAAGATCAACCCAAGGATGACTAAATATAAAACAAAATTTTTAATGATATAATTAAAATAAAAAAAACTGAGTAAACTAATAATAAATAATTAGATTGTTTACGAGGTGTTTTCTTTAAGGAATTTCAAGATTCCTTCGGTGGTTCTTTCTCCAGAGAAGTCGATGGGGGCTTTTTTGGCTCCAGCTTTGAAGAATTTGATGGTGGGGAATCCTTTAATTTCAACGTTGGGGATTTCGTTGGCGGTGGAGTCGCATTTAGCGATGACGACGTTGGGGTTGGCTTCCAATTTGAGGGCAGCTTCTTCCCAGACAGGAATCAAGGTTTTGCAGTGTCCACACCAGGGAGCGTAGAATTTGACTAAGACATCTTTGTCGCTGTTCAAAACGAGTTCTTCGAATTATTTTCCGACGATGACTTTAACGGGTTAGGAGTTTTCGGCGGGGATGTCTTCGGTTTTGACGTGTTGAGTCAATTTGTTGTCTTAGAATTCTTGGACGAAGGCTTTGATGTTTTCAACAGTGATAGCTCTGTCGAATTGGTATTTTTCAACATCTTGGGTGGTTTTGACCAACATGGCTTGGGGGGCTTTGGAAACGTTGACTCCGATGTAGTCGGCCAATCTGTTCCAGTGTTGGTTTTTGGGGTTCAAGGCGCAGAATTTAACGGATCCTTCTTTCAATTCTTGGGCGGCGGTTTCGAAGTTGGTTCTGGCGGTGGCGGATTCGTCGCTTTCGTTGGCGAATAAAACCAAAGTGGGTTTTCCTTGTTGGAAAACAACTTCAATAGCGGTGTCATCGAAGTCCATAACGGTGGCCAATTTCTTTTGGTCAACGAAGGCCTTGATGGCTTCTACGGTGAATTCTCCTTCGTAGTCGTTTCTCTTTTCATCGAAGTGTTTGAATAAAACTAATTTTCCTAAGGCGGATTTGTTTTCGGCGGCCAAAGCGGCGTCGGTGACGTGGGCGAAGTTGATTTTGTCGTAACTCATAGCGATGGATTTGAAGGCATCCCATCTTTTTTTTGAATGAATGAATTATATTTAGCTATAATAAACAACAAATGAATTGTAAAAATATGGCTTACTGGGCTCCAGAGGCAGATTCGGTGAAGAAAACAATGGCTAAGTTGTTTTCAGAGGTGAATTTTTCGATGGCGGCTTGGTTGGATAAGTGGATAGAAACGTCTCCGGTTCTTTTGTTGATCCAGTTAACGATTTCAGAGGCAGTTCTTCCTCCGTTGTATTCGATGGCTTATCCGTTGTTGAAGAATTTGATGGTGGGGAATCCTTTAATGTCGAATCTATTTGAAAATTAATTATAAAATTTAGCTTTATCTCAAAAGGAAATTATGCAAAATTGTAATTTTTTTTGATTTTTCTCAATAATGAATGAATTATTGTATTATCATTATTTTGAATTGATTTTTCATTTAGAAAAACTGTATATCTAATTATTTTTACTTTCCAGAGCATTTTTTGTGGACGGTAGCGTCAACTTTAGCTAAGGGAACGGGTTTTTCAGAGGATTTCAAGGTTTTAGCGGCGGCGGCGAATTCGGGAGTGAGTTTTTTACAGTGTCCACACCTTTAATTAAATAATAGAAAATTAATATTTTCAGAATTAAGTTTTCAGAATTGTAAAATCGAAAATTGAAAATCGAAAATATATTTAATAAATTAGTAATATTGAAATATTTTGATTTCTAGTTTTGATTTCTGCTTTATTTTCGTTTATTTTCCGTCAAAAAAGTTAAAGTGTTTTGTATAATAATTTTTACCAGGGGGCGTAGAATTCAACTAAGATGAATTCATTTTTAATGGCTTCGTCGAAGTTGTCATCAGTT
Organism: Miamiensis avidus; assembly: GCA_037039885.1. Taxonomy (NCBI): domain Eukaryota; phylum Ciliophora; class Oligohymenophorea; order Philasterida; family Glauconematidae; genus Miamiensis; species Miamiensis avidus. The sequence goes on from JAWVGU010000075.1 coordinate 14,034, forward strand.
AAAACTAAGACATCATCTTCTTCGGGGATGGTAGCTGTGACAGCTAATGCCAAAAGGGCTAATAATAACCAGGATTTCATTTTATAAATTATTCCTTTTTTTCTTTTTTTTTCTTTATTTAATTATATATTAATTATTTAATTATTTATTACTTACTTACTTAGTTAAGTAGTAGTTCTTTTTTTTATTAAATCTTTTTTCTTTGCTTAATTTTACAAATAAAATGTAATTTAAAAACTTCCGCTTATATATTTGCTAAAGTTGATGACATGAATATTATTAATTCAATGGAATTTCTTAGCTAAGTTTTAATCACCTTTCTTCATCTTTGAGAACGTGTTTTTAAATAACTAGTTTTTAATTAACTAACACGTACTTTTCGCTGAAAAAATTTTATTTATTTATTTAAAATCACTATTCCTAAGTATGGATAGATAGATAATGATAATAACCAAAATTAACAAATTAAATTACTAAATATAAGCATAGTAAAAAAAAATCTTATTATTATTTAAGAGAATCATTTAATATCAATAATTGAGCTACTTTAAGACATGCAATAATATAAGGTTTTAAATAACATATTTTTTGATTAGCTAATAAATACTATTAAAAACTTATAATATTTACAATTTCAATCAATTATATGATAATTAGTAAAAAAAGTTAAATTAATAAATTTTCTTAAAAGTAAATTTATTAAAAATAAAATAATGTAATTAAAATTCAAGTATTTATTATCCTATTCAGATTATAAGTTAAGATATCATTTTATCGCCTAAATTTAACTATTTTCTATTTAAATATGTATTTTAGTCGATAAGTAGTCATTATATTAAATTAAACATATTTAATTAATTAATCTTTCTACAAGCTAACCTTATAGAATATAATACCAATTTATATTTATTTTATTCATGAATTTATATTTAAATATTATATTTTTATTAATTTTTAAAAATTAATATATTATAAAATAAACTATTTTATGTAATATACCTTTTATTTTAAAACTAGCTTTAAAAGTTTTTATTACCCCATTATTTTATTTTATTAAAAAATATAATTTTTAAATTATATTTTACAATGCATTAAATTGTTATAAATATTTTTAATTTATTAAGTTTTCTCAAATATTACTTTAATTTGAAAGTCTATGTGGAATCAATACTTAAATATAATTAAAAAAGACTTACTTGTGTATTAATGTGTTTATAATATATTTTAATTCTTCTCTCCTATTTAAATTATATTTATTGCTTTCTAATAAAAATTTATTTTCCTTGATTCAATACCTCCAATTTTTAATTATCCATGTAAGCAAGCAATCAAAAAATAAAAATTTTTATCGCAATTTTATTGTTAAATAAAATAATTGTCCAAAATATTAATAACAAATAAAAAAAATTATTAACTATTACTTAAAAAAATAAAATAAACACAATTAAAATTTAATTTTAAAATCCCAAAATAAATAATTCGCACATTAATTATTGTTATTTAACATGTATTCTCGTACATCTCCTTATAGAGGATCTTCATAAACCGGAGCAGCTTCTCTTAGACATAGTTAAGATTACTCAAGACAACAATCTATATCCCCAAATAAAATTCAAGACGGCAATATATGGCAAACGAAATGCAAAGAATTAGAAAGAAGTCTGGTTTTTGCAAACAATGAATTAGACGCTGCCAACAATAGTATTCGTTAAACCTAGGATTTGGAAAAAAAAAGTAAACATTTCCAGAAACAAAGCATATATTTTATTCACATTAGTTAGTTAATATTAGAAGAAAAAAAATAAAATTATATTTGAAAATAAAATTATTACTTTTTATGTGAATATTTTTTTTTTCGTCTTAGTTGATATGGTGCTTTAACATAATGCGCAATTGTTATCTGAAACCAACCATTTGTAGAAAGAGCTCTAATAGAGAAAAACAGAAACTGATGTAAAAAAAAAAAATAAAATATAAAAATTATTTTTAATATTCTCAGATTTGATTCTATTATTTAACTTTCTAACAATGAAATGGCCATTTTCAATATACCAGATATAAAAATTTATATTTTGATTTTTAATAGATCTGGAAAGGAAAGTATGAGACGCAATTGGGAGAATCATTGAAATAAAAGGCAGATTATGAAATGGAAATTAAAAAAATATCACAATTAAACAAAAACTATTCGAATGAATTAGATAGGTTCGTATTTTAACACATTATATATTATTTTATATATGCTAAATAAACATTTTTTAACTGCAAATATTAGATAACAGATAGAGAGAATTCAAGATATTCAATCTGAAAAATAAAATGCAGAAACCAAGGTGCACCAAGTGATTTTGGATATGAAATAAAAGCACTGTGAAGAAATAAGTTTGTACGAAGAGCAGCTGAGAAAATTAAGACAAATATTAGAGCAAAGAGAAAAAGATTTGGGATATGAAAGAACCAAAAATGAATAGCTGAAATAGGTATTCACACATTTTCTTTATAAAATAAAATAAATTAAAATAACAAAATTTCAACTTAAAAAAGGATTCTAGACTTGAATTGGTGCGAGCTTTAGAGGAAAAGGAAAAATAGAATTAGAGACTTTCATTGCAAGAAGTCAAGCAATAACAAAAAATAAAGGAATTGGAAATGAAATTAGAAAAACACACTTAGGAAACGTTGCTGAACTTGAAATCAATGCACCAAAATGAAAATTAAATTTTAGAAGCCGAAATTTAGAGAATCAAAGAACTTTTAGAACTGAAAAATGATGAAATTTTCAATTTAGTCAATCAAAATCACGACCAATAAGCCAATTTCGCCGAAGAAGAATAGGCTCTCAGAAGTGAAATTGAACAACTAAAAAATAAAATGGAATATATTTAAATAGAAAAAGAATAAGAAATTGAAAACAAAACTAAAAATCTACAATTCCACCACGATAATGAAATACAGGGATTAAGATTCCACTAAGAAAATCAGGTAAGTATTATTATTATATTAAATTTAATAAAAAATGACATATGTAAACAATTACTATAAATAGGTGTAAGCTTTCGTAAACGAAATTTAACAACTTTAAGAAGCTAATTAAAGTAAAAGTGATGAAATACAACAACAAATTACCGAGAAATTGAAGCAAAGAAGAGATTATGGAGAAGAAGTTGAAAGGCTTAACAAAATAATCCACGATTTTTCTGAAAAGTACAAGGAAAAAGAACTTCAAACTGCTAAGTAATTTAAATAATTGCCTTTTTTTATAAGGATTTTAAAAAATTAACAAATAATATATTATTTTTCAGGGAAAAAAATGAAAATTAATCACAAGCAAAAGAACTTAGAAAAAGCCATGCCCAGGTTATAGAGAAAAAATAATCACACATTGAATCACAGGAAAAAGCCCTCACTAAATTGCAAGACTTGTTAGAACACAAGGACCAAGACATGAAAGACCAAAGTGAACACTTCAGAAAGAAAGAAGAGAGTTATTTGAACAATATTGAAAATTTGAAATAGGAAATGGCTATCAATCAAGATCAGAACCAGAAACTGCTTCTCGAAAAAGCAGACTAACTTATGGATTAAAAGCAAGACCAAGTCAAGATGGAATAAGACTATTTGGACCGATTGAATAAATAGGAATTGTTTATGGAATAGGTGTAACAAGACTTGTAGCAAAATAGAAGTAAATTAAAAATTGTTAAATTTATATTTTTTTTAATTGTAAATAAATTTTGTAATTTAAACAAAAATTTAAAATAAAAATAAATTTTATATTTATTTTACCCTTATTTTACCTTTTTAAAGATGAATTGTAAAGGAAGATAGAGTAGGTCAACGATTTGACTTTGATAAAGGAAAAGCAAGAAAATTATATCAATGATTTGAGAGATGAAATCGAAAAACTGGAAGAGTAACTGAACTACAATAAGAGATAGTACGAAAACAGTTTGCAAGAGCAAGAACTCAGTTTAAAGCAAAAGCACCAGTTGCAATTGGACGAAATCAACAACAGAAACTATGCAGAACAACAAAAACTACTCAATGAAAACCAGTCTCTCAAAAGTTAATATAACAATTTGCAGCAACAACATGAACTGCTCTAAGAAAAATGCGAAGAACTTCAAACTGCAGTTGATGAACTGGAAGTGCATTCCGAAAAATTACAGGCAATCGAGAAGAGCATTGCTTCAGCCTCGCAAGACATTGTTTCTGCCAAAAATTTATACGGAAATATTGTAAAAACTAAGGCTAGATACGGTAGTCCCGATAAAAATCAGCCCATTTATTGAATAAGAGGTCTTTATTCCTAATGCGTAGTTTTTTTACTATTAAATTATTATTGTACTAAAAATAGATATAAATGTTTTTTTTTGATATAATTATGTTTCTATTATATATCCAATCATCTATTAATTCTCACGTATATTATTATAAAATAATATTAATAAATTTATAAAATTATATATGTAAATAAAAATAGAAAATAAAAATTAAAAATAAGATTTATTGAAATTTGTTATTTAAATATCCAATTATCCTAAGTCTTTATATTATAGATAGAATGTTTTATAATATTATTTTTATAAAAAATAAAAAAAATAAATAAATATAGCAATTTTATAATAATTATATATCATTTAAATTAAAGACCCTTAGGTTTATCCAAAAAAAGAACAAATTCTAGTAAATCCCAAATGATTTCTTTACGCCAAAGTTTATTTATTTTCGATTCCTTGATTCGTACCTATACAGCGATCAAAGCTTTTCGAGACCTGAGTTTCCCAATTAAAAGGACCTATTCCTTAATACATTTATTTTATATCTTCATATATACGGAATTACAAACGGGATATCGTTTGAATTCAGTAAGGTAGGGCAATTATAATAAATTTCTGTAAAAGCTGCGCTCTATTTCTACTTCATTTTCGGTTGAGTAGTATATAAAAGCTTTTTATTCATATTAAAAATTAATAAGCATAGGGGTAACTTTTGGTGTAAAAAGCAGCATATTTTTTTATTTTTCTTAAAAAATCTAGCTTTTCCTCATATCCGATTTCGAAACCATAGTAGTTCCTTCACCAATTCGCACACTTAAGTACTTGATATTTAATAAATTTTTTTCCAAAAAGGAAAGATCCAAGGGTTATTTAAGGAAATACTGCTTATCCGGAAAAGGATATTTCTAGAAAATATTGAAAGAAAGATGTGTTAAAGAAGGCTAGTTATAGCTAAAAAAGCGATCTATCTGCAGTCTATTGTCAGGAAATATGTGAGAAATCGTCACGGAATTAAGACTTAGGGAGAGTGCCTTCAAAGACACCTTTTAGTAAATAAGTATTTCGAAAAAGTAGTGGAGACAAGGCATGGTCATTGTTTCATTATTCTAATTTATGAGATGTAATTCCTTAAGTTGAGAGGGAAATTATTACTTTCCCTTATTTTTGAAAACTTCAACGGCTTTTTATAATTTTTTTTTTCGCAATCCTAATAGCGTTTTATTGTATTATAATAGTAGTTTTACACATCACATTGTTGCTGAGTTAGATCAATTTATAAAGGAGGTCTATTGAAATATAAAGAAATCCCAATGTTAAGTGTTAAGGATTTTAGATTCATGAAATGCTTACAAATGCGTTTATACGAATTTAGAATCGTCTCACTATCAATGATGAGGCTTTACTAACAATCGATGTGCAATTGCTCACACGCCCCTCCAACGACTGAAATTAACTTCATAAGAAGTCCATAATTTCTGTCAGAAAAATCATTATTGGATAGATTGAAATGCAAAACTTTCAACTGAAAAGCTGAAGTTTTCTTCTTAATTTTAGAGCCTTGATTTAAGAGAGCACTTTTTAGGCATATTTATTTACTTCTTTTTCTCTTTTTTTATATTAGGATTCGTCACTCGTTTTTTTGTCGTTCTAACAGAAAAACTAAGCCTTGCTTTTTACATTTCTGGCAGTAAAGTATAACTACTGCAAATTTTCGCAATTCTGAAATATTTAAAATAGAATATTGAAAAATGTGAAATATTCTCGAGCGTTTTTGTCTGTATTCTACGCCTCTACTACTTCCCAAAACGTAAAATTAAGAGTCAAAGACTTTATTCTTTTAAAGGACCCATTTACACACAGTTTAAATCAAATTTCTTAAAGAAAAAATAAGCTTAATCGAGTAATTTGTAGTTCAATTTGTTGCTTATGAACTGTAAGTCAATTTCTTTGTAATAAAATTTTTATAAGTTTTCCTTAGTTTTCCATATTGTTTATTAGTCGTTTGTCTGCAGCAAACAATTATTTTATTCATAATTTTAGATGAGAATGTCAGTTAAATATTGGATAAATCTAATATCGTTTATCTCTCGATTGGCCATTACAAATTTTAATTTCTCATAATAAGTTAGATTTTCTTGATGGTTGTTGTTGTTGTCGTCATTTCGTTCTTATTATTGACTTTAGCAATTATTATTATTATCATTTTTTATGTCTTTTTCCTTTGGCGGTTCTGGAATTTAATTTTAATGGATATACAATTGCAATTGCTTCAAATGAAAATGTACCAACAGTTAATCTATTTCATTTAAATTAATTTCTACACTCTTTTCCCTTTCAGATCCTTTAAATTGTACAATTTTATTTAAAGACTCTTCAGAAAGCCATGCCAACTCTGTACTCCAGTTTGTAATATCATTTGTATCTACATAGATTTCTTTATTTTCTTTTACGAATAAGTTTTTGAAGAATTAAATCATTTCTGTATTTTATTTTTTTTTAGATTTTATTTCAAGAATTAATTTATTAAATTATATTATTTATTTAATATAAAAAGTTAATCAACTTCTGAGAAATTCTATCTAATCTATTTCGAAAGCATTTAAAACCATAAATAAGTATAATAATCAAGAGATTCACCAAATTACAGGAATTAAATAAGAATAAACAAAATAGAAGAATTTATATTTATATAATCTATATATTTGTTTTATATTTTTATAAAATGACGGAAAATTATTATAAAAAATATTATATAGTAATATATTTATATAAAGTTATTTTTATTTCTATAATTTTTCTTATTTATTAAAAAACGTTTTACTCAATAATATTGAAAGCAAAATCAATTCTTCACTAAGAAATTAAATTCCATAATTTAATTTAGTTGACTTTCATTAATCTATATTGCTGTACCCATTTAGAATGGCTATCTTTGCTTTAATACTATTGAGGTACATATCTTCTATGGGTTTTTTAGGTTATTTTTAATCATTGGAGGAGTCATATTTGTTTCCTTTTATTTCTTGTTTTCGGAGTTCTTCATCAAGTTTCGCGGCCTTTTGATAGACTCTATCCATTTTTTCTTTTTCGCTTAGATTTTTATCATTTAAGTCATTTTCCCAATCCATATAATCCTCTACATTTTTCCTGTGTTTCTACTTAACTTCTCCCAAATAATTGATTTTCTATTTCTTTCTTAGTTCTTCCTACTCTTTTATATATTGCTTTTCCATTTCCTCCTTTTGTTTATCAGCCCCTCTTTATTGCTTTTCCCGATTTATTTACTGAAGTACATGTACTAATTACCTGAATAAATAATAAATTAATAAGTTACGAAATATTTAACATTTCATTTAATTTTTAACCTAATTTTATCTAAATTTGACGCTAATTGTCCAAAAAGTCAAGCTGCCCATTTTCGAAATCTGTATTGTGGTTGCTATCATGAGGATCATTGCTTCGGGAAGAATGATCCCCAGCATCATGGAAATCAATGGATTGGTTATTATTGTGGTTCACTTTTTTATTTTAGCTTTGACTATTCAACTGGTTCACCAAAAAATGCTTTCTTTTAGGCTGATTGTTGCTCTGACTTCTTCGCGAGCGCAAATTGGGAATTTTGAGGTTATTTTTGCCTCTCGACTAATTTTCCTCTGAGTTTTCCTATTGCAGATCTTGATTATCGGCTTTATTATTATTATTCGCCAAAAATTGCTTTTTGTGCTAATCCTAAACCATTTTCGCATAAGTTAGTGAAATTTGTTTTCGCTCCTTTTTCCACTGCCCTTCTTGCACTTTTTATTGCTACATTTACTCTTACTCCTATTTCTACGCTTCTCCTGCCTTTGATCTGTATAGGCCCTTCACAAAGTCTAAATTCACAGAAACTTTCTGTTTCGATTTGGCCTCATTCTCCTTTTTCAATTGGTCGTAATTTTGTTAGTGTTGTAGGATTTCTTGCATCGACTATGCCTTGAAGTTACGGATTTCTTGGAGCCTAAATTTGTTAAATTTTAGTAAAGAATGAAGGTAAAATCAATCAATATTCAACCTCATTTTGCGCTATTCTAGTGAGGGAGCCATTATGTTTTTTTCGTATCTTTCTTCCAAAAGTTTGAAAAGGGGCTTCTTTTGCGAATGTGCACGAATGTGCTGTTTTATTTGTTCTTAATCATGTTTTCTTTGCTCCTCTTTTTCTTTGATTTATTTCAAATTTTCGTGATGTTTAATCATAATTTCTTTGTGCTTTTTCTCCTTTTCCTTAAACCTTTATTCCAACTCCTCTTCCTTCCTTTTTAACTCTGCGTGCTCCGTTATAGCTCGCTGTCTTTCGATTCTTTTCAGTCTTTCTTCTTTTTCTAGTCTTATTTTCTTAATAAATTCTTCAGATTATCTAAGCTTTTCTGGATTGAGCTGTGTGAAATAGTAGTTTTTAAATAATCTATTAAATCAATTTTTTACTCTATTATCTTCTTTGAATCTAGCTTTCGGATCTACCAAAATTAGAGAACTCCTAGACGATATACCTCCTCCGAAATTATTAAAATTATTATTGTTGCCATTAATAAAGCTGAGTGAATCTCGTGTGATATTATTGTTAATGTTGCCCAGCGATTAAACCTAATTTTAAATCCCACTTTACTTAAAAATTTCTTCTTTTGATATTATTTTCTATTTTTTTTAAATGTTATTATTAAATAATTTATAATTATTTTAAGACTAACCTTTTTCATAACATTGGTCTATCCGTTCAATAATTCCTGAATAATCGTTTAGTTTGATGCTTAGACATAGCTTGCAGCGTTCTTTTATTACAGTATTTACTTATTAAATTTATCCTAAAAATAAACAATTATTATTACCTGCATTGTTTCTTCACTTTGTTTCGGAATTGATTCTAAAATTTTGCGGGTGTATTCCAACAAAGTATCAGAAAATTACCAAAAAACTTTATATTCTACATATTTTCTATTTTATTCAGCCTTAAAAAATACCAAAAAAATCCTTTAAAATTAAAATACAAAGTTTATAATTACTGCCATTAAATTACCTAGTCTTTATCTTTTTAAGTTAATAATTATTAAGAATTTTTAAGCATTTAAATCAGCATCTGCTTCTTCAAATCGCTATATTCCTATTGCAATTTTTACTCTTTTATTTATTCTTTTGTCAAATTATTAAATTTGCTACTATCTTCATTCTTATTATTCTCAGATATAATTGATGCATTTTCTTATTCATCTGCATAAAACTCTCTTTAATTAGAAGATTATGATTCTAAATTTAACTTGGTTTAGTTTTCCTAATTTTCCTCATTTTGATCATTGTTTTTATTTTCATTTTGTTATTCACCACTCTCATTTTTATCTCCTTCTTCCTATAGCTAATCAAACTCTTCTAGATCATAATCGCTACCTTATTTCTCGATATCAACTTATTCTATATCTTCTTCTTAGAAAAATTCATTCTCACTCATAATTGTATTTAGTTAAATTGCAATTTTCCAGGAAATTTTATAAAACTTTATTGAATTTTTCTTTGCTTTCTAATAGCAATATTAATAAATTTTTTATTTTATTGATTAATAAGCCAATAAACTTTAAATAAATATGAAGAATGACATTTTTGACTGATCTAAAATATTTTTGTTTATTGTACTTTCATTCTTTATGTAATAATTGGATAATATAATGAGAATATTTTTTTCATTTATTTTAACAAGAAGACTTTAATTTAACCACTAGATATGTTAGAAACTAATTTTTAAAGCAATAAATAAAAATATATATTATAATTCAATAAAATGTAAATTTGCTTTTTTATGTACTTTTTAATTCATTTTAAATAAAAATTTTTTTTTTTAATATATTCCATTCTTATTATTAAGATATATACTATAAATTTGTATATATAAACATTTTCCTTTCAACAAATATTGTATCATATAATTTTATTTATAAGAAGTTAAACTAATAGTGTAAAAATAAACAACAATTATATTATTAAATATTTTAAATAAATATATTTTCTACTATAAGTGAATTTAAAATAAATTTCTTATACAAATTGTATATACTACTATGGTAGTATTTAATATATCATTATTAAGTATAATTAATAATATACTGAATAAAACGTATTTAATTAATATAACTCTGTTTAGTCATTTATATTTATGTTATAGTTTATGAGAAATTACGTAATAATAAATATCATACATAATTATCATTTAAATAAAAATGATTTACTTTTATTCTTTATGGTAATACATGTTCATTTATCTTGTAAATTATAAATATTTTTTATTTAGTATTGAAATTAAAATACATTGAGTTATTTTATTAAAAATTAAAGATTATATAAATAATTTTACAAATCTTATTTTTCTTTTCCTCTATAACTCCACTAACATTGAAATATATGAACTATTAATAATAAAATTATTGTTTTATATATTTTTTTAATATAATGTTAATAATTATTTTTTTAAAATTATTTAATTGATATTTAATATTATATATAAAAACTGTCTAAATAGATCTATTATTTATGGCTAATTTTTTGGGATATTTATATTATTTTTTGAATGCTAAATTTACTAATATTTATTAATTTTATGATGTATATTTAAAAATAGTATGGATTTTTTGTTTAATATAGTGACGTATTTATTAGATTATATTGTTCAATAGTACAAGTCTTTGTATTAGCAAAGAAATTTTTTCTGATATAATACATTTTTTAAAATTATTTTATAAAATTATTAATAATTTTTACAAAAAATTTTGGAAAAATAAAAATTAATTTAAAATAAATAAAAAATATATCATTTTAATAATCTTAACATCGTATTAGAATTACCTAGTATTTTATAAGTTTAATTAGTAATTATTTTTTTACTTTTGAAAATTAATGCAGTTTATAATATATGCAGTAATTAATATTTTAAGGATTGTTTTATATTCATCAACTAAAATAGATATTATCTTTAAATAAAATTAAGTTAAAAAATAAATAAATATATTAAAAAAAAAAAAATATAAAATAATATTCATAATTATGCAGGTCTCTTTTAAACACATATAATAAAATTAAAATTGGAATAAAATATAGATTATTCAAAACTTTGACAGTTCTCTAAGAAAAAATTAAAATTTAAAAATGATAAAAAAGAAAAAAGATATTGGTTGTTTTAAAAATGTTAATAAAAAATATTTTAAGTTTCTCATCAATGAACTTATAAACAATTTTTCGAATGAAAAAATATTATTAAATAATAAATAAAAAGAAGAATTCTTGACCAAATAAGAAGTCATGTGTAAAGATAATTCTAATTAGCATTTTGAATTTATAAACCTGTTTTTGAAGTTAAAATAGTCTGAAGCTCATTCTAATTATTCTTTAAAGCATTACAGAATTCTCACTCTTCCACTCTCTGAAACTATTTATTAGTAAATGGATAAAAAAGATATACTATTACATAAGCAATTGTTTTAACAATATTTTCAACAAAATAATTATGACATGATTAACAAAATCAAAGAGAAAACCATTTAACTTGTTGGTTGGATTATTGAATAAAATAAATCATAATACCAAGAGTTGGAAAATTTAAATTAGAATAGTATTATAACTAAGGATGATTCATTTGAAAATAATAATAGAGAATAAGTATAAAACATAAAAATAAATGGAATTACTTTAAAGGATTTATTAAGAATAGAATCAGGAATTTATCGAATGAGAAAAAACTATTATGTAAGCAGATTTTGATTACTCATATTAATATATAATTAAATGTAGATATGATATCTTTTATGTACAAAGATTACTATAATTAAATTAAATATATAATTAATTCTTATCGTCTATCATAATATAAATAGTGAAAAATTAATATATATATATAATTTATTATCCAAAATGATTAATTATGAAAATACATTATGATTTATGTATAAATATTTTTTAAATTCTTTTGATCAATTCAAGCTTCAACAATTTTTAGTTATATTAGTTATTCTAATTTATTTTTATACATTTACTTCTTCAATTATTTAATGACGATATATTATTAGTATTACTTATTTATTTAAAAGACATATTATTTAAAGAATTTAATTTACAGTTCAATAATAATAATTATTTATTCATTTGAATGGATTTTATATATATATTAAGATTATTTTAAAATTACAAAGAGGAAATTATAATTAATTTTAAATCATATAAATGTTTGTTTATATTAAAATTAAAATTTAATATTATTAAAAAATTTAAATTAAATTCATCTTTGTTGAATGCTATTTTATTCCACGTTATTAAGAGTTAAACTATTATAATTTACTAGATACAATATACTGTTGGATCTAATTCCAAATATTTTAAAGTATCATAACCTAAGCTAATTTAAATGAAATGAAAATGGAAAACTGTGAAAAGTTCAACAAATTACCTAAGTTAATTATTTATCATGTAAATTTATATTATTCCTATTTGGATTATTAACAAATACCTACTACTATATGAAAAATGTAATAAACATATATTATGAATAAAATATTTTAAATGATATAGGGGAACTTAATCTATATATTTCTTTCTTTTTTCATGATGAGAAGTAAAAAAAATAATAAAAAAAATATCAAATCCTAAAAAGCCTAATTAATAATTTATGTTTGCAAATTTTAAATAAATTAAAAAAAATTATTTAGTAAATTAAATATAAATAATTCAAAAAATAGACAGTTCTTTAGGTATAATTTAAAATATAAAAATAAGAAGAAGAAAAGCAATAATATTTTTAAAAATGTTAGTAAAAAATTTTTTAGGGTTCTCATTGATGAACTTATAAGCAAGTATTCAAATGAAATAGTATTAATAAATAACAATAAAAATCATCAAAACTCTACAAACTAAACTAATAGTTCAAAAAATAAATTTTTTTAATTGATAGATATTTTCATTAAGTTGAAATAATCTGAGATTTTAAAAAATTACTCATTAAAGCATTATAGAATCTTAACTCTTCCACTATCAAAAAGTACATATTAATAATTGAGCAAAGAAGATATTTTACTGCATAAAAATATATTTTAAAATCTTTTTCAAAGTAAAAATTTTGACAATATTAATACTATAAAGGAAAAAGTTACTGATCTTATAAATAGGATTATCCAATTTTATAAATCCTAGTATAATAAATTTTAAAATGATAGTTTGACTCACATTTCAAATAATGATGCTAATAATTAATTGATTAATTCGAAAATTGAAGATATGTAAGAATAAAATATAAACGGGTTTACTAACAAAGAATTGATTAGAATTGAATCAGGAGTTTTTAGAATGTTCCAAGGTATCTATGTTAAAAGATTTTGATTTTAAAATGCTTTTACTTTTAAAATGTATATATAATTGAAAATATTTTTGTATCTAAATGAACTTAAAATTTTCTATATTTTGTTAAAGATTTTCTTTCATTGTTATAGTATAATTATTTATCAGAGAATGTATATTTTTTTTGTAAAAATTAATGGAAAAAATGTTTATAATTCAAAATTAATTTTATTATTATCATGTATTTAACTTAATTGTAAATTTAATTTTTTAAAAAATGTATCAGATATTTATTCTTTACTATATTCAATAGTAACCTTTATAATAATTATATACATGTATTAATAAAATTATTTTTTGTTGAATATCATTAATATATACATATACAAACAAAAAATCGAAATTTTTTGGTTTATTACATTTGGAAAAAAAGGAAAATTGCTTAAATAAAACAAAAATATTATTTAATCAATTAATAGCCTAATAAAGCTTAAAAAGGAGAATAGCATAATATCGAAAACTAAATTAAAATATAGAGAAAGTAATCATCTCATAGCCCCTTTCATTTAATATTCCAGTTAGACTTAGTCAGTAACAAAAGCTAAATAAAAAAAAAGATGTTTAACTCATAAAAATTCTAATTAATTTAATAAATATTATGTGATTTTACTATTAGAAACATATAAGTCCGTTTATAAATTATGTTGCTATTTTTCGGTATTACTCAAGGCTTCACTTGTGCATGCTTATTACTAACTCATATCCTGTTATTACTATTATTATTAAATAGATTTATCTTCTTTTTTCGTTGGTTTTTCGTATCCTTTCATATATTAGGTATTAATTCTATCCTTTATATAAATATTTTTTTTAACTAATATTTTAATTATAATTATTTAAATTATGTATCTACCTCTTCTAAGAATGGATTCATTTCTTAAGAGTCTACAGACATATTTAATTCTAAAATATTATACTGGGGCTCATAGTAGTAGCTTTAATAAACAGAATAGGCTCTCCTTCCAAGCCGCTTTAGATTTTATTTATTAATTTCAAAGAAAACTTCATTAGGTTGGTAGGGATCCCCTGCTTCTCTTATGTTCATTCCCAAAGGATGAAGAGCTCTGAAATTAAAGAATTTACAAATTAATAATTCCTTTAATTTTTAAATATATAAAATTACTTTATTTTTTGTTGTAAAATTTCCGATTATTTATTTAGTTATTTGACATGATAATTGGCGCTGGCTCTTCTGTTCATAAAATCATTATAGGTCCTCTTTTCTGCTTTCATATTTTAAACATTTTCATCTTTTTTTGGTCTCTTTACCCCAAACTTTGCAAACAAAGCATCCAGATCTGCATTTTTGCAGAATTTTAATAGAGCTCCTATTTATTCACCATACTTGTTTTTGGAAGATATATTTTTTCCGAATCCACCCTAGAGTTGCTTTAATTCATTTTCATTTTTAATGCGCATAATTCTATTTCTGTGAAAATGTACTGCATCTCCTGAGTCGACTGATATATCTAAATTTTTACTTTTGACATCATTTGAAGCACAAATGGTTTAATGCAATTGCTGTTTTTTTTACTAGAGTATTTATTTTTATTGTAAATTTTAATTGAATTTACCACTTTGCTTTTGTTAAACTTTCCTTTATTTTTCTTCACATTTCATTTGTAACTCAGATCTGCAAAACTTCTGTTCTAAAAAATCTTTGTATTCTTTTTTTTTCAAATATGTATAGTCTTTTTACATGATGGTTCTTTTCAATGATAAAGAACATATTTAGTCAGAATTCTTAACATAATTATCTGAATTCTTATTAGTATGCAAATTACTTTCTTTTTCTATAGAATTATCTTAATAGCCTGTATTATTTTTATTATTTCTGTATTATTCTCTATCTTAACTATTAAATTACACATAATTTTAAATTCTTTTTTTTTTATAGTTTCTAAACATTTTCCTATTTCTCTATTTCCAATTATTAATGCGTAGTATCTTATTTTTAGTTAATAGAATCATTTATAAATGATTAATTTTTGCTATTTGTAGATGGGCTTTATTTATTATTCAAAGTTTCTTGGGATTACTTTTATTCAATTATTAGATTTTCAAACGACTGAGACATAGCGATATAAGGGTTGAAATTTTTTGGCCTCCCCGGCTTAGAGTGAGACAGCAACGCCCTTATATATTTAGTACTGCATATTGGTTCCTTTTTTACTTTATGTTTATTTTTGTGACTACCTTCTTATTTAATTTTTTCATCGTTTTGAAAAATTTCACTGTGATTTATATTTTATGTTTCTTCTAATGCATCAAAATTCTCATTTCTTTTCTCATATTAGTTATTTTCCATTTCCTTTGTTTCTTACAATATACTTTGTGTCATTTGCTCTTATTTAACTTAACTTAGTCTACTACTTAAATTTCTACTATTGCAGCTGCTCCGCCTTAAACTCGAAGAAGTGTTTCGAAAGGCTTCAGAATTTCTACGTAAATTAAACCTTCTCATTTCTTACAATTATTTTTCTTTTTTTTCGCTCTATATTTCCCGTTAGGTCTTTTTGTAGCAATCTGTTTTATATTAGTTATTTTGTACATTATAATCATTGAAATAATAATTGCGATCCTCTATTTCGTTTGTCATTGTATGAAGAGCTTTTGCTTCAGCTTAATTTTTAGAACTTTAGAAAGGAATTAATCCGATATTAATAAAATTTTACCTCATTTTTTATGAAAATGTCTATAGTTTTGAGACTTTTTATACATTTTTATTAGAGTTAGAAGGATTTTATTAAATGATATTCTTCTCATTCATTTATTAAGTTTTAAAATTCTAATGTAAAATATCTATATATTAATTTTTATTTTTTTATTTATAATTTAGTTTATACGATTTGTTCGTTTATTTTATTTAATACGATTTTTAATTTAATTTTTTGAGTTTAGTTTTCTACCAATTCTAGGTTTATTTATTAATGTATTTTAAATAGAAAATGGTTATTTAGCTAATAAAAAATATATAGTAAAATCCTTTATAAATAATTTTTTTTTTAAGTAAAATAATTCTCTAAAATTATATCTTTTAAAACGAATTAAATGTACTATATATAAAATAGAAGATGAAATAATATATATATTGAAAGAGTATTATTTATTTCTTATATATTTGTGTATTATAATATTTGCCTACTTAAGTATATTTATAAATAAATAAATTTTGGAAATTATATACATCTTTCAAAATGTATTGTACTTCTTTATTGAGACTTATTATATACAATTTAGCAAATTTATAATTTAAATATAAATGAAAAGTGAACAAAAAATGTTTCTAATTTAAAAAAATATATTTTTTAACTCAAACAAAAATATAAATTAAATAATTCTTTCAACAAGAACAAGAACAACAATAACAATAATTAATATATTTTTATTTATCATCGTCTCTTTAGGACGAATAATATATTTTATCTAAATGCATATAGTTTCAATTTCTTTTTTATTATATTAGACTTTTTCACTTTCTCATATTGATTTATTTTTTATAATATCCAAAGCTACAATCTCTTGACACTTGATGAATTGAAAATTAAGTTAAATTTTTTTTGCTGTTTTTTTTTTGATATTTTCACTATAAGTAAGACAATAGAATAATTTATAGAAATAATAATTAATTTGATTTATTATATTTTTATTATTCTCCTCCTCTTTCCTCATTGAGCTTCTTCTGTAGGAACATCTCCTCTCACATATAAAACATTATTACATCTAAATAAACAAAATAGTATTAAAACTCAATAAAATTCATTAATATTAATAGTATTTGTTTGGTGTATACCTAATTAAAATTTCTCCCAAAACTCCTTTACATTCTCCAGCTACCCATTCTTCAGCTCCCAATAACTTTAAAAATTTGATTTTATTAAAATATCATAATTTAAAAAATATTTAGTTTTAAGTATAAAGTTACTTGTAAATTCATATAAGGATCAGTTGCAATTAATGTTCCCTAATTTTAAAAATTATATTTAATATTTTTATAATCTTATTTTTTGATTATTCTCAATAAATTGACTAACAAGACAAAAATTTTAATTTAAAAAATTTATAATTATAATTATGTTCCTCGATAATTACTAATTATTATAATATTCGCATAATTATTTTCCAACTTAAAATAAATATAATATTTTTCGTGTTGCTTTTAATTTAACTGCGATTATTTTTAATTATTTTGTGTACCTTGAGTTCCCATCCCCATTTTAATTTAACAACAATTTATTTTCCTACCAATTCTAGTAAAAAAGGTCTAGGGTTAACTGATAAAGCTTTCTATAATAAAAATTTTAAAATTTATAAATAATGAGCTAAAAGGTTATAATAAAAAGCATTTATTGCTTTGGTGAATTATTACCTCCATTTACTCTATTTAATATAGTCCTATGAGATTTGTTTGTTGTTTGATTATTATTTTGCTTATTTATATGTGTAATATAATTTGTTGTTTTTTTGTATTTAAAGATGATATACAATATTAATGTATTGCTTTGCTAATTAAATATAATTAATTAAATAATAAATTAATTCATATACTCAAGTATTGAGTAATTAAAAGATGCTCTACCTAAAAGCCTATGTAACTATATATTTCTTTTTTTTTCTCTTTTTATTAATACAATAATAATTATAAAAGAGTCTATTTAATTAAGTAATAATATATATTTTGTTTTTGGTAGACAAGTTTTTATTTAAAAAAGATAAGCAAATTTATTAAAACCAAAAAAAAATCTACAATGTAAAAATAATTTTGAAAGAATTTTTAACTCTAATTTTAAACAGTAAATTTTTTATAAAATAAAATTAATTTTTTATATTTTTAAAATTTGTTATTTAGTTAGTTAGTTAATTAATTATTTAATTAAATAGATAGATAGATAATAAATAGTGCATTTATTATTCAATTTAAATTCATTTTTGTTTATTGGTTCTTTATAATATGTCAACAAATAATTAGTTATTGATTTCACAAATCTAAAGATTCAGACTCAGCAGCACCCTGAGACCCAGATCTTTTCTTTTTTCTTTAATTTGATTCTTCATTTTATTGCTTTTCAGATTTCTTTTTTTGTCCTTTTTCTGTTTCTTCTTTTTCCCTTTCAGCTTGCTATTTAGCATAATCTTCATTAATGACAGAATTGACGGAAACAACTGCATTTTTCACTCCTTCAAACTTCTTTTGGATGAGGGTGGCTGTTTGTTTATTGATGGCAGTTCCTACTAAGTCAAATTCCAATGAATCGAGAGTTTTGGCTCTTTCCAAAACAAGGTCGGCCAATTAAAGAGCAGCGTCATTTTAAACTTCGTTTTGACTAAGAGATAATCTCAATTTTTTGACGCTTTTCACTCCCAAAACTCCTTTGGTTACGATGGTGGCGCCCCAGTCTTTTAAATCATTGAAAGCTACAGAAACATCTAGTTCTTCTACCTTATCCAATCCTTCCATCACGTCGGCAAAAGATTTAGCTCCGTGTTCTCCGATGTAGTTTTCCAAGAAATCAATTCTAACTTTTTTGAGATTTTTCAAGGCTCCAACCACGGTTTTTAAGTCATTAACTCCATAAGTGGCTAAAATAGATAGATTTATTAATTATTTATTTATTTATTTATTTATTTATTTATTTATTTATTTATTTATTTATTTATTTATTTATTTATTTATTTATTTATTTATTTATCTATTTATTTATTTACCGACTCTGTTGATTCCGCAAACCAGATGGAATTCAGTTATTTTCTTCAAATTGGCGATTCCCATCATGATGTGGTGGAATCCGTCAGGTCCGAAGTTTTTGGTGGCTACATTTATGTGCAAAGTTTCCAAGTTTACCAATTCTTTAAGGGCATTTCCGAGGTGTCTGGCTCCCACTTCTTAAATGTAGTTGAATTCAAGATTAAGTTTCAAGGAAGTGAGTTGGGGAAGTTGCAACAAAGAAGCGGCCAACACTTCAGTTCCGACTTCGGTGATATTTCCGAAGAAAAAGTCGAGCGCCAAAGTGTTTAAATTTTTCATATTTCTCACAGGTTCCGAAATGAGTTTTCCTCCTTCAGCTTCTAAACAAAAAAAATAATTATTTTTATTATGAAATTTTATTTTCACTATTATAACATCATCTAAATACCTATTTTGTTGGCGTAGAGAGAAAGAGAAAAGTCTTTAAGTTAAGATTGCGAAGAAATCATTTTGTTGAGATTGGCGCACCCGGCATGAGTCACATTGTTGGAAATAAGCACCAAGTTCAAAGATTGTAAGTGTTCGAATTCGGAAACACCCTCACTTATAGCGGTAATTCCGTCATCTCCCATTCTGCTGTAAATGAAGCTTAAAGATAGATCCTTAATGCTGGTCTTCAAACTCTTCAAGGCGCCGGAAAAGGCCTTGGACTGGGCGACAGAGAACTGGACGGCGTCGAAAGCGAGGTGCAAAGTGTGCAAATTTCTGAATTTTTCGACAATTAAGTTCACCATTTCCAAAGCAGCGGGGGCAGTAATGGAGTTGTGTCCCAAAATCAGCTTCAGAGACTGCAAAGAAGTCAAATGAGCCATGCTGGAAGACAAAACTTGTAAGTCAGAATTTTGTAAAGAGCAAAGTCCCAAATTCAAATCCAATTCCCGAACAACTTGTGCTCTTTATCTTGAGACTTATTGAGATAAAATTTGCATTCCTTGCGACCCGATGAATTTGGTGTTGTAATCGGCGTGGAATCGGCCGTTTGCCTCTTGCTTTAATTCAATTTTCAAAAAATTGTCTCCGCTTTCCTGCTGCGATCTTTGGTACTTGAGGTAGAATAGGTAAAGGTTCAAAGAAATTACTATTCCGAGGATGATGTGCAAAATTTTCTGGTATTTTGATGAAGAAGATTTTTATTTTTCAGCTGCTGAATTTTTCGGTTGCTCAGGAGCAGGGGTGCTAGATTCTTTTTTTCCCATTTTTTATTTCTTTCTTTTTTGTAATTGTTTAAAGTTAGGATATTCTATTTTTTTATTTGTTTCTGGGTTTTTTTATTTTAAATAAAATAAATTATTATTGATTTTAATTATTTAATTAATTTATAAAGCCTATACTTACTTGCATACTTGCTTAGCTTGGAATACTATAAAAATGAGTACCTATAACCTATCAAATGGATTTTAATTAATAAGTGAAACACAGCAAACAGAATTAATAAGAGCTAAAACAGAATAATCTTTTAATTAAAATCTAACAAAATGTTAATTCTGATTATCCCCTTTAATTATGTGCAATAGATATATTTTATACATCTAATTATGTTAAAAAATTAAATGAGGAATATTAACTAGTCTTTATTAAGCCTTACGCGTGTAGTCGAATTATTAGAATGTTTATTTTTAAAAGTATTATATTACTTAAATTTTTAATCAAGTCCTACAATAAAATAAAGTTAAAAATTATTTTTTAATTAATTATTTTCTTGTCTATATATTCTAAGAAGAAATTAATTTTATAAAATTATTTTTTAATAAAATAAATATCGTATATTTCTTTATTATGATAAAAACTAAATATATAAATATTTACTATAAATAATAAAATTAAATAATTTTTATATAATTCTTATATATTTTATATAATTTTTTAACTGATGACTGATTTAGTTATAATCTTTTTTATTCATTCTTTGATTCATTCAATTTCATTAACTGTTTTCAATGAAGTCTATCCTTTTATGCTTTAAAACTGCTGCAGCTGCATTAAATTAATTTATTATTGACTCTTAGAAACCGGTATCAGATTGGAAGAATTTTCAGACATCACTCTGGACTATTACTTGATGCTCATTGTATTAATAGTATTGGAGCTGTGACGAGTAGGAGAAGATATTTGCCGGCCTTCGTCAAGCGGATTTTAAATATTATCACTCTATTTGAGTTGTTTGGAACCGTTATCCCCGCGTTGGTATTCTTCCTCCTCCTCCTCATCTTCTTCCTCATTTTGGAGATTACTTTTACAAAAAAATCTCTTATTTTTATTATCCTATGTTTCTTCATTCAAAGTAAAGTTTTCCTGGAAATTTTCTTATCCTTGTCTTAAATTATTGCTTTAGTTGACGTAGTGTTGTCGTTCTGATAGTGGAACTGATTGCAAATCTTCTATAAATTTGTTTTTACTTTCCCCTTTAACTTGATGAATGAGAGATGCGTTTTTACTACAGTTTACCTAGTTCTGAAGTAGTTACGCCATTGAGTTGTTGGTCCTGTTAGTCAGAAGAAAGCGATTGGAGTCACTATACAGTTGTAAATAGGACGAATCGCCCTATTATTAGAATTGATCATGTTCTAATTACGGAACAAATTGATTATAATTGTTGTTGTTATTTCCATTTTCGATTTGAATGCTGTTGCTGATGCCTATTTGAGAATTCAAGAAATTTCTACCATTTTAATTGTTTAAATTGTTGTTGAGATTGAGTCTGCTAGTCGAAGGAAGAACTGAAATTTCATTTTCATTCAAAATCCCTTCTGCAAAGTCTTCATGTTCTTAGTCTAAATCGACGTTCTGCTCTTCGTTTTTTAGTGCTATCTGAGCAACAACAACATTCTTTGAATTTTTATTTGTCATTAGCTATGAAATTGCGTATTGGTTAAAAGTTATTTGCCGTCCCCTGTCCTTATAGTCTTCAGATTCATTCGTGTTTATTTATTGTTAATGCTTTATTTGCTATTATGAGTGCTGCTTTTACTCATTTTTTGAATTTCTACCATCAAAATCTTCGTTTTTATCTTATTATTACTATTAGTAAAGCAAATTGGAACCAGAAACAAAACTTGCAGTTTAGTTGGAATTTTTGCTATCATTTTTCTCAGGAATATGCTATTCTTTATTTCCATAACTTCTGTACATATATGAATTTTGATTTTGTTTTTCCATTTCTTTATGTTTCTTCTCCTGTTCTTGCGGACTCAAATTTTTGCTTTACACCAAATTTATATTATGCAAAGTCCTCTGTAAAATTCCATTGCTGATACTAGAGCTTTAGTAGGGCTTAATTGCAGGAGTAAGTCCTGTTTTGTAACTGTTGTTACCACTAAAGTTTTTATATTTCATCTAGTTGCTTTAATTACTATTATTATTGTTGTTGTTGTTATCTTGAGTGTTTGACAATTTCATTTAATGTTTAAATAAAGCAGGGAAATTATTGCTGTTATTATTATTATTGCCACCTTATGAATCGCATTGCTGATTTCCTGTCATTGTATTACTGATTTAGTTGTTGTTGTTTATTTAAATGCTCTGATAGATGGCAGACGTCAGATTTTCAGTGTGTTTTAAATTTTTGTAAATTAAAAAAGAAGTGACCTGTCCATTATTGTTTTTCCAACTCTCTCTGCTGATCTGAGGCAGGCCGAGACAAAATAAGTAGTGGTTGTTAACAGTTTATTCCAAATTTACCCTTGCGTTATTATTTCCATACACTTGCACACTCTAAAACGAATCTCTCGTGTCATAAATTTGAAATAAAATCATTATTATATCTTTTTCCTGTACTTCTGAGGCCTTAAGCAGAATTTCCCCTCCCTTTTTTTTTTTGGAAGCAAAAATTAAAAAATAAAAAAAAATTGTAATTTATTTTTGTTAATTTATTAAAATACACATTCTTGCTATAGGAAGGAATCTTCGAGT
This sequence comes from Miamiensis avidus, assembly GCA_037039885.1. Lineage (NCBI taxonomy): Eukaryota > Ciliophora > Oligohymenophorea > Philasterida > Glauconematidae > Miamiensis > Miamiensis avidus. Next base: position 37,368 of record JAWVGU010000075.1, read on the forward strand.
AAATTGGAAATTAAACTTGTGAGTTTTCGCATGTCTGTAAACATTTCAATATTTTCATCCGAAGTTATGTTATCGAAATTCACTGAAAATTCTATGTTGCTGAGTTGGCACTACTCATAGTAAACTCCCCTCAATTTTTGCAAATAATCGACTAGTTTGACCAAGGTGCACCCCTCGTAGTTGTTTTCCGCATAGGGGGGCTTATTCGTGTTCGTCGTATCCTAGACCTCAAATTCAACTTCTTTTATGTTGATGTAGTCCCCGATATTGTAAATCCAATTCGACAAGTTATTTAGTTCAAATTTCAAATTCGTCTTTATGGTTTTTATATCTTTTTTCTTTTGCAGCACCAGATACATTGATTAGATGCGCTGGCATAAAATGTGCAAGTTTTTCTTTATTATGTCATTTTCCTGAACTCTCGTTTCGTTATTCAAATAAACGCTTACTTTACGTTCCAAACTCACATCTTCGATCGCTATTAGCAGCATGTTTTCCCTCATAAAAATAGGCACTATCGTTATGCGGTATTCTTATCTACAAATTCGCATTTTTTAGATGATAAAAAAAATATATTTTTGAATGATTTTTACCTAGCTTAGGGATACGAAACTGACTATTGCTGGGGAGACGACTAAATCCCTAAAACGACTTCTTTTAACTGATTTAACGTCTGGGCATTAATGATGGGATCTTGAAAATGCAAAAGTTCCCTATTTTATATATACTTTTCATCATTAAATTCCAAATGTTTTTAAATCAAATATTTGTCCAGATATATATTTTTCTCTTTTATAAATATTTTGCTAACCAATTATTAAAACTCGGAAGGATGCTTGATTCGTAAATTTTTCCGCGCATTCATACTCATAGCCTCCAAATTAATTTCTTCCTTTTCCTTGTCGTACGTCGTTGAAATCAACTGGATTGGCAAAATGTCGTGCAGTAAACTAAACCACTGGTTTTATTCCTTATTTAAAATGAAATTTTATCTTTCAAGTTTGTCTATCTAATAAATGCAATAACTTAAAAGAACATCTAATAAAATTAAATTAAATTAAATTAAATTTATAAATTTTGTCTTAAAAAAACAAAAAATTAAATTATAACTTACCCAGGAGTAGGAAACTAAATAGCCCAAATGCAGAAAATTTAATATGAACAGAAATCACAGAAAACAATATTGTGTATATTATTAAATTCGTCAATAAATTTAGAATATAGGATTCGCTTTTTAAGTAGATCATAAAAAGAACTGAACAGCTTAAAAACAAAAACAAAAATGATGCTGGATCGCTTTTAAAGAACTTTTAATAATTTTCTAATATCAAGGAAAGGTATATCATTTAAACAATTTTGTAAGTAGTTATTTATAGGGACTAATATTTCTGGTAGTATTTAAAACCAAATAAAAAAATACATTAATTAAAATCACCACTACACTGATGATTCATCTACAAAAAAAAAATTAAAAATTAAAATTTAATAAATAATAATTATATATTTTTTCGATAATTTATGCGAAAATTTGCCATAAAATTATTTGATTAGCACGTAAAATATTATATGTTCTTAAAATATCATGTAGACACTATCTTATAGTAAAAAAATAAAATTCAATAGTAAATTGTATTACATTTGACTCTAATCTTTGGGCAATTTTTTTTTATATTACTCACATATAACAATGAAACATATTATAACAAATATAGCGATGGATGTATAAATTTTGGCCATTTTTTCTTGATTTTAATAGTTGCGATACACTTTTTCAACAGTTTCGTTTTTGAAATTCAACGTATATCGGGAAATCAAGAATTTCCCTGAATAATCATTATTTCGTATCAAATTATTAAAATTTATAGTAGAATTTTTCCTTTACTAGTTACTTAGCTATCCTTAATCAGTGTTTACTGTTTATTATGGTATGGGTTATCTAAATTCTGGATACATTATATGATTTAATTGTGTATTTACTACTTTTCCCTATTATATTTTTTAGTGCTTATTAGTATTTGAAATAAAAATTTTTTGTTTTTTTGTGGAGTGGTTTTAAAATAAATAAATATTATTGCAAGCTAACAAATTATTTAATTAATTAGATGATGATTTTAATTAATTAATTTTGTTTTTTTTATTTTTTTCTTTAGAATTTGTTAATAAAAATATAAATAATCGATAATACTATAGTTAAAATAATAAAATCTTTTGATTTATTAAGTATAATTTTTACAAGAAAAAACTATATACTCTTTAATTTTTAATATTTCAGATTTATAATTATCATATATAATGACTTTTTATTCAATAACAAAATAAAAGAAATAAATACAACTATATTTTAATTCTATGCTTAGAACTTATACATGAAACTCATTATATATGCCTTAATAAACTATAATAATGATAAAAAATTATTAAAAAATCAAAATTTGCTTTATATACTTTTTTATTTCTATATTTATTAATTTTTTATAGTGAAAATTAAAAAGGTGATTTAAAAATGAATGAATTACATCCTCACAAACATATATACAGACAAACATCATCAGTCTAATTATTAAATCTATACTTATGATTATTATGATTATTTTTCCTATATTTCATCATCTTTAAACATCAATTCTAAATCAGTATTAAATTTTTCGATACGTTTGATGTGCACATCATTTTTAAATTCTTTATTGGATCGAATGCAAAACTTCTTATATTCTTCAACAATTTATGATAAAAGCTCGTGTGCAAATCTGATGGCACAGTCATATTTTGAAAAATTATTAGTCAAAATCAGCAAAACATTTTCGTTTTTCACTAAATTATTTTTCACCAATTTTATAATTATATCTCCTTCTGATTCCATTTCTCTCTACGTTGAATTTTTTTCACACAAAAACTTAAGTCTAAATAAATTGGCTCCCTTTATATTAATTTATTTTTTTTATTTTTTATACATTAACAATTTAATAATAGAAATGTATGTTTACAGAAGCTCCCAATACTCTGTCTTTAAGCATATATTCTGGATCGACTATGTCAATTTCAAATTTATTCGTATATTTATACTCTAAACATAATTTGTCTAAATTTTCTTCGTCCTATAAAAAATAATATCAATATAAAATTGATTGGCCATACATATGTGCATACATATACGCTTTCATATTTTCTTTCATATATATATAAATAAACTCTCTCTCTATATATATATTTACTTCTTTATTATTTATTTCGATTATAAAGTCGCTTTCTTTCATTTCATCATGCTTAAAATGGCCTACCAACTTCTCTTCGTTAATTTCATCGGGATTTTCGAGGCAAAGTTGGACTTCGAGGGTTATATTAAAATCAGATAGTATGAAATTATGCAAGGCCTTTTGTGCAGCATAAGCTGAAAAGAAATCTGTGTACTATATATAGCATTCACCTTTTTCCTTCACAATTATTTTTATATTTAACCGAAATTTTTAAATACTTTCTATAAGTCTTCGTGTTCAAATTAGTATTCCTCATTCATATTTTCCTCAGCCAAAATCATTTTTACTCTGATAAGAGAATTTATTTGAAATTTTTCAAGCTCGGTGTTCTTAAAAACAATAAATAAAATATAAAAATAAATTAAATTAGTTACGCTGAAATCAAATCAGAATGGATTAATTCCTTTAAAATTTTTTACATTTTTCATTATGATATTTACAAAGCTAATTCTTAGAGAATCATTATTTAAAATCTTGTTATATTTTTCTGTAGAATCTATATCCTGTTCGTACAATTCTTGGGGACTTTAGCTAGGCTAATAATCATCGTATTCCGAATTAAATGATCCTCGTCTATTTCCAAAATCTTATCTCTAATGATATGACCCTCTTTCATCTTTGTAATATGATAATTTACTATAATCTGCAAATTTACTTTACGTTTACGAACCATTATCATATTTTTCGTATCTAAATAAAAACAAATTAATTCATAAATTTAATAAATAATATTAATTAAACAAATAGCCAGCCAACCTTCTATATGTATCTTTGTATACTTAATCATATTTAGATCCTTTTTAGCCATCATTATAATTTCCTCCTCCTCCGTATCGCCCTCCCTATCCCCCACCTGAGTAACCAAATGAATCTTTCCTATAATTTCCTGAAAAATTATTTTAAGATTATCCCTAATTCCCATCATAATAATCATTTGTTTATCTTTCCTTATTATCAAATTTATTCGGTACTTATGACCATCTTCTTTTACCTTTATATAGTATTAATAATTTGTTATTATTATTAAAAATGAAAAATTCGTGATTTTTTCTTTTCAAAAATTTTACCAGAATAAGTCCCTTTATATCCTCCTTAATCATTACTTACATTGTTCCCAGAGGTCGAAAACCTCTAAAAAATAAAACAGAGAATGTTTATATGGTTAAGAAATTAGAAAAAGCATGATAAAAAATTGATGATCGATTACCTTCCCATACCTAGAGAAATATTAAGGTAAGTTATTAATTGTATTGGGTCAATTGATTATTGTGAATTTTAGAATTAAATGCATTTTTAAAAATTTGATAATATAGTAAATACGTGTCACTTTAATTGCTCATTGACATTATGTTTGTTAGTTAGTTAATTTTTTTGTTTATTAGGTGGAAAATTTAATTAATGTAGTATTTGTATAATTATTAAACAATTTTCCACAATTTTAATTTATTAATCTGATCAATTGACTTATTATTAAACCCCTTAGTTAATAATACATTGTATATTTAAAACTTTGCTTATTGATATTTAGCGCTATAATAATTTTAATAGATTTTTTATGCTACACAATTAAATTTATTATAAACAGCTACTTAATATAAACTAAATCTAAATCAAACTTAAATAAAAAAAGCTATAAAAGTAGTATTTAAAGTAATAAATTAAAATAGTGGTCTTTTAGATTATATATTTAATTCTACTGTTATTATCATTTTTTTATTTTTATATTGCTTCTGTTATGTTAATGAAATAATTACTGATTTCAGATGATTTATATTTATACTTCATAAATGATCTAAGATATATTTAGGTTATTCAATTTCGAATTCCCTATATTATAACTTATAATCTATATTTATTTTTTCTCCTTTTCTTTTAATATATTCCACAGATTATATAAATAATTATATACCTTGAATTCAAAATTCATTAATAATAAAATTATCAATTTTTTCAAATAATAGCATGAATATATTTTTATTATTTATAAAATCTTATATGATAGTTTGGTACACCTATTATTATTAAAAAAATTATAAATTTTTTTAATAATTTATTAAGCCCTCGTATATTTGTAATATATCTTTCTCTTTTTATTGTTACTATATACCTTATTTGAAAAAATGAAAAATATTGTAATTCAAAATTAAAAAAAAAATATTTAAAATTTGTATTTTTATAAGAGTTACAAAAATAATTAACCTCATCATTATAATATAAAAATAAAAGTAATTTCTATATACCTAGCATATTCCTATCAAATACTAATGCTAATGTATTATATTATATTTTTATTTAAAGTAGTATTTATTAAGATTTTCTCAATTTTTATCAAATTACTAAAATTACCTTAAATCATTGCTATTTAAATATTTCTGCATCAATTTTTTGTATCTTTACTTATATTCATATTTTATACTAAGGTATAAAGTATTAATTTTTCAGTAGAAAAAGTATTTTAAATTATTTATATTATAAATATAAATAAATTTCTTATCATATTTTACAATGAATTTTTATTCTGTAAAAATGACTAAAATTAATTCTGCTGTTTTTTAAAAATAAAAATTTAATGCACCTCAAAGAAACTTTATAAAATTATATAATATGTGGTAAAATTATATAAAAATTTTATATTCTAAATTGCAACGAATAAATTCTTATTAACTTTTATTTCACAAAAAAATTATTTTATTTTTATAAGATTTTCAGTAATATTCAGTGGAATAAGATAGCCCCCCCTTTAATCAACTATGACAAATATACATTATGTTCTTATAAAAATCAAATTATGAAGAATATAAATTAAATTATAAAAAATATACCACAAGTGGAAAAAGTAAGACATTTAACTATTCTTTGCAAAATAAAATAAAAACCACTTCTTTAAAATGGGAAATTGTGTTAATACTAAACCCCAATAGTAATAATAAGCATAATAGACTCCCTAAGTAAAACAATATATAATTTTTACACTAAATTTGAGCGAAAGTATTTACATCCCTGATGAAATGTTGACCGAAAGGGAGGAATAAAATAAGAATAATGAAAATAAATAAGGAAAAAAAAAATATTATTTCGAAGAAGATGAAGATGATGTAGATATAGGAGAAGAACCTGAACATAATATAGCATGTGGAATGAAAAAAAGTCATGCAAATATGGCATAGCTACAATCCAAAGAAATAAATTGTGAGATATAACAATTATAGAAATTGAACAATTCCTCCATTTTTTCTCATAATAATGAAATTGCACAATAATTGCAAATTTTAACTTTTCTAAATTAAAATGATGGTAAACACTATCACAGATCTAGCATTCCCAAATTCTTAACAATGGAAAATTTTTGCTTTGTTTAAGAAAATGAAAAAATTAGTACAGAAACATCTTTGAGCGAATTATCATGACATCATGTTAAAGTGCGCAATATATAGTAGTGAAATAATTTCTTTTAATTATTAAATATTGCGTTATTTAATTAGAGTAATAAATACCACAAAAAATTGGTAGTTAGCAAAAATAACAAATAAATAATTAATTAATTTGATCTAAAATATATTCAAAATAATAATAATATTAATTTATTTTTTATAATTATATTAATTTTCAAAAAAACCTATTTTATTTTATTAATTATTGATATATTTTAAAATAAATAATAAATTTAAAATCTAATTACAATTCAAGAATGTAATATATTATAAGTAGATGTTACAATTATTATTTTAGGTTATTTCAATAACCAAAGTTTCTTTTTTAATATTATGAAAATTAAAATCTATAAAGTTTTATGGAAAATAATTACACAATAAAATAATCATAAATTATTATAAAATAAAAAAATAATAATTTAATTTCTTAAAATCATTTCTCTTTTTTAAAACGGGAATTTTTAATAAATAGACGATTAAATATTTCCTTATAATAGTTGTAGCATATATAGCATTTCTATGTTTGATATTTACATTAATAATTAAGGATTGATAAATATAAGGTATTAAATATTTTTAATTAAAAATTATATGTAAAATAAGAAAATGTTCCCTTTTTCAAAGCAATTCAATTGTTATATAAAATATATAAAAATAAATATAAAATCAAATATTTTACCTACAATATTTATAAAGTATATGTATATATAAAAATTATCACATTATTAGTCTTTATCTATATTTTATTTTAATCCATTATAACTAAATAATATTTAATAAAAGATTTATATTTATATTAATATTCTATATATAATGATAGAGACTAATATTTTATATATTTTATCAATCAACTACGCTTTGTAAATATTATCAAGAGTTAGGCTTTGAGATTTTAAATATTTTAGGCAAAGAGTAAAAATTGCAATAATTATTACATTTATTATTACTATACTATCTAATTTTAAGATATATTTCTTGGTTCTAGTTATTCTTCAAATGATATTTTCAAATTTTCAATTTATGTTTTTACATTTTCTATGAATTCATTTATTAAAGGTTCGAAATTTTAAAATAATCCATCGATTTTTTATTCAAGCAATTCTGTTTTTTCATTCAAATCATTTATTTAGGATTATAAATTATTAATCTTTTCTTATAAATTTTTTACATTTTCTTATAACTAGTTTGTCAATTCTTAACATTCTATTTAAAAATAAATTTTTTGTTTAATAGTAAGGAAAATAATTTGGAAAATTGTTAAATCAAATGAATAAAATAATCAACAAAATAACTTATCAAATTAATATCTTTACTTTAATAAAGCTGTTAAATATCTTGGGTAATTTACTCTTAATTCTCCATCCTTTCCTAATATAAAATATTACTTTATAAAGTTATTTCTTTAGAATAAATTGAGTTTTTTTTTAATTTTTTATATTTTTTTTCTTTTTTATTTATTTTTTTGATAATTATTATTAAGAATTTAATGAACTGTTATTTCCTTATAAATTATCTACTATACAGTCCCGCACCTATATTATCATTAATAACTATTTAAATTAAATAATGCTAAAAATTTACCCGCTTCTTGTAGCTCTGAATGCTTAAAGTAATATAGCGTCATACATTCATGATATTATAAAAGCAATATTTTTGCTAAATATAGGAAACTAATTATTTGAAGCGTTTTTTTATATAAATAAAATAATATATTTATCTTCATTAAAAATTTCTTAAACTATAACCTATATACTATTTTACTTCCTATTATTTATTATTCTTAATATTTATAGTAAAATTTTAAGAAATATGAAATAAAAATATATTTTTCTATATTGTTTCATTTATAAACAATTTCTTATATATTATAATAAATTATATATAGATATCATATAGTAAAAATAAAATTTTATTGTTGATTCGTTTAAAGGCTTTATTAAATTTAATAATAGCATCATAAGGATTATCTACTTAAGTTTTATTTTCTTATTGCATGTTCATTTATTTTAACTGCTATATTAACTATTTTCAGATATAAATATTATTTGAATTGTATATAAAACTGACATTATAATTTTATAAATAATAGTTTTTAAAGGAATAAGAAAAAAATTTTATTTTATATTTATTTTTCGCTTATAGAAACATAGAAACAAAAATATGAAAACTTTTATAAATTCAATATAAAAAATCGTTATATCTAAGTATATTTTATATATAATCTTAATATAATATATAGGCAATTCAATATAAAAAATCGTTATATCTAAGTATATTTTATATATAATCTTAATATAATATATAGGCAATTTAGCAAAAAATATCCAAACTATTTTATTTCAAATTTGGCGGCATTTATATGATTATTATTTTAAATTTTTTGTTATCAAATCTATAATATTAATTTCTGATAATTTATGCTAACTTTTATAAATGATTATTTAATGTATTTAGTAAGATGATTATCATTAAGTTAAAAACTTAATAATAATTGAATAAATTCCTGAAAAATATATTCAATTCATAGGAATCCTTACTAAATTAATATAATTTATTAATTATATAATGATAGTTTTTTTGTTGAAATTTATTTAGTGTCTATTTTGTTTAACTAAGAAAGTACATTCACTTTCATTTTCATATTTAATATAATTGTATTATATGCTTTCATGCATATTATAGGAAGATTAATATATTGATTAGCTGCTGTAATGATAAAATTTATATTCTTATTTTTGATATATTTGATTAAATTAAAAAAAATAATTCATACTTATAGTTAATAGCTTTGATTATATAGAATATATTTACCTTATTAATTTATAATTAAATCTGATAGAGTCTCTAATTGATATAAAAACCAAATAGAAATAATCTAATCAATATAGAAACCTAATAGTAATAATCTAAAATAAATGCGGTAGAGCTTTTGATAATTATAATATAACTAAAAGATACCACGAATTAATTTAAACATTCATATATTTTATTAATAAATTATCATTTTGTTGAAAAATTAAATATTAGCGATGAAATGCTTAGAACAATAATAATAAATACACAACTATTTTTATTTTATTATTTTTAATATATAATAAAGTAATTTTTTATATTATCATAATTTTTAGTATATAGTTTTATAAAATTATTAAATAAAAATAATATATTTTCTCATGTCATAAAATGGGAACCTTTTGTGTTAGTCAATTTCAAGTTTCTAAGAACCAAAGCAATTATTCCATAAGCTTCTTTATTTTACACTCTTTTTTTCGGTCCATACAATATCTAAGGGTAAACATATTTAAGAAATAAATTCAAATATATTCTGTTCATTCTATTGAAATAATTCATTTTTGTAATTTCGGTTTCTATATCTAAGTTGTTATCATTATCATAAGTCTATATAATTTCTTATATATTTTGTTTATTTTTATCTGTTAAAGTATCATAATAGGTAAAAAAACTTAAAATCTTTTATAACTTTTTGTGTATCAAGATTCTTTCATATTCATTTTTTTGAACTTTTTTTTATTTATTTTTTTTCAACTTTTCCTTTTAGTTATTATACAAATATTTTTTATATAAGATTTATATTATTTTTTTAGTTTTTATTTATTCTAAATATTATTAGTTTTGACATATTAAATATGCCATTTTTGAATTCTATTCCCAAAATAGATTTTATTTCATTTTTCAATTGTTTATTTTTATTTGGTCTTCTTTTTACTTTTATGACTTTTTTTATTTTTATATCAATTTTGTTACATTCCTAATTTTGAATAGTTTTTCCTATAAAGTAATAGTTTTTTTTTTATGTTTTATTTAAATTATTTATCCTGAGGTAATTTATTGATATCATTCATTTACATAACTTTTTCTTAAGGTTTTTTTTTTACTTTTTGTTGTTTTTTAGTTTTTAATGTTTATTAATTTATTTTTATTATATAATTTTCCGATGGAAATAATCCTAATAAAGCATAAATTTGTAAATAGAATTAAATTGAATATGTTTAAATACATTATTATTGCCAATATTTATTTAAATTTTCACTCATAAATTATAATAATAATTCGCTTTAAAAAACACCTAATAAAACATGTTAGATTCTTTCTATAGTTAATGAGATATTTTATATATTATTACATAATTGTTTCTTTATCTAGAATTTATAAAAGAAATCTTTATATGATATGTTTGCTTTCTAATTATAAAATAGGAACAAACATAATTATTATCAAAATCAAACAGTGCCAAGAACAAAATATAAATAAATATAGCATTATATTAATTATATTCGAATTTAACTAAATCATTTAGTTTATTATTATATTTATATTTTTTAATATTTTAAATATATTTAAAAATATTGTACTATAATTTCTACAAAGGTTGAGTAATATTTTAAATCATAGAACAGTACCAAGAGTAAAATATAATAAGATGTATATGCTATCTGTGTGTATTTATTATGAATGTTTATAATCTTAGATTAAATTATCAAAAAAATTCATTAGTAATATTAGAATTTAAACTAAATCTTATAGTTTATTATGTATTATTAATTTAATGTATTAAATATATTTAAAATATATCGTATTATATTTAAATTCTAGTTTTTTAAAAGATTTTTATAAAATTTTTTTAGTTTTATTTTGTTTTTTTGTTTAATATTATTAGTTATGATTTTTTTATTATTACCCATTTAATTTAATTATCATATATCTTCATATAGTTATATTTATTATCTAAATCACATAAATACCCCCTATATTGATGCATAATTTTCTTAACTATATAATATTAATAACCTGGTAAAGATAAGTATATTATAATTAATATAATGTTTCATTTATAAACAATTTCTTATATTATAATAAATTATATATAGATTTCATATAGTAAAAATAAAATTTTATTGTGGCTTCGTTTAAAGGCTTTATTTAATTTAATAATAGCATCATAAGGATTATCTACTTAAATTTTATTTTCTTATTACATGTTCATTTATTAAACTGCTATATTAACTATTTTCAGATATAAATATTATTTGAATTATATATAAAGCTAATATTATAATTTATTAATAATAATTTTTTAAAGGAATAAGAAAAAAATTATATTTTATATTTGTTATTCGTTTTATATAAAAAAATATGAAAACTTTTATATGATCAATATAAAAAATCATTATATCTAAGTATACTTTATATGCAAACTTAATATAATATATAGGCAATTTAGGAAAAAATTTTGAAACTAATTTATTTCAAATTTGGCGGCTTTATATGATTATTATTTTTAATTTTTTGTTATCAAATCTATAATATTAATTTCTGATAATTTATGCTAATTTTTATAAATGATTATTTAATGTATTTTATAAGATGATTATCATTAAATTAAAAATTTAATAATAATTGAATTAATTCATGAAAAATATATACAATTAAATTAGGATCCTAACTAAATAAATATAGTTTATTAATTACGAATATAATGTTGGTTTTTGTGTTGAAATGTATTTAATGTCATTTTTTGTTTTGTTTAACTAAGAAAATACATTCACTGTCAATTTCATATTTAATATTATTGAATTATATGCTATCATACATAATATCAGAAGATTAATACGTTGATTAGCTGCTGCAATACTAAAATTTATATACTTATTTTTGATATATTTGATTAAACTTAAAAAAATAATTCATACTTATAGTTAATAGCTTTGAATATATAGAATATATTTACCTTTTTAATATATAATTAAATCTGATAGAGTCTCTAATCAATATAGAAACCAAATAGAAATACTTTTTGCTAATTATTATATAATTAAAAGATACCACTAATTAACTTAAAATATTCATATTTTTATTATTAAATTATCATATTGTTGAAAAATTAAATATTAGAAATAAAATATTTAGAAGAAACCATTTAATAAAATACTGATTTTTAAATATAATATTAAAAATAATGGAAACAAATATATCTTATAGTTAATAAAATTATTGAAATATATTTTAATATTCATTTAGAAAATATTATAACATTTATTAATTGATATTCATTTATATTTAGTGTCATTTTTATTTAAACTTTTCTTACTTATTGTTAGTTACTTTGAGTGTATATAATATATTTACCTTTTAATTTATAATTAAATCTGCAGAGAATATTCAATGATTAGAAGCCTAATATAAATTATTATAAAAAATTAATTGCATTGGAGCTTTTGCTATATATAATTAAAAAATACCACTTATTAATTTAAATTATTCCTATTTTTATTAATAAATTATCAAATTGTTGAAAAATTAAATATTAGTAATGAAATGTTTAGAAAAATAATAATAAATACACAACTGTTTTTCTTTTATTAATTTGTAATATATAATAAGGTAATTTTTTATATTTTTATAATTTTTAGTATATAGTTTTAAAAAATTATTAAGTAAAAATAATATTTATTTTTATAAAAATAATTTCATGTTAGAAAATAGAAATTTTATGTATTAGTCAATTTCAAGTATCTTATAATCAAAGAAACTAATCCGTAAGCTTCTTTATTGTTCACTCTTTTTTTCGGTCCATACAATATCTAAGGGTAAACATATTTAAGAAATAAATTCAAATATATTCTGTTCATTCTATTGAAATAATTTATTTTTTGAATTTCAGTTTATAAATCAAAGTTGCCACTTTCATCATAAGACGATATAATTACTTTTATATTTTGTTCATTTTATTCATTTGAAGTATCATAATAGGTATAAAAACTTTAAATCTTTGTTAACTTTTCGGGTATCAAGATTTTTTCATATTCATTTTTTTGCACTTTTTTTCTATTTTGTTTCAACCTTTTCTGATAGTTATTATACAAATAATTTTATATATAAGATTAATATTATTTTGTTAACAAAATAATCTAGTCATTATTTTAAACATATTAAATATGCTTTTAAACATATTAAATATGCTTTTAAACATATTAAATATGCTTTTAAACATATTAAATATGCCATCTTTTGAATTTTATTCCCAAAATAGATTTTATTTCATTTTTGAATTTTTTATTTTTTATTTGGTATTCTTTTTATTTTTAGAGTCTAGTTATTTATTAGGAGGTGGTTATTTTTAATTTTTTGTTTTTTTTATTTTTATATCAATTTTGTTACATTCCTAATTTTGAATAGTTTTTCCTATAAAGTAATAGTTTTTTTTTTTATGTTTTATTTAAATTATTGACCCTGAGGTAATTTAGGGATGTCAAACTTATCATCATTTTAATAATCTAAACCATTTGAAGAACATGCGGGTTTAATACTGTGATCTGCACTTTAGGAGAATATAAATTATTCATTAATATTGTCATTTTAAGCCTAGAAGAATATGCTTTTTTGGGTGTCATTGTTACTTTCAGGTTAAGTAATGTTGTTTAAACCGAAGGAGGGTTGATTACTATAGTTACCTTCAGCCTAGTTATTTATTTATTAATGATTTTAGCAATTATAAGTTTAATTTAAATCATTGGATAAAAAATATTCTATTTCCTAACAATTATTAGATATACTCATGTCTTTTTCCATAATTTCTTAGTAATAATCAATCTAGGTGGAATAATTGCCAGAAGTATAATAATTAATAGTAGATTGTTTACTTTATTAACAATATATGTTTTAAGCATTATTTTAGTTCGTAGTATTTAGATCAAAGTTTTAGGTTTTATCTAAAAAAGTATTATTGATATCATTCATTTACATAACTTTTTTCTTAAGGTTTTTTTTAGTTTATGTTGTTTTTTAGTTTTTAATGTTTATTAATTTATATTTATTATAGAGTTTTCCTATCAAAATAATCGTAATAAAGCATAAATTTTTTAATAGAATTAAATTGAATATGTTTAAATACATTATTATTGCCAATATTTATTTAAATTTTCACTCATAAATTATAAACATGTTAGATTCTTTCTATAGTTAATGAGATATTTTATATTATTACATAATTGTTTCTTTATCTAGAATTTATAAAAGAAATTTTTATATGATATGTTTGCTTTCTAATTATAAATCAAATCTTTATATGATATGTTTGCTTTCTAATTATAAATCAAATCTTTATATGATATGTTTGCTTTCTAATTATAAAAGAAATTTTTATATGATATGTTTGCTTTCTAATTATAAATCAAATCTTTATATGATATGTTTGCTTTCTAATTATAAAATAGTAACAAACATAATTATTATCAAAATCAAACAGTGCCAAGAACAAAATATAAATAAATATAGCATTACATTAATAGTATTAGAATTTAACTAAGTCATTTAGTTTATTATTATATTTATATTTTTTAATATATTAAATATATTTAAAATATTGTACTAAAATTTCTACAAAGGTTGAGTAAATTTTAAATCATAGAACAGTACCAAGAGTAAAATATAATAAGGTATATCTGTGTGTATGTATTATGAATGTTTATAATCTTATATTCAATTTCTAAAAAATTCATTAGTAATATTAGAATTTAAACTAAATCTTATAGTTTATTATGTATTATTAATTTAATGTATTAAATATATTTAAAATATATCGTACTATATTTAAATTCTAGTTTTTTAAAACTTTATAATTTCAACTTAGGAGGAATAAAATTTTTAAATCGTAGATTTTTATAAAATTTTGTTTAGTTTGATTTTTGTTTTTTTGCTTAATATTAATAGTTATGATTTCTATATTATTTCTAACTTAATTTTTGTTGATATAATTAAATTATCATATATCTGCATATAATTATATTTATTATCTAAATCACATCTTAAATAATTTAATTTTCATTAAAAATTTATGAGGCAAATGCCCCTTATATTTCATGCATAATTTTCTTAACTATATAATATTAATAATCTGGTATAGATAAATATATTATAATAATATAAATAGTAAAAGCTTATGATAACGATTATTGTAATAAAATTGCATGTAATTTAGTAATAAACAAATTGACCAAATACAATAAAAATGATAAATAAAGACAATTAAAATATAAATTACTAAAATGGAGATTTATAAAGAAAGTCAAATGTGAAAAATACATAAGAATAATATAATTATAAGCCATGCAAAAATCAATATTAATTATAAAGAAGAAAGCCATAAATACCCAAAAATTCTTAATAAAGGAAAAGATATCAGTAGGATGAATAAGAAAATAATTGCTAAGAAAAATAAAATATTTAAAATAATTTGTCGGATAATTCATCAAGTTTATCTATTAGCTTTACATCATCTTCATCTGAAGAGGAATAGTAAATATAATTAAAAGTCAAAGTCAAAGAAGTAAATTATCTATTTTGCGAATTTGGTGAAAATTGCAAAAAAGTTAAAATCGGAGAATGTTAAAATCATAAATTATGCTAAAAAGTAGGATGCCCTGAAGCAGCTATGAGATAATGTAAATATATGCATTAAAAAAAGATATAGGATGCCTGTACCTATTGTAAGAAGAACAGTGTCCGCTGGTAAAAAATAAAAAATGTCCATTTAAGCATGAAGGGTATTATTTTTACAGTTTAATAATATACTATAATTAAAAAATTTTTTAACAAAGAATAAATGTTAAAAATAGTTTTAATTTATCAATTGTATTTATTACATCCTCTGATCAATAGGAGTAAGAAAGTAAATAAAAGTAATAAAACTAACAAAATTGTAAAATGAATGATGCCGATCATATTTTTTAAGCTAACAAAAATATTTAAGTCATTTCTGAGCAAAATAGATTACTAGATTTTAATCACTAGTTCTCTTAATAAAATGCATACAAACAATAAAATGATTTAAAGTTATTGCAATAACTATAATTAAACCCTAAGCACAGCTAATAAAAAAATGAAAACTTTTAAAATAAAAACAAATAATATTCCTACAATTGTAACTTAGTAACTCCAGTGACTGATTAATATTAAAATAAGAATGTCTTAAATATAAATAATAATATTATTGAAAATTAAAATGACAAACTAAATAATTAAATTGAAGAAGCTATGTAGAATTAAAAAAATTATTAATAGTTTAAAAATGAGTAAAGTAATATTTTAGAAATCCTAAAATAAAATATAATAATAGATTCTAATGATAGTCTAATATAATAGTAATAATAGATTGTTCCAGTAAATTATAAATAGCTTGAGATTCAGAATTTAAATTCTCGATAAGGTTAAAATCATATATAGAATGATTCTACTAATAATTTATAATAATAATCGTAAATTTATGATGAGAAAAGCATTAAATAAATGCAGATAATGTAAGTTTAAGATATGGATGAAATAAAAAAATAAATTCAAAATACAGAATATGTGAACTATATCTAAAAGAATGAACAATTATAAAAAAAATATAATAAACCAGTTTATATAATAATAAAATGGTATATCCTGAGATAATGAGTACTAATGATATTTTTAGTTTTATGTAGGTATAAACCCATATAAAATAAATATCTAAGCACTGTAATGACAAGAATATTTCAGTTTAAATAAAAGAAAATAATGATATTTTATATTATGAGTTTGTGATTCCTCCATAGATAGAAATATCCTCGATAAATGAAATAGTAAGCAGTGTATGCAAATTTAATACCAGTTTGTTTTACGAATATGAAAATTAAAACCCAGCATATATAATTAATTTTATATAAAATGATCAGGAATTTATTAAAAAACATTATTTTTAATATATAATAAAGTAATTTTTTTATATTATCATAATTTTTGGTATATAGTTTTATAAAATTATTAAATAAAAATTTTATCTCATGTCAGAAAATGGAAACCTTTTGTGTTAGTCAATTTCAAGTGTCTAAGAACCAAAGCAATTATTCCATAAGCTTCTTTATTTTACACTCTTTTTTTCGGTCCATACAATATCTAAGGGTAAACATATTTAAGAAATAAATTCAAATATATTCTGTTCATTCTATTGAAATAATTAATTTTTGGAATTTCGGTTTCTATATCTAAGTTGTTATCATTATCATAAGACTATATAATTTCTTATATATTTTGTTTATTTTCATCTGATAAAGTATCATAATAGGTATAAAAACTTTAAATCTTTTATAACTTTTCGGGTATCAAGATTCTTTCATATTCATTTTTTTGCACTTTTTTTCTATTTTTTTTCAACTTTTCCTTATAGTTATTATACAAATATTTTTATATATAAGATTTATATTATTATTTATCCTAAATAATCTAGTCATTAGTTTAGACATATTAAATATGCCATCTTTTGAATTCTTTTCCCAAAATAGATTTTATTTCATTTTTGAATTTTTTTTTTCTTTTTGGTCTTCATTTTCCTATTATGAGTCTAGTTATTTATTAGGAGATTATTTTTATCTTTTTTTTTATTTTATTTTTTTATCAATTTTGTTACACTCCTATTTTTGAATAATTTTTCTTATAAAGTAATAGTTTTTTTTTGTACGTTTTATTATAATTATTAATCTTGAGTTAATTTAGGGATGTCAATCATATTATCATTTTAATGATCTAAATAATTTGAGGAACATGCGGGTTTAATACTGTGATCTATATCTTAGTGGAATATAAGTTATTCATTATCATTTTTAACTTAGAAGAATGTGCCTTATTGATTGTCATTGTTGCTTTCAGGATAAGTATTGTTGCCTTAATCGTAGGAGAGTTGATTATTACAGTTACCTTCAGCTTAGTCACTTGATAAAAAATAGTCTACATTCTACGAATTACTAGATGTAATCCTGTCATTTTGGATAATTTCTTTGAAGTGATGATCAATACCGGTAGAATAATTGCATCCAGAATAAGAATTAATAGATTATTTACTTTATTAACAATATATGTCTTAACAATTGTTTTGGTTCGGATCAAAGCTTTAGGTTTTATCTAAATAAGGATTATTGATATCATTCATTTTGTTATTTTTTTTTAAGGTTTTTTTTTAGTTTTTGTTGTTTTTTAGTTTTTAGTATTTATTAATTAATATTTATTATATAGTTTTCCCCATAAAATCATATTAATAAAGTATACATTTGTTAATTAAATACGTAATTATTGCTAATAGAATTTAAATTTTCTGTCATAAATTATAATATGAATTCGATATAAGAAACACCAAATAAAGCATGATAGATTCTTTCTATAGTTAATAAAAATATTTTCCATATTATTAAATAATAGTTTCTTTATCTAGAATTTATCAAAGAAATATCTATAGTTTTTGAATTATAAAATCAACCGGCTTTTATTTCTGTGGATTTAATAAAATATTAAAGAGATAAATTGAGTGAGTTTAAATCAGGTTATCAAATTTTTTTATACATAATTTTAAGAGGAATAACCGGAATTATTATAAAAAGCTAACAGTGCCAAAAGTAAAATATGAATAAATATAGCATTACATTAATAATATTAGAATTTAACTAAATTATATAGTTTATTATTATTATATTTTTTAATAAATTTAAAATATTTAAAATATATCGTACTATATTTAAATGCTAGTTTTTTTAACTTTATAATATCTGCTATGGTTTTAGTAATCTTGGTTTCAATTTCTAAATTTATTTCATTAGTAATATTAGAATTTAAACTAAATCTTATAGTTTATTATTGTATTATTTATTTAATGTATTAAATATATTTAAAATATATCGTACTATATTAAAATACTAGTTTATTAAAACTTTATAATTTCTACTAAGGAGGAATAAAGTTTTAAATCATAGATTTTTAAAAATTTTGTTTAGTTTTATTTTGTTTTTTTTTTGCTTAATATTAATAGTTATGATTTATTTATTATTTCCCATTTAATTTTTGTTGATATAATTAAATTATCATATATCTGCATATAATTATTACTAAATGCGAAATAAAATTTCAAATCAAAATTTTATGCTAGGTATTTTAATAATTTATTATGTATCTATGGTATATGCTTTAATATATAATTATAATTTTTCATTCATAAATTATGAAAATCAATTTCAAAAAAATAATTTTTTTTTAAAAAAACAGATCTAAAAAACAAATGTATTATACCTATATTTATAAATTAATCATTGTTTTTTAGAAAAAATAAATAATTTTGTAAAAAAAAAGAATATTGTGTTGACAAAATAATAAAAGCATTAATCAAAATATGCAGAAAAAACTGAAAAAAAACAAAATAAAACAAAATGATGTTTTTTGAAAATTTTATGATTTAAAATTTTATTTCGCCGTTAGTAATATATTTATTATCTAAATCACATCTTAAATAATTTAATTTTCATTAAAAATTTATGAGGCAAATACCCCCTATATTTATGCATAATTTTCTTAACTATATAATATTAATAATCTGGTAAAAGAAAATTATATGATAATTAATATAAATAGTAAAAGCTTAAGAAAACGCATTAATGTAATAAAATTGCATGTAATTGAATAAAAAGAAATTTACCAAATACAATAAAAATGATAAATAAAGACAATTAAAATATAAATTACTAAAATAGAGATTTATAAAGAAAGTCAAATGTGAAAAATACATAAGAATAATATAATTATAAGCCATACAAAAATCAATATTAATTATAAAGAAGAAAGCCATAAATACCCAAAAATTCTTAATAAAGGAAAAGATATCAGTAGGATGAATAAGAAAATAATTGCTAAGAAAAATAAAATATTTAAAATAATTTGTCGGATAATTCATCAAGTTCATCTATTAGCTTTACATCATCTTCATCTGAAGAGGAATAGTAAATATAATTAAAAGTCAAAGTCAAAGAAGTAACTTATCTATTTTGTGAATTTGGTGAAAATTGCAAAAAAGTTAAAATCGGAGAATGTTAAAATCATAAATTATGCTAAAAAGTAGGATGCCCTGAAGCAGCTATGAGATAATGTAAATATATGCATTAAAAAAAGATATAGGATGCCTGTACATATTGTAAGAAGAACAGTGTCCACTGGTAAAAAATAAAAAATGTCCATTTAAGCATGAAGGGTATTATTTTTACAGTTTAATAATATACTATAATTAAAAAATTTTTTTAACAAAGAATAAATGTTAAAAATAGTTTTAATTTATCTATTGTATTTATTACATCCTCTGATCAATAGGAGTAAGAAAGTAAATAAAAGCAATAAAACTAACAAAATTGTAAAATGAAAGATCCCGATCATATTTTTTAAGCTAACAAAAATATTTAAGTCATTTCTGAGCAAAACAGATTACTAGATTTTAATCACTAACTCTCTTAATAAAATGCATACAAACAATAAAATGATTTAAAGTTATTGCAATAACTATAATTTAACCCTAAGCACAGCTAATAAAAAAATGAAAAGTTTTAAAATAAAAACAAATAATATTCCTCCAATTGTAACTTAGTAACTCCAGTGACTGATTAATATTAAAATAAGAATATTGTCTTAAATATAAATAATAATATTATTGAAAATTAAAATGACAAACTAAATAATTAAATGGAAGAAGCTATGTAGAATTAAAAAAATTATTAATAGTTTAAAAATGAGTAAAGTAATATTTTAGAAATCCTAAAATAAAATATAATAATAGATTCTAATGATAGTCTAATATAATAGTAATAATAGATTGTTCCAGTAAATTATAAATAGCTAGAGATTCAGAATTTAAATTCTCGATAGGGTTAAAATCATATATAGAATGATTCTATTAATAATTTATAATAATAATCGTAAATTTATGGTGAGAAAAGCATTAAATAAATGCAGATAATGTAAGTTTAAGATATGGATGAAATAAAAAAATAAATTCAAAATACAGAATATGTGAACTATATCTAAAAGAATGAACAATTATAAAAAAAAATATAATAAACCAGTTTATATAATAATAAAATGGTATATCCTGAGATAATGAGTACTAATGATATTTTTAGTTTTATGTAGGTATAAAACCATATAAAATAAATATGTAAGCACTGTAATGACAAGAATATTTCATTTTAAATAAAAGAAAATAATGATATTTTATATTATGAGTTTGTGATTCCTCCATAGATAGAAATATCCTCAATAAATGAAATAGTAAGCAGTGTATGCAAATTTAATACCAGTTTGTTTTACGAATACGAAAATTAAAACCCAGAATATATAATTAATTTTATATAAAATGATCAGGAATTTATTAAAAAACTTAGTTAGATATAGCATCCAATGTAACATTATAAATAAAATGGTATTATTTATTTGTATAATTAAATATATTAATGTTTTTTTAGATTTTGGAACCCTTAAAACCAACAAACTATATCTTATCTACTGAAATAATTTAACACATAAAACCAAGGTTTATTGCTATAAGATCTATACTCATATAATAGAATATTAATAGAATAATTGAATAAAAAAGTAATAGTCTGTAATTGTTTCATTCATTAAAATATTAAAACTGATGAAATTCAGGCTTAATTTTAAGGTTACTGTAAAAATATATAATAAAAAATTCATAAAACTTAGTTTTATTACCCTGATGACATAAAATTAAAATAAATTAATCAAGATTTATAACAATTTAAATAAAAATAACTGCCTAGTATTGTGAAAGATAGTAATTTCTATTTAGTAATAAATCAAGAGTTAGATATAGAAGAGCATTATATATTTGAAATAACCATTATTTATTATTTTTATGAATAGAAAAATGATTAATATTAAATATAAAATAATGATTAGATTGAAGTAGAGAATGATTTTTAAAATAAGTGTAAAATAATAATCTAAAAATTAAAAAGTTATTTCAATTACACCAAGCATTATAGCATTTAAGAAACATATATAAAATAAATTATTTTAGCAGAATACTTATTATAGCAAAATTATTCAAGAATCAATGCAATATGCTAGAAATAAGACATCATATATTCATAATACAGTGAATATATTTGTCTTAAAGGATAATATTTAAATATTAAGGAAGCATATAATAATATATAAAAATTATTAAAAGAATATACAGAATATTAAACTGATGTTTAATGGGTTGTTATCTCATAAGCAATTAGTTAATTTGGGAAAAATAATGTAATAATAATAATTTTTATATCCTTAAATCTTACTAATTAGTTTAAATATTTTTAATATATAGATTAATTTAAACAGTTTAGAAAAATATTTGCTTAGCCGATATTATTAAGAATTAAAATTAAATAATTCACTGGTGTAATCAAATTAAGAAGATAAACCATTTTTTATTAAAATTAGTAATTTAGAATTTTAAAAGGATTAATAAGAGGATAGTGATTAAAATCATATTAGTTTTCACATTATAATATTATACAAAAATAGTATGATTTGTAAAAATTAAATGTTATCTTTTTTGAGCAAGAAATGTAATAAATCTAATATATAAGTTATAATGAGTATGATTTGTTATGTATGGCCAAGGAAATTATAGAAGAATTAAAAAATTCTGATACTTTTAAGAAATTGCAAATATTATTAGCATCTTCTTTCAATAATATATTAAAAGTTAACGAATATTGGTTTTTTTTCCCTTTGTTTGATAAATTTATAATTCAGTTAGAGATTGAGTAATTAATATAAAATATAAAATGAAATGTGAAGATACAGTTTATAGTATAGAAATGCCTAAAAAACAGGTTTAATTTTTATTGAATAACCTTATGGAAGAAAATAATAATAATATAATTTCAAAAGTTACTAAATATATAAAGATAGATTTCGATTCTTAAATATGCATTAGGGGGCCTTCTAAATTATGTTACTAGGCATATATTTTTTGAAAAAATATTTAAGATCTACACGACAGTCTTATATGCACTAAATTATATGTAAAATATTAGGAACTAGAATATTTGTTAAAGCACATAGATTTATAATAGAAACTAGCTGATTAAAAAATCTATACAGAAATACTAAGCAGTGAATAATAGGCAGAAGAAAATAATTAAGTCTACCAATGGTCATGGATTGATGATGATTGTAAATCAATATTTAGAAAATTATAACAGTATAGAAATAATTAATATTTTATTTTTAAGGCAAATTATAACTCTATGATATTGAATCTAATAAACAAATTAATACGTAATATTAATTGTATTTAAAATTTGGATAAAAATGTAAAATGTTCAATTTGGTTATCAATCCTGATTAAGTCCCGTACACTCATATAATAGAAATAAACAATTATGGATAAATTTCAGCAACAGATTGTCAACTATTTAAATAAGTTTTAATAACTTAAAGTAAAAATAGTTAAGAAAAGCCTTGCTATTTTATAGATGATGTTTAGGCGCATGATTCGGTCAGTGCCTATATAGACTAAAAATTAAAATAAGGAGGAAATCATTTTGGGATATTTTTAAAAGAATTTATTATAGATTTTGAAAAAATGGAACAAAATAATGTTAAAACCAAATTTGTTAGAAGAATAATATTTTAAAATTAATTTACTTATAAATATATATAAAATTAATCGGAATGTAATAATAAATGCATAGATATTTAGCATGAATAACATATTTCAAGTGATTTATTATAAGAGAAAATTGATATACTGATTGAGCAAGGTAAAACCTAAATAATGTTAAATATTCCATAGCTAAGTGATAAAAGCATTACTAAATTAAGAAATAATTTATACTAACTAAACTTAATTGTCTATGATTAATATAAATCAATAGTACCAAATAGCTAAATAGAAATAAAAGGTAAATTATCATGAATTTAATAATTATTTATTTTAAATTATAATTATTTTAGGATTTAAATATATAATCGAGGAAATATAATATAATATAAAGTAATTATATTAAAAAGATATAAAATACTCCACATTGGTTTGTCCCTTTGATTAAAAGAATTAAAAAGAAGATTTTGTGACAGAAATTGTGAAGGAAGAAATCGAATATTAATATGTTTTGAATAAAATATTTCCAAGGAAATCTTCTAAATGGAACAATTTCCAAGTTATTCAGATTAAAAGAATAAAAAATAAAAATCTGTGGCAGAATTATGAGGATGAATGTAAAAAACTAATTAAAGATAATTAAAAATTATAAAGACCAAAAATATCAGACATATAAGATTTATGGCATGGAACTTGTGCTTCTAATCCATCAAAAATATATTCTTAGATATAAGAAGGGTTTGATTCTTCATATTCTAAGGTAAATATATAAGCAATCATATATAAATCATTGTTGATTTATTATTTAATTAAATTAGGAGGGAAATTTGTGGGGAAAAGGAATTTATTTTTCTAACAATTTTTAATATTGTGATAAATATGCATACAGTGAAAATTAAGAGTTAGGTGAAGGTTAATTTTAAGAAACTAGAAAAATTCTTCTTTGCAGAGTAGAACTAGGAAATTTTTTATAAATGGATCCTTAAATTAAACTATTGTAATCAATTTCAAAAATTATATGTTTTTTATTATTGCTTGTTTATTTTTTAGAAAACCACCATTATATAATGAAAATATGCCTTAAAAAGGATCTTATGATTCTGTAGCTGGAATAGCTGAATATAAAATAAATGGACAGGAGACCACATACTAAGCTCAAATTTATGTATTATATTAAATGAGCGTAAGAAGGGCATATCCTCTTTACGAAATAACATATTCCATTAAAAATTAATGATATTCATTTTTATAAATTTATTATATATATATACTAATATATAAAATTATAATTTAAGAATAATAATGAATTAATACTCCTATAATTTATATTGTATATATATATAAATATATCTTCACCACTCACATGTATATTTTTTCAATTCTATACTTGTATATTCCCACAATTTTTTTCCCAATTCTTTATCTAATGCCTTCGCAGAGGGTTAAGTACTTTTAAGATCTACATAATACGCTCCATTTTCTATTAAATCATAATTTTCCAGACATAAATAAATATTTGTTTAAGCTCCCTCTATGGTGTTTTTTTAGAAAGTGTAATAAATATTAAGAAATAGTTTTTTTAAGCAAGGTGCTTTCTCATACATATGTCTAGAAAGTTCCGATTTTATTATTCCCGGATGCAAGCATACAGCTTTCATTTAAAGATTTTCTTTCTTTATCATATCAGCTAAATATTTGGTAAACAGTACGTTAGCCAATTTACTTTAGCAATAAGAAGTGGCAGGATCATAGTCCTTATCAAAGTTCATATCATCTAAATGGATATCTCCTTACTATAATAAAAAAGATAATAATTGAATTATCGTGCATTTCTAATTTTATAATAAATGAAATTTACTTTTCCTAAAATTTCTTTATGAGCCAAAGAAGATACATTTATAATTCTACTATTTTAAGTTTTTTTAAAATAGAAAATAACTAGTTTGTTAGTAGAAAATGGCCAAAGTGGTTTGTAGCCAATTATAACTCATATTATTATTTTGATAGTTATCTTTATTATGGCATCATAATGCCGGCATTATTAAGTAATATATCTAGTCTGTCATAATTCTATTTAAATTAATTAGAAAAATTCATAACACTATCTAAATCAGACAAATCAAGTTTTATAAATTCGAATTTAAATGCAGCATTATTATTAGTTTTTGCGAAACTCTAAATAAATATTATTTTAATATAAGTAAGGACACTATAATAATTTTATTTTATTAAATTCTAATTTTTGTAGTCATTTTTTTTGTTTACTTTTAACTCTTCCAAAAGCGGCTAGGTTCTATCTAGATTTCTACAAGCTAGAATAATAGTTGCATTCATTTTAGCTAAATGAAGACATGTTTCTTTACCAATCCTAAATTATTTATATAAATATAAGTAATAACAAAATTATATAAATATTTGAATGTTTAAAGTTAAACTTATTGAGTAAGTTACCCAGTATTACATCCAGTTATTATAACAACATGTTCTTATAGGTTTCTTGTTTATTTGCACATAGGCTGAGATCCCATTTTTTTATTTTTGAAATTTATTTATTTAATTGATGCTTTATCTTTTTTTGTTTTTATTTGTAATTTTTATTATGTGATTTTGGTACTATGTTTTGAGATATTATATTGATGAAAGTTTAATAATTCTTTAAATATCAAATTTTAAAGATGGTGAATTCTAGAAAAAAGACATTTAATAACTTCAAAAATTTAAAATACTAATTAATATAATTAGTTAGATACAAATGAAATATTTATAATAAATTCTTCCATAATATAAAAGATATGCAATAATCTTTATTTAATTAAGCTAGAATGAGGAAAAATTTAAATTGGGTATAAATGATTTTTAATTATTACAATTTTTCTATGATATTCTTATAAAATAACTTAAGAATTATATAAACATTTTTTTTATCTTAATAATTAATAGAAATATAAATAAATAAATAAATATTGACATTTTTTAATAAGTAATTATAAAGCTTATCAAATTGGGATAATTTTAAATTTTATCATAGAATCAATCATTAACACATAAAATTATTTAGAAACCAATCACCTTTTAAAATTAATTACAAAAAAATACGAAAAAACTGAATCCCCAAAATAATCATTTAGGAAATCATTTTTTATATCAATAAATAGTGAATTAAAAATTATAACAATATCGGTTGGAAAATAGCTAATAAAAATAGTAATATAATTATCTAAAAAGTATAATTATTAAAAATAATTTTATTTTTTATTTAAAGTTATAAATTTTAATTTAAAATTATCAATCTTATATAGTTGTGATAGAATAACTTAGTTTATGAATTTATTATAAATATTTCATTTTATCAGTATATTATTTTTTTTATCACTTTTATCGTTTTTACCCATCTTTCTTTTATAAATAAATCGAAATTTCATGATCTTTTGGTAATTTATTCACAATAACTCCTTTCTAATGAAATCATAAGCTGTATCCAGAACAGTTTGCACATTACATCTATAGAAGATTCCAAGTTCTTATCTACTTTTAGTATTATCAAACAGTACCATTTTATCTAAGTATAGTTTTATTACTTAGAGTGTACTGTCAAAGCAGGCTGCGAAGGTAAAAAGGGTTGTTCCAATGTTACTAGAGGTGATTTTTAACCATATACTACCTGTATCTTTATAATAATAATTAAAATAAATAAGCTTTATTGATTGATAATTCGCATTATACAATAATTTTTTTTTTCAATATCTATATTTTACTTTAATCCAATAGGTTCCTTCGGAAATAATATACCTTTATCCATCGCTATTTTAAGTTACATGTGCTTTTCTTACATCTACATGTGCAAATGCTATTTTGGCTATACCAGGCATTTCATTTTTCATATGAGTTTTAAACCTAACTCTCTCTACTACTATAAGAGTTAGTGAAGTTATAAATTTCCCAGGCTTTTTTTCAGCAAGATGTTTTTTGGTTTCATTAGGGGAGCTAAATCTACATTGGACCAGTCTTATTCTGAATAAAAGTTTTTTCTTTAAGACGTTGAAATGGCAGAGGTAGAACTTGTATGAACTAGCTTTTCAACCTCATTTTTAATAATAGTTCTTACCACTGCTTCTTTTCCTTAGACTGTCAGATTATTTACAAAATATATGAATTTTAAATTCATTTTTTAGTAATATTTTTACTATTGTGTAAATTATTCTATATATACATAATTTCTTTAGGATTTTTGGGCACTTTGTAGGGAACTGGAGAAGCAGTGTGGATAACATAGCTGCATCCCTTTATAATTTCAGTAAATCAATTTCAAGCAATTCTAAATTATGCTTAAATTCAGGACATATTTCATAAATATGTGAAATTTTAATTGAAATTTTTGATTTTTTTATTTAGTTCAGATAATTTTTTTTTTTTTTTAGTTTAGATAATTTTCTTTTTTTAATTATCTGATTAATGGAAAAATGACACACCTATACGCATAATAATAATTGATTTAAATTAATTTTTATATGTATAATAATGATGATGGTGCTAAATACCAGTAGTTGAAAATGAAATCTAAAAGTTTATTGATTTAGGTTAATGATAGTCTTGAAAATCATAAGTGTAATTAAACTAAAAAATCAAAATAATTTTTTGAATTTTAAAGCATAGAAATTTTATTATTTAGTAAAAGACAATTAAATATTATTAATTATTTAAAAACCGCATGCCTTATAAAAGCTAGCATTTCTACAACATAATTTATTTTAATATTTAATATATATAATTATATACACGTATTATTTAATTAAGTATAATTTATAAATGAAACTAAAAATAATAATAATATCAAATTATAATAAAATATTAAATTAATAGCCTAAAAATCATATCGTATTGTTAAAATTGAATTAACTTTTCCTTCTTGAACATAGATACCTAAACATTTTTTTAACATTTATTTTATCAATGATTTGCTCATAGTGAGATATAATTTTGAATTTAAAATCTTCCCATAAGGTATTATTATCATAAATCATGTATTTGTTTAGATAAAAGTCAGGATTTAAGCAAAATTTTCTTGTGCTTTTTGGTAATTAATCTAAATCTGAATTTTAATAATATTCACTTTTATTTTTATTAAAATACATACTATTATTATTTGTGAGCTGCGGGGAGAATGGTTTGTCTGTATTTCCTTACAAAATATTAAGTTAAGATTAAGGAGTTGAAGAATTGTTTTGTTGTTCGTATGATTTGTATTGACATTATTAGAGATTCCGTTTTTTTAGTTCATATTCAATGCAAAGTTCTCCCAAAAATAGTTCAAACATTTTCAATTCGATTTGATTTTTTGAATGGTAATCCTCGTAGGTATTGGAAATAAAGAGGATATTTTCTCCGTCGGAACAAGAAAAAACACTCTTCAAATACCGAATAACATTGCCTTTTATGTTGTAAAATTAGTGGTCTGAAACCTAATCCCGCTTGGTTCCCACTATTAAAAAGGGAATATCCCACAAACAACTGTAGTTCATTTGATTATTTTTATTTTAAAAGAGCAGCTAAATCCAATTATAAAAATTATATAGCGTTTTCAGGTTCGTCAGGTCGAAAAAGAATAAAATTGCTTTGAATTCATGGAGATTTTGTTTGGTGTACATTGGAATGTATTTTCTCTAGTTTTTGTCTCCCGCAATATCCTGCAATTATATAAAATACTGATTTCTAAGGTAGGGCGACCTCGGACGGATAATATCCTTTACCGCCTAATTAACTAATAATTTATCCAATTCTGGAATGTGAGATAGCAAATGAAAATGGCAGCCATTGGTTTTTCTGATTTTCTTGTTTTCTTTGGGCAGTTGCGGGACCTGACTTATGTGGGAACAAAATGTGGTTTTTCCTGTTTCGCTTTCACCTATGACGAGTACTTTCAATATTTTTTCATCTTCCATCTTTAACTTTTATCTTATTAAAGGCTCTGCTTCTAAGTCCATATAATAAAATAAAAATTTTTGTTTTTATTTTTCCTCTATTAAATTTTTTATAAACTAATATAATAAGTAAAAGCAAGCGCTTTTCTTTTAAATGCTATTTTGCTAATATTATTAATTAAGAGAGTATATTTTTATAATTCAATTAATAATTATTTTTTGTTGTGTGTTGTTCTTATTATAATCACTAAAATCTAATAATAAATATGTATATTCATACCATTTATGACCTTATAAAAATTAACTATCTGTGAAGATAACGAAAAAAAAGGATAGATGTACTTCTATTCTCTCAGTTGATTTGCATATTGTTAAATTAATTTGCATGTTCTTCATTCTAATTATTCAAAATAAATTATCATAATTAAACAAATTTCCTACATTATGAATAATTGGCTATTAATTAAAAAATTTAATACCATTTTAAATATTTCACTAATTTAATTAATCATATTTACCTAATTAAACCTTTCAAATTGCGTGTTTAATTAAAATTAAAACGGATAATTTTTTAAACCTAAACTATTATATGAAGAAATAGTAATAAATAAATTGTAAAAAGAAAATTTATTTTAATAGTCCAAAAGAGTGAAAATGTCTATAAATATTCATAAAATTTATAAATCAATGGATGTTTCCGCCACTCTGAAAACAGCAATGATTTCTAATTAAATGGCCAAAGATGGAAGAAAAATTTATAAATTCGGATTCGGTTAGTCACCCTTTCCAGTGCTAGAGTCGGTAGTGCAAGATTTATAAAGAAATTCAAATTAAAAAGACTATTTACCTGTGCAGGGTTTGCCCGAACTAAGAAAATATATTGCAGATTATCATAATTAATAAAATGGAACGGCTTATAGCGAAAACAATGTTGTGATAGCTCCAGGTAGTAAATAAACTTTATTATTTACTTTGTAATTTGCAAGTAATAATTTGATAATTCCGAGTCCGTGTTGGTAACATTGAAAATTAAAAATAAAATTGTAATTTGTATTTTTTTTAATAAATTTTCTTAAGGGTGTCTTATAAAAATCAGGCGAAAATTTTGAATAGAAACTTTAGCTTACTAGAATCCTAATTCCAATAAAACTATAAGCCCACAGTCAAGGAAATAAAACAAGAAATTGAAAAACACAAAATCGAAAACTAAAATCAAGATCCCATTTTACTCCTAAACTATCCTAACAATCCAACAGGACAAACCTTCACAGAGCAAGAATTGCAGTCTATTTCTCAACTATAAGGAAACTTCTTAGTTCTATCAGATGAAATTTATGGAAATATATCTTTTGAAAAACATGTTTCAATATCAAAATACTTGCCTGACAGGAGTCTTGTATCTTCAGGAATTTCGAAATGGATGGGAGCCGGAGTATTATATTTAAATGTTTAAAATAATTTGTGTTTTTTTTTTGTTTTAACTTATATTTGTTTAATTTTAGGGATGGAGACTAGGGTATATAATAATTCCATCAGAACATTAAGAACTATTAAATGTAATGAACCAATTTATTTCCGAAAGCTATTCTGCAGTTTCTGCTCCGATTTAGTATGCATGTGTGTCGGCTTATAGAGACTTTTATTCGAAGTCTACATAATAGTATATATCTTCGTAAATAAGAATTTTGAACAGTCTTTAAAAATGTATAGTAAAATTGTTTAGAGAAGTTGGAATTTAAGTAAAATTAATTTTTAAATTGAGTTAAGATAAATAAAATTTAAAAAAAAGGTATTGGAAAGTCGAGGAGGATTTTACTTATATCCCAATTTCAATGATTTCAAAGAAAAGTTTTTAAAAAAAAAGGGATTTTAAATTCAACAGATTTAGCCAGAGTTTTATTAACAGAAACAGGAAAGAAATTATATAGTATTATCATTATTTGATGGTTGACAATTAAATTGTTTTAGGAGTTATTACTATTCCAGGAGCTGAGTTTGGATAGCAATAAGAAGAGCTTTGTTTAAGACTATGTTACGTCGATTTTGATGGAAAAGCTGCTTTAAAAGCAGCCTATGATTATGACATAGATGATTAATTTTTAGAAAAATTTTGCGGGAATACCCTGGAGGGCTGTAAAAAAGTTGCTGAATGGGTGCAGAGTTTGTGAACTTTATTTTTTGTATTAATAAAACTATAATAGTATGATTGATTAAAAATAAAACCAAATAAAAATTATAACATATACTATTTTATTATTAATTAATTCTATAAGTGTTTAAAATTTGTTTTTGTAACAAGAAGTTTAAAAAAAAAAAATCAATTTTTAGCTTTGAAAATTCCACCAATTTATTGCTATAAAAATCTGAATTCATTTTCGTCGATAACTTCATTCCCTACTCCTTTTACTTATTAATTTGTCTTTTTGTTTTTGAAATTAAAATTTTCCTCGTCACTATCAATTTCGCTGTCATCTTCTATTTCAACATCATTTTTAATTTACTCTTCAATTTCCATTTGCTTTTTTCTCTACTCTTCTTCCGTTTGTTTCATGAGCAACTTATATTTTTCCTATTCCGCACTGTTAGAAATTAAGAAGTGGCCGATAAACTGATTAAACAAGAGTCCGGCAGGCGGAATGGCATGAGAATTGTGAGGGAAGTAATCCGTTAATTTAGCGATTTCATTTCTCAAATTTTATTGCAAATGATTTTGGAATTCCTGATTGAAGGATTTCTTTACGCTCTTTCCTTCTAGCCTCAAGTAGTTGTCTTGGGTTTGTTAATTTTAAATATTTTAATCTTGCTGTTCCTACTCTTCAAATTCCAAGTCATTTTCAGTGGAGAAATTAGGTTCTAAAACGATGAAATTCATACAATCATCAACCCCGATGAGTTGGTACTTTTGATTAGCTGATCTGGCATAGAACAACTGAGTTATTTTGTTTTTCAAGGCGAAAATCTCCATATTTTGGGCGAAGTTATTCGACATTTTGACAATGGCCGAGTGAGTGGGCAATTACAAAAGCAAAGAAACCTAGCTCTTATTGCTCGCAATGTCAGCAATGTTGTCGAGGGGCATATTGAGGTGTAAAGTGTTCGAGTCCGTGTCTACGACTTGCACGAGTCCTGAGAAAATGATGAAGGCCTGACTCTAAACCAATTCAAATTTCATGGGAGTCCCGAAACCCCTGTCCAAAGAATACTCGTTCACCACCTTGCTCGAACTCAAATTGTATTTTATAATCGAAGACTCAGTTAAAACGAAAAGGTAGTCTGTTTCTTGTTCTGAAACCCCTTTAATTTGAACGATTTTTTTGTTTTTAAAGAGTTCTTCTCTATAGCAGTTCCAATAAAACAGTTCATTTTCTGAAAATTTAAAAATAAATTAATATTATAAAGCATGTTTTTCTTTCTCTCTACCTGTTGTATTATCGGCTTTGGCTCTTCTCTAGGCCTGATACCTTTTAAATCTCTTCCACAATTTCACTTTGTTGTCGCTTCCGTAGGACAAAAACACAGTGGCTTAATTCGGCACAGAGAAAAAGCACTCAATTCCGTACACGAGGTCTCCATGAGGATTATCGACTTTTGTCATGACTTCGTAGGTTTGATTTTAGTCTTTTTCTTCTAAGAATCGAATGGAGCTCAAGGAGTTAGAAAATTTGCTTTGACATTCATTTTAAGAGGCGGCGCAAAGACTTTTAAAGCTTTCATCAAACTTGAAATGGTGAATATCGCAGGGATTGGGTGTTTACTTATCGGATTGCGAGTTAAGGTTTCTGTATACGACGTCCAAATCTCTAGAAAAAAAATTTTATTGTTACAGTTTATTTAATTTTTAATTTAAAAAATTGCAAGTTTTTTTCGTTTACTTTTTCTTTTATTAATTGAAAATGTCGACGAATTGCAATCTTCCAGGTAAGGAATTCGTGACAATGGTATTGTGATGGGAGTGTTGCTAAAATCCGGCGTGGAAGGTTGCGGCGGAATCAGACATGTCATTGTATTTTAGTGAATGCTGAGCCTTCGGGTTAGTGACATTGGAAAGACTTAATTCTTCTGCGAAGTTGTGCAATTTGAGCACTTTAATCGTGTTTTCTTTCAAAATCGCGCTGATTGCCACTTCTTTTTCATCCAAAAAGAGTCCAATAATGGAGGTTCCTAACCTAGGGAAGAAGTCCTTTTTGTCTTCAAATTATTACCAAACCACGAGAACTCTAACAAAAAATCGAATAAATAAATAAATTAATATATACAAAATTAAATTCATTAAAATTTCCTACCCTTCTCCTCCTCCGGAATATAAAACTGATGATTTTTCGTTTAACAAAAGAGCAGTTACTCTTGTGGAATGCCAGTGCTGAACCTAAACGACCGGCTGCCCTAAAAATTCTCTATAATGGGTAATTTTTCCCAATTCATCTCCGACTACTAAAATAGAATCATCTCTAGAAATGGTAAATTCTGTGACCATTTTGGGGTGTTGCAATTTTTTTGTTAACTTGACTTTTCCATCTTCTATTTGGTATATAAATATGCTTTCATTTTCAGTGAAAACTAAAACATCTTCTGAATAGGACAATTTTACGATTCTTTCACAACAAGCGTTTGATTCGCTTTTATTTATCGCATTCGCTTAACTTCCCTTTCTTAGGACCTATATTTCGTTGTTGTTTTTGAAATTGATCACTTGCAAATCTCCCAATTCATTCACGAAGAAAAGTCTATCATTTATCTAATCGAATTGGGCCGATTGTATTACTTGATTCAAAGAAAATTAAAAAACGGGAACCTCATCTTAATTATTTTTGGCATAAAGGTTTTCGTGGATTTTATTTTCAGGCGAAAAATTAAATGATTTAATTTGACCGTTTTTATCAACTGCAAACAACCAATTATTAGAAATTTAAAATGAAATTATTTGTTATTCGAATTGATCGATTTCGTGCACTATTTTTTTCGATTGTCTATTGTAGGTACTGATTTTTGTGTTAAAAACTGCAGTAATAGATTTTTCAGTCTAATGTAATTATTTTCCTATTATTCCTCCCAGCTTTTTGGCTTACATACTCATCCTTTTATTTATTTTATAAATTATCTATAGTTGAACTATTTAATTTTTTTATTTTCCTTGTTATTTTACTTACTTTGGCTTTGAATTAATAGTAATCTATTAAACGTAGTGTTAATTAATGCATTATATTATTTGAAGGTAAATTTATACTTTCGTTCATTTGGAAAGCAGAAAAATTATTGGTAGAGAGCTAACTATATAATAATTAAATAACTAAAGATTTAAATTTTTAATATTATATTCAAATAAAACAGAAAAATATATATAATTATAAATAAAATATTATAATTTTTTGTTGAAGATATTTTAATATTTAATATAATATTATTATTAATGATTATTTAAACATCAGAAACATTATACAATAAAAGCTGATTCAATTTATTTAACAATATTATAAAACCTTATTCTCTATTTAATACAAATCAACTATTTAAAAATTAAAATTCCTTTATTTTAATTACATTTATATATTCTTCTTAATTATGAAGGACAATACAAATGAATTATATATAATAGAAT
The DNA here is from genome assembly GCA_037039885.1 of Miamiensis avidus. NCBI lineage: Eukaryota > Ciliophora > Oligohymenophorea > Philasterida > Glauconematidae > Miamiensis > Miamiensis avidus. The sequence goes on from JAWVGU010000075.1 coordinate 73,028, forward strand.
AATATTAAAAAATTAACTATAAATAATCAAAAATAAAAAAAATAAATAAAATGACAACAAATAATTAATAAAAAGAAAATTAGACTTTCGTAATTATTTGCTTAATAACCTGTATTCTTAGTTCTGGGATGAGCTTATTTTTAATAATTAAATACTGTTTTACAAATACTAATAAATTATAACTTTCTTTTAAATTGTATATTACATTAAGTATAGCTGATTTTTTATAAACAACTCCAATAATTCCTTATCTTATTACAAATCTGTTTGATTAAAGTTTCTCTATTTTAAATTACCCTTCTTTATGTGAAAGTTAAGGTTTTATTGCTAGTTGGGGCCTACTGGCAGGATTATTCAGCTGCTCACAAATAGTTTATTTTATTTATTAAATGGTTGTAAAGGAATAATATAATTTTATTAATAAGAAACTTAATTTGTCAATTTTTATCGTTTTATCATTATCATATTTACTATCCCTTATGTAAGATTTATTATTAATTTAGTTATTTCGAAAAATTTAAATAATTTTTATTTTAATAGGCCGTTAATATTCCATGATTTCGATTCATCTGATCCCTTTGGATCTCTCCATTGCTATCTAAATTCTCATAGCAAATTTAGATAAAGGATGTATAGAATATGTAAATTTATATTTCTTTGCTATAAATAACATTTTTTCTTATATAAAAGTATAATATTTATTTATCAATAGTCGTTTAAGTGGGTCCTTTTTGGATAACTATTTTTTTGGAAATTATACTAGTTTTAAGGATAAATAAAGAAATTAAAAATTATAAACATAGTATACATAATATTTTATTGAAAAAGATACAGATAGTGTTAATAAAAATGTTATATTATTGAAATATCTGAGACTTTATGCTTTAGTTATTCCAACAGTAAATTTTTCTTGCTTTATATTGATTATGATAAAGAGAACTGTTTAAATTTTTAATGAAAATATAAATATTTATTAAGAATCCTCAGTAATAAATAATTTAATTTTTATATTGGCTAAATCAGTTGGCATTGTTAATACGATATCATTTTTAATATTTTAAAAATATACTACTCAATAAGAATAGACAATTATATCATTCTAAGACTCTGTAGACTAATACTAATCAGAATCATAATCAGAAATTTATGAATCAGAATAGGATTTAACTGAATCTTCTATTGAAATTGAAGTTGTTAATACTTCGCAGAAATTATAAAGAAATAGAATAATGGAATAAGAAGAAAGTTAAATATAATGATAATGTGCTACTATCATTATTTTATTATATATTTTAGTCTTAAATTATTACTAAAATTGATATGTCATTATAAAATGATAAATATGCATAAACATTTCCTTGATATTGGTTACTTATGAAAAATAAAAATACATAAACATTTCGTTTGGCATTGAATAATAATAAATGATAGTTTGTTTCTCTAAAATTAAATTACCTTATTTAGATTAATTATAATATTAATAGATAAAAATTATTGTTTTATAATTATAATTTTATTCATATAAATACAATATAACTTAATATATATATATAATGAAATCTATATTACGAATTCTTCAACCAAAAACAATTAAACTATTTTATTCCTTAGTTATTAATTATTGGTAAAAATTGAACCGTATAGAAATAAGCTTAAAAACTATTGATATTGATTTGTACAAAATTAGTCTCTAATTTGAAAATGTTTAATATAACCCTAAAATATAATTTTATATTATTATTGTTGTGATAAATAATTTGATATTAATTATTTATATATTATTATTTGTATTAACATTATTTTTATTTATCTTACTGAGTTTATTTTTTTCCATAATTTAGTAAATTTATTCTCCCCCTGAATCTTATTTAATTAAAAACTCTTATAATATAATATTATTTTTGCTAATATTTATTTTTTAATCTTGAGTTTTAAATTTTAGTAATTCTAATAATTTTATTTTTAGGACTTTCTCGGTGTTTTATTATTGAATAAAAATTGATTTTCAATTTTATTCATAATATATGCAGGATATTGTAATCAGTTGCTATACTCTTTTTTATTATATAGAACCCAATTTTAAAAACTATAGTTTTTAGTCTTCTAAAATAGTGTCTAACTATCCTTTTTAATTATCTAATCACTTCTCATTCTATAAAGTGATTTATTATGAGGGAATATAATAAAATTATATTTCTATATTTCTCAATTTTTATTTATTTCGATTTCCTATTTAAAATAATTTATGTGTACTTTATGTGGGGAACTAGAGACTATAATATAATATTTTTTTTTTTCGCATCATGTATTATGTCGCTTTAGGTCGACCAATTCATAATATAGATTTATTTTATAGATATTTAATATGATATATAGTTTTTTATACAAGTTATTTATAATTAAAAATAATTATTTTTATCTATTAATAATTAATATAAAGTAAATTCAAAGTTAATAAATGAATAGTAGACAATATAATGTAATAATGTATTTGCATAAATATATTGTACAAAGAAACTATAATAAAAAATAATATTATAATTAGTAACATAATACAAAAACTATAAAAAATATGAATTTTGATACAAAAAACTACATATTTTAGGCTATTTATTTTTATAGTTTTAGACTTTATCAATATATTAATTATTATTTTAATTATAATTATTTGTAGTTTTTGGTAATAATATACCTTAATGATTACAGAAAATTACTAATAATTGTATTTATATAGCAACCTATTTAATTAATGTCTATAGGTATTATTTATTTTTTATTAATAGACAGAATATACGAAATGAATAAACTCCAAAAATTTAAACTTTAAAATTTAAATATATTATAAAAATTGGGTTCTTTTTAATCGAATTATCATATATTAAAATATTAATGTTACAATTTAAATTTATATTTAAAATAAATAATAATTTTTTTTATTTATACTAATTATATCTATATTATTAGTTTATCATAAACATGTCCGCTCATATTTCAATGTGAATTTAAATGAGTAAAATAAATATTCTATTAAGCTTTACAATATTTTGCTCATAATTTTCAAATAATAGCTTTGTATTATTATTAGATGTTAATTTTAATTATCAAAACTTGTATGTTATACACATTTCTATATTAATTATCACAATTAATTTTTTATAGGTAAATTAATAGAAAAAAGCATAATTAGTCTAGAATTGTTTTTTCTACATTTTTCATACCTTTCTTAAATTTATAAAATCTTGTTTATTAAGAGAGATGTTTATAATATATTATGATTTAGATTTTAATTTAGTATATTTATATATACATAAATATTTTTACTTTTTTTAAATACTTATCTATAAATATAGAAAAATAGTTTCTATAGTATATATTTTATAGCATATGATGAAAAAGAGTATTTTAACTATTATTAATGAAATAGAAATAATAATTATAACAAAGCAGCTTAAGGGTTAATAAGAAAAAAATATAGTATATCTCTTGATTAAAATAAAAAAAAAAAATAAAATAAAATAAAAATAAAATAATTCAAATACTAACAAATAAACTATTACAAAACAATTGACTAAAATGAGAACTGCTGTTATCTTTGCTTTATTATTAGTCGTCGCTTTCGGAGCTATGACCAACAAAAAATTCAATGATTGCTAAACTAAAAAGGCATCTGAATGTGACGCTGCCTGTAAGACTGAGTACAATAGTAAATGTGGATCTGGATCTTCTGTATATACTTCTACTGAATGCAAATACCTTTAAACTAACAAAATCACTGATTAAAACAAAGACTGGAGCTCTGACTATGCTAAAAACTTCCACAGCTGCCAAGATAAATGTGTTAGTGCTACCTCAGGAAACTCCAAAAAATGGGCTGAAACTATTAAAAAATGTGATGCTACCACTTTATTATTCTCTGTTTTAGCTGCCTCCGCTGCTGTTTTCGTTTTACTCTGAATATATAAAATAAGTTTCTATATTACTTTTATCTCATTTTGAATACTTGATACATTTTATATATAGTTTACCATATATTGTAGAATTATAGTATAAATTTTTGTATGTAGTTACTTTTATTATTAGTATATGATTATTTTGATTGGCTTTTCATATAGCTACGCATTATCATATTATAATATAGCAAATAAATAACTAAATAGTTTATGTATTTGTTTTTATTTTTTTAAGATTAGTTTCTATTTCAATACACATATGACTTATTCTTACAAATAAAATGGTTTTAAATTATAGCCAGATAAAAATATTTTAGTTGGAATTATAATAAAGAGTAAAATATTAATAGTTAAACTATCTTTGAAAATAATTATTAAATTATAAATAATTAAGGTATACAAAACTGGAAAAATGTTTAAATAACATAAATCTAAATAATTATTATTTATACTATTATATATGTTTTATAAATTTAAATAATCTACCTAAATCAATAATTAATGAAAGTTAAAATAAAATAATTTATTTATTTATGTTAATTTTATTATAAACTCTTATAGCATTCCATTATTTATGATAATATTTATTTACTCTTTAGTTTTACATAAGTAGTTCAATAAATTTAATTTTTTATATAGCATGCCGGGAAATAGACACATTAATATATAACCTAAGGATGAATATATAAATTTTTGTTTTTTTTGGCCATTTGCTTTAAATACTAATACATACTATACTGATTATAAAAAATCACTAATGATTATATTCCTATAACTAACTATATAATGGCTATAGGTATATATTTATATTTGTTTTTTTTAATTAATAGACAGAGTATAAGAAATTAAGAAATTCCAAAAATTAGAAATGTAAATATATTATAAAAATTTGGATCTTTTTAATCCAATTATCATGTAATAAAATATGAAAGTTTACAATTTACATTTATATTTAATTTAAATTAAAAATATTTTTTCTGAATACTTATTATATCTATATTATTAATATATCATAAATATGTCCTGTTCATGTTTCGATATTAATTTAAATATTCTATTAAGCTTTACCATATTTTGCTGATGATTTTCAAATAATAGTTTATATTATTATTAGATCTTAATTTGAGTTATCATAACTTGTATGTTATACACATTTCTATATTAATTATCATAATTAATTTCTAATAAGTAAATTAATATAGAAGAGTATAATTCATAAGAATTGTTTTTCTACATTTTTCATTAGTATTATGTAAAATAAAAAATAAATATAAAAATGTTATATAATCTTATTTATTTAAAAATGAGAGATGTTTATATTATTGATATATTATTTAAATTTAATTAATATATTTATATATACATATATATTTTAAATAAATATTTTTACTTTGTTTAAATACTTTTTCATGAATATAGAAAAATTAGCTTCTAAATAGAAATATTATACCTAATAATAATAAAGCAGCTTCATGGTAAAAAAGGGAAAAATATATTATATCTCTTGATTAAACTCAAAAAGTTTATTAAAATAAAAAAAATAAAATAAAAATAAAATAATTCAAATACTAACAAATAAACTATTACTAAACAATTGACTAAAATGAGAACTGCTGTTATCTTTGCTTTATTATTAGTCGTCGCTTTCGGAGCTATGACCAACAAAAAATTCAATGATTGCTAAACTAAAAAGGCATCTGAATGTGACGCTGCTTGTAAGACTGAGTACAATAGTAAATGTGGATCTGGATCTTCTGTATATACTTCTACTGAATGCAAATACCTTTAAACTAACAAAATCACTGATGAAAACAAAGACTGGAGCTCTGACTATGCTAAAAACTTCCACAGCTGCCAAGATAAATGTGTTAGTGCTACCTCAGGAAACTCCAAAAAATGGGCTGAAACTATTAAAAAATGTGATGCTACCACTTTATTATTCTCTGTTTTAGCTGCTTCCGCTGCTGTTTTCGCTTTACTCTGAATAAATAAAATAAGTTTCTATATTGCTTTTATCTCATTTTGAATACTTGATTCATTTTATATAAAGTTTATCATATATTGTAGAATTATAGTATAATTTTGTGTTTGTATTTACTTTTATTATTACTAGTTGTTTGGTTAGCTTAAACACAAATTGTTAAGTTTATAATTATATATAATTTAATAACTCCCTAATTAAATGATATTCTGAAAATATTAATTTTTAAATTTTAGCTCCACATTTAAAAGTTGTTTCTTATCGTAGGAGGAAAGTTTTGTACACATTTAAAATAAATATAAAATAAATAATAGAGTAAAAGCAGAATATTTAAAGAAAATTATTAAAAAACTGATTACTCATACTCATATCAATAATAATTTAAATTTATTTTTAAAATACATTATTTTTTATAAATATTTTTAATTCTTAAGGTATAATAGATATATATATAGAGAGAAATAGTATAATTTATTTATAGATATGATTTTTACTAATAATAAAATCAATATGACTAAGTTTTTAAAAATTCGTTGCATTAATCTGTATCAATTTAGAATTCTAGCAATGCCAAACGGTATTTTTAGATGCAATTTTATGTTACACCAATAGATTTTTCATAATAATAAGATTCTATATATTTTAACCTATTTTTTTATTTCTATCGGATGATATCGGAATTTATGGGTTAATATACTGACAACTATGAGACAATATAAGAAAATGTCATTAAGTGATATTAATTTTTAAAATTTATATAGAATCATTAATATATATTATATAAATTTTTTTGGAGTAATTTTAACACATTTTCTGCTTATAAATAATCAATAATAAAATAATTTGATATTTTCATGATTCATCTTTTGCATTGTGGTTATGTCATATTCTGATAGTCTTATATGGTTTTTTAAGGTAAATTTTCATGTTTTGTCACTAGATTCTATTAATAATGAGTTTTTATAAGTTTTTTATCTATGAAAATATTATATCAAACACTTTTTTTTTTCAACATCTGACGATGTCAAACAATTATATAAGTTCATAAAACACATTTTTCATTCTAATATACATCTTATAAAATCCTTTTAGAGTATTTTTGATACACCTTCAAAAAATAAAGAGTTACAAATTTTTATATCAAAATTTTAATATTAAATATAAAATATAGAATTTTTTTCATTGAATTCATTGATTATTAATATTTAGATAGAAATATAATTATTAAAATATCCATATTTTACAAAAACATATAGAAATTAATTATTCTAAAAAATTCAATGACAAAACATGAAAGTTTAACTATAAAAACCTTTTTATACTACCAGAATTTTAAAATAACCCCAAATTAAGTGATAAATCCTGAAAAAAATTTTAATTTTATTCGCAATTTTTTGAACTATTTATGGGATGAAGAACTATTAAAATAGCTCTAAAAGCGTTCTATATGATGTCTGTATAGATAATGAATGTGTTTTGTGATGTTTCAGTATACTTTGAAAATGTCCGATATTGTCAGAGGAATAAGAAAAGCTTAATAGCATTATTAAAGAAATACGGATTGTCATTTCTAAAATAAACAATAAGTAGAAAATTTTATCCGATAGATTTTAATTTTAGTACAGGCAAAAACTTATAAAAAATAAATGCCATATAGTATTTCACTAGTAATATATGAAAATATATCCAGAAAAAAAGTTTGTCACGGTCAGAATTCGAAATTGACACAAACTTATGTGATGAATCCTGAAATAATTTAAAAAATTTTTTTTAATATATTGACTAATAATGTCTCGAAAAAGGGTCGGAAATGGCTAAAAATAGATCCGTATCGTGTGCATTTAGGTTATAAATATGCTTTACGACAGATATATACATTTGGAGTATGTGCCAGATTTGCCCGATTTTTTCCGATTGACTATGAAAATTCACCAAATAAAACCATTTGGCGCTGTCGGAATTTAAAACTGATCCCGGGTTATGCAATGAATCCTGAAAATATTGGTTAGTCATAATATCCGATATGATCCGGTGGATCTGACAATATCGGACAAATTGACCTGTGCCGTTTTTTTGCTTTATATATATATAAATTACTAATGTCTAAATATAATTTCAAATCATAAAATATTTATAAAACTTCATTTTGTTTTTATTTTGTTTTTTTTAGTTTTTTCTGCATATTTTGATTAATGCTTTTATTATTTTATCAATATTATATTATTTTTTTAACAAAACTAATTATTTTTTCTAACAAAAAATGATTAATTCTTAATATCCATATAATATTTATATTTTTTAGATCAGTATTTATGAAATTGATAATCAATATTTATGAATGAAAAATAAAAATTAAATATCATAAAATTAAAGCAAATACCATAAGTATATAATAAATTATTAAAATTCCTAGCATACAAATTTTAGATTGAAATTTTATTTTGAAGTTAGTAATAATATGCTATTTTTATTCAAAGTCCATATTTTATAATTATTATTATTAAAAGATTAAAAACTATATTAAAGAAATGTTAATTTTCTAAAAATACAATTAGATAAAAACTTTTAGTTTTAGAACAATGATTACTCATCTAATTATAATAAACTGAATAAATTAATATTTAAATTATACCATAAAATATAAAACTCTAACTATTATTAAAAAAAAACTAAAAACAAAAATAATAACAAGAAATTTTCTTCAAATAAATCATAATCTAGAATAAAATAAAAGTTATAAAAGAGAATATGATAATGTCAATTAACATTTTATAGTTCTATGTCATGATAATAAAATACAGCAAATAAGTTATTAAATAAAAAACTTATTTTTTTTATTTTTTTTAAAGATAAGTTTCTAACAATAAACAATAATTGGTTTTAAATAATAATAAGATAGCATGATAAAAGTATAAATTATAATATAGAGTAAAATATTAATTGTTAAGATTTCAATTTAAAATTAAAATTAAATGGTATATATATTATTTGAGATTTATATAAATATTAGTATTAAATTATAAACTATTTAGGTTTAACATAGTTAGAATAATTATTAAATAATATAAATTTAAATAATCTATAAATAAAAAGTAATAAGATTAATTATGTTATTTTCAAAATTTTATTAATAATATATAAGAATTGTTCTATTTAAAAAAATTATAGCCTTGTTAATAAATTTAAACCATTTTTAATTGGAATATTTTAAATTATGAAAATTAAGTTAATAATAAAGCAAATTTTTATATTTAAGATATCTAGAGATGAATAAGCTATTTTATACTATGTAAATGCAAAAAATATAAATATAAAATTATAATTTTAATAAAATTATATTTAAATATCGGTATAATGACATATAAAAAAGTAATTAACTTAATTTGTATTAATATACGTCGTTATTTTATAAAATATAGGATACATCATTAACTTAGTTGTTTTTCTAATATTAAATTTAATTGTATATTATAGTATGTAATCATCAGTATATATATGTATATAAATGATTATATATAATCTTTAATAAATAATTGATTTACTATTATTCATATGTATATATTGATATGAATTAATTTTATCAAAAAATAAACAAATAAAAAAAAATATTTATCTAAAATAACTTTAATATTAAAAAAAATTAATTTAAAAATAATCTACATATTTCTTTAAATAAAAAATAATTAATTTCTAACAAAATATGATAATTTCGATTGCTTTAGTTTTTATTTCTTTTATCTTAAATAACTGGAGCATATATAGTTATAAATTTATTTCTATTGACAATAGAATATTGGATGCGCTATCAATCAAGAGTTATTGGATTTTTTGTGATTAAACTATCAATGAATCTACTTTGAATTCCATTCCAATAATAAAAAATAAGATAAATACTGAAAATGCTCAATTCATAAGCAACTAGAATGGAGAACTACTCTGTGATTCAACATTGCAAAGCTTTACTAATATATAATTTTATTTTCTTGTAAGAAATTAATTTACAATTGCTTGCCAAATTCCTGATATATATTTTAATTGCGATATGAATTTAACCATCTTAGAATTAAGTTTAAACACATTGGATATAGATTATGTACAAAATTAATCTTTGCAAGAAAACAAAGCTAATATTTAAATTAATAATAAATTCTAATTTTAAGATATTAAATCAATATAATTTAATAACCTATAAATTTCAATTTAACCTAATGAAAGCCCTTAATTACAAATATCAAATATATAATAATTTGTTTATTTTAATTCCATAGATTTTTTAAATATTGATACTCCCCATAGCCCTTCATTAATTAATATAGCTAATTCTAATAACATTGAAATAAATAATTGTAAATTTGATAATATAAATCACTCAAAAGTATAGATTAAGGGAGGGATATTTAATTTATAATATATTACAAATTTTAAAATGTATAACAACGAATTTATTAATAGTTCTTTTGAACAAACTCCATTTTAATATATTGTTTATGGAGGTATTATTTATTCAGAATATTTATTTGGAACTTTAATTATAGAAAAGTGCAACTTTGATAATAATTTCATTATAAAAACTATTCAAGATGAAAATGAGTGGATTATTAATTAAAGGAAATATGGAGTTTTGCTATTTTATAAAAGTGATGGACTGAAAGAAGTATTAATAAATGAATGCAATTTTAAGAACGATTTTATGCAGTATATATTTAATATATAACTTTTAATGAATTATATTCTTTTGAGAGAAGAAGAATTATAAATTTAGCCTTTTGAAAGATAATTAACTATAGAAAATACATAATTTTACAATCTAGATGGACTTATAAACTTTGATATAAACTTTCATAAAATAAAAATAAATAATTTAAATTTATTAAATTAGGTTTTATTTTATTTAGGATCCATTGGTACTTTTAGAATGACTAATTCTTAAATTATTTAATCAAGATATATACATAAAAGTATAATTATTCATATATTAATTGCTTAAATTATACTAATCATTAATATAATTTTATATAGAAAACTAAGGTAGATATGAATCTACTCCCATATCCGAATTTTATATAAATAATGAAACAAAGAATTAGAAATAATCTGATAAATCAATGATAGTAATAGAAAATATAAAGATATAATTTGCATAGATATACTTCTATAATTCCAATCATGTCACTATTGATAATGGCTAATTTTTAAATTTTTATTTTAAAATTTAAATTGAAATCGAGCAGGGATAAGTGAATATTAAAAATACTTTATTTGAAAATCCCATTTTTTCATATATTGATATATCTCCTGGAAGTGATAATCTAAATATATTGTTTCAAAATAATACATTACATAGACATAATATGAGCAATATTTCAAATTAATACTTTGTTTACATAAATTAAGCTAAATTCATAAATTTTTAGTAAAATAAATTTATTAAAAATGGTGCTTTTGGCGTTGGAGTAGTTAACATTAACTTAGTTCATTAATTAGTATCATTTTATGATACTTTTTAAGACTCTAGAGGGACTTTGTTTTATATTTCTTCTATTTCTTATTATTTTAAGGTTGAAATAATAAAAGCACAATGCATAAACAATTATTTAAATAACCCGCTCATATAATTTAGTAAAGTATAATACGGAATAAAAAAAAAAATTATTTTTAGGTACTCATAATTGAATCAAATATATTATAAAATAGTTGCAATACTTTTGGATGTGTACTGTCAGTATTTAATCCATATAAAGTTATTATAAAAAATTGTGTAGTTTAAGATAATATTTATTCTGAAGATAATTTGTATTTGAATGATAGTCTATTTTAAATAGCTGGTGGGATTGAACTTATCTCAAATAATAATTTATTTTAAAACAACCGAATATAAATATTTAGTATACAAGAAATAAGAAGAATCTATATTTTCAAAGACAAGTATTTAAATATTTAATCTATCAAGAGAGGAGGAAGTATTTATATATAATAATTGAAAATAATGAAAATATAAGAAATTGAAGTTGATTCTAATTAAAGTTTATATGAAGGAGGGTTCTTATATTGTTAATCATCAGAAATTTAAATAGAGATATAAAATTCAAAATTTTTTAATACGAGTTCTTAATCATAAGGAGGGGTGCTTTTCTTATAATCATATAATTATCTATTAGTAAAAATGAAAGATTTACACTTTTAAGATAATTTTTCTGATAGCGGACTAATTTATATCTAAAATAATAATTTAAATGAGATGGAATCAAAAATAGAGTATGTTAATATAAAATTAGTTAATAACACAGTTTAATATGGAGGAATAATTGATAACTTTTATATTAAATAAGTTTCATTAAAAAATATTGATATATAAAAAAATTCTAATAAAGAAAATTTTTAAAAAGGAATAATAAATATTAATAAAGTTAAAGAAAATATTATTTTAGAAAATATAAATTGTGTTGATAATAAAGGTTAAGTTGTTACAATTTTTGATAGTGAATTAGTATATATAAATTTATTATAAATATAAAATTAATATAAAATAAATTCCGATCATTTAGTATCTGTTAAAATTGAAAATGCAAATAATATATATATAAATAATTGTGTGATTAATATTATTGAAGGAGGTAATATAACTAATTTATTTTTATTTATTTATTATAAAGTATATTAACTAAAAATAATAAGTTTAATTTGATTAGAAGGAATAAAAATTAAAGGAGAAGTCTCTTAATTAATTTAAAAAGTTTTTATATATGGCTTAGATATAGAAAATTGTTAAAATACTGCTTTATCTATATTTAATATAGCTAATGTTCAAGTTAAATATGTTGATATATTTAATAATTTCCAGAATTTAACAAATGAATAGTTAGAATAAGAATAATTCAATGCAATTACTATCAATAAAGTTAATTAGGCAATTTTAGAAAATATCTTAGTTTTTAACTGTACCATAGAGTAAAAAGGAGCTATAATATTAGAAGATATTGAAATAGTGATAATAGATTCATTACTTGCTATTAATAACGAATTAAGATATGGAAGTGCACTATATGTATTAAATAATAAAAAGGGATAATTTTAAAATATCAAATTAAAAGGGAATAAAAGTTAAAATAATTAAGCCGCAGGTAGTATGATTATTTAAAACACGATATTATACTAAAATAAATTTTATTATAGGACTTAATATTATCAATAGTGATACTATTACTCTAGAACATTGTTAAATAGTTTAAAATGTTGGGGATAGCTATGGAGGAATATTAATTGACAGAATCAATGCAATTTAAATATAAAATTCTTAATTTATTTAAAACAAGTGTAATTATATCGGAGGAGGGGTATCATTTATCAATAGTAAAAATTCCTCTATCTTACTTGATAATGTAATATTTAAAGAAAATGGCAGTATTGTGAAGGGAGGAGGAATTTATGCTGAAGACTTATTTAATTTTACTATGAAAAATGCCAATTTTATTAATAATTAAGCTATCAAGACTGTGTCAATCGGAGAAGTATAAGGAGGAGGATTGTATTTAAAAAACATATAAATTGTTGATATAAATAATTCTAGTTTTATTAAAAATAAACATTCCGCAATAGTAGTCACTAATTGTGATAAATTTAAAGCATAAAACTCTTTTTTCATAGATAATTATTCCAATTAAAAAGGAGGGGCTATAGTAGTTGACTAAATTAATAATTTTATATTAAAAAATTCATTTTTTTTTAAAAATTCCGTTTAATTTGAAGAGTCTATATAAATTTTTGATAAAAGAGAATTTAATTATACAGTTACTTATGGTGGAGCCATTTATTATTTAGCTAATAATAAAAATAATGCTTTCATTATAGATTTAGAAAATTTAATATTTTAAGAAAACAAAGCATCTGCCGGTTCTGGACTATTTTTATTTTAAAAAAGAGATAGTCAAATTCAAATAAATTAATGGAAAAATATTTCTTGCTTTCATAATATAGGAGATACAGGGACATGTGCACGATTTTAAGGAGATTTTTCTTAATAAAATATTTAAAATTCTATTCATAAAGAAACACTTTTACACAATAATACTAGTTTATTGCAATATTATAGTAGAGATCTAATAGATAATATATAGTTTGGATACTTTTATAATGAGGCTTAAAATTTTGACCATTCGTTTAGTTTATGCAAATAGCATACATACATGGAAGCTGGAAGTCTTGCATAATGTTAATCTTGTCCAGACTAAGGTGTTTGTTTGGGAGGATATATACCAATTATAAATGCTGATATGGTATTCTGAATAATATATATTTGATTAAACACCAAATAATTTATAATTTTTATAGTATTGGAGAAAAGACAGATTTTCTAGATAGTTTATCTATTGTTTTTAAAGACCTGAATTATGTAAATTTAATGATTAGTGCGAAGAAAGTAACAACTGACTATTTATTTAATCTAAAAAGTATAATCAAGCATATTTTATTATATTTTGTATAGATTATACAGGGGTATTATGTGAAAGTTGTAAATAAGGGTATGTTTACAGTTAAAACTTGTTTTGCTCTAAATGTTATTAAATCCATGTGATTTACATCATTTTATTATTTTAATTGTTATGGCTATGTATTTATTTAAACTATTCATATGGTTAATTCTAATAAAAAATAAATCTAATTTAAATTATATCAGTAATATAGTATATTTATTTATAAATTAATATTATATTTAATTTTAATTTTTATTTTATATAGGTTTTTAAAAAAATGAATGTTATATTTAATTAGCAGAATTAATTTTCTCCAATTCTAAAGATTTTTATAATGCATATACAGATTCTATATTTAAGTTTAAATAATGTAGTAAAAAATTCCTACTTATTATTTTATCCGATAGAAATTGTAGGTAATTATTATTTATTAATTTTGGGGTTAGGTGGGTATAAATGGTAAATAAATTTTGGTATCTTAAATTTTTTATAAATTATTTTCATTGATATACGAAAATGACTAGCATAGAGTATATATATAAAATAAGTCAAAAATATTTTTTAATTCAATAATATTGTTATAAAAATTTAAAAGATATTAATTAAAACATACTATAGCAAATTTACAAAAAAAATTTGAAATTAATTTATTTCATATTTCGCACCATTATCATTTTCTTAAAAATTTAAAATTGTGAGCAATTGTTTAATTTTATTACTAATTGTTGAGAATCCAAGTATTTGATGTACCTTTATTAATTTTTAAATAATTTAATCAATTGTTACACTCAATTGTTGAAAACTATTAGGCTATATAAAAATATCTATATAATTTATTAATTATAAATAAAACATAATTTGAATATTTTTTTTCTTATTTTGCTATAATATATAAATATAATATTTCGTAAAATCTGATTGTAAAAAAATAGAGCATTAATATCTTTTTAAGAATAAAAAGGATAACATTAATGAATAGGTAAGAATATTAAATTTGCTCAATTTTTTTTATATCAGATTTATATACCATCAAAATAACAAGTATGATTTATTTATAATATAATTATTTTAACAAAATAATTTCTGATATATGTTTTAAAAATAATTAATAAATTATATTATTTTATCAAGTTTGCCTAATTATATTAAATAAAAAGAGCTTATTTTTCATAAATTGATTCAATTATTTAGTTTTTAATTTAATAGTAATATTCTTAAGAATAAATTGAATCAAATACTATATAATCATTTAAAGCTTAAATTCTCAGAAACTAGAAAATAAAATATTTAGTTAATCATAAATATGACCAAAAGTTTTAAACAAAAAAATATTAAATGTTTTTTTTTAATTTATACATATTTTATACTCATTTAAGGTTATACTTAGTGATTCTAATAATTTGGAAAATTAAATCTATTAATTTAAAAATAATGGATATATATTATAAAATTATAAATCTAATTTACGTTTTAAATAATATTAATTGGCAATTTTATATCAATTTAGTCTTTCAACTATTTATGTATTCTCTAATAAGGATTTTTTAAATATTGTTTTTCATTAATTTAAATTAGATGATAAAATATTTATAAATATAAGTAATTTTTCTAAATGTATAAATTATAAATATGAATAATATTTTTATTGATCAAAAAACTTTTCATTTAAAAATTTTCAAAATTTATGTATGATCAAGACATTTTTAAAGAAAGGATTAAAAGTGATTATAAAGGGATAAATCAGGTTTGAAATTACATTATTTCAGAATTAAAAATTTTAAGATTCTATCATAATTTTGATACAATAAATATTCCCCCCCCCCAAATTATTTTATATTAGAATGTAAAATTAAAAAATATTTCATTTAAGGATTGCCCAGCCAGTCAAATAGTAAATAACTAGGTTGCCTATTAAATTATTAGAATAAAAATGAGGAAATTTAAGGAAGAGTTTTTTAATATTTTATAAGCATTTGTATTTTAATATTGGCTTTTATTTTAGTTGCTACATAGTTTATTATTAAAGTTAATTTATAAAAATACACTTTTTTTAAAAAAGAAAAATTAATTTCTATTTTACTAATATTCTATTTTGTGGTTTAGCCAGGAATAGTATAATAAACCTTAGAATATACACAATGCAGAAAGGTAAACTGATAAAAATTATTAATTAACTATACTAATATATTCTTTTATATAGGTTGGAAATGATTATTATGTATTATACGATACAAATATTAATTGTTTGAATAATTTCCATAAAGAAAATGTATTACCTTGGAGCATAACAATTCTAATCTTAATGATATTTTTATTTCCTATAATAATACTGCTTTAAATAAGAAAATATGTGAAACTTTAATAAAGCAATACAATTAAATTCTTAAGAATGTATGGGAACTATACATTAGATTTTAAACCTCATTGCTATTATTGGTAGATTGTCAACACTTATTTTGTAATCATATTATTAATTCATTGTTTATATCAATTTTATTTTCATAATTATTTATATTTAAAAATAGATAGTTGTCATAATAATAATTAGAAATATTCTTTATGCTAATATACTATCTAGAAACTCCATTATATCTTTAATTATAGTTTTATATATAAATGTTCTAAAAAAGTTGTAGCCTTTTATCAATAAGAATATCCTGTTCTTACAAATTCGATCATTATAGATTTTATTATTATCAATTGCTTTATAATCAATCATATATGAATAGTAAAAAGCAAAATATGATTAATAGCAAATACTTTAAATCATATACTAGATATTAATTATTATATCGAATGTTTATATATGTGGTAATCTATTGGCCAGACTATTTATAGAATATTTTAGGGTGTATCAAGTATATATAGCATATTCTAAAATTAAGATAGTATACAAATTCAGCAAAAATATAAAATTAAAACTTGAATTACAAAAAAGAGCCAAATTTTTATGGAGAAAATTTGCATATGTTTTAAATAATTAAATTTTAAATAATAAATATTATTACTTATAAAAAAAAAAAATAGGGTTGCAGATCAATTAAACATTATTTATGGAATAATAAAGCTTGAAGCATTATATAAAAATTTACAGAAAAAATCTCTATAATAATAATATTAATGTATAGACAATGAAATTATGCAATATTTTATTGATAGAATAAAAATATCCCCATCATTTGATATGTCTACTTAGTTTTTAATAAAATAAGATAAATAGTCTATTTTAAATAATTCAAAATCTGAAAATAATAATATTGAATTATTAACTTTCGAATGTGATAACTTAGAAAAAGAATCTATGAACGAATTTAATACATAATTTTCTTATAGTTAAAATATATAACTCTATAAAACAGTCCAAAATGAAAATAAAGATTAGACCAATGAAAAAATGGATTAGAAAAAAGAAATTTTTAATATTTAATAATGAATTTTTATATCAATATTTTTGTTATATAATTATTTATATAAATTTTATTAATTAAAAATTAAAATATTTAAGTTTGAAATTTTATTGTTGTTATAATACTAATAATAAGAATAAAGCTGGATTTTATTATAACATAAAATATTTATATCTTATTAATCATATTATAATCCTAATATAGCTAGTTTTATATTATCTCTCTATGTTTTATTTATATTTTGGTTCTGCTTCTGATAGAAATATTAAAACCATATGTGGGATATATAAAATATATTCTTAAAGACAAATTTTTTAAAAATTCGATAATAATATAAAAAAAAAGTTAGAGTTTTAATAAGTGCTAAATATTTATGGTTAAATTTTTCATTTTTAATTTAAAATAATTTTATCAAAAAAAGTAGGAAAGTAATAAAAACATTTCGGGAAAATTATGAAAATTTGAATAGTTTATAAATAACATAGATATAAATAAACTACAAAAAGAGTAATCATAATGAGAAAAAGAAAAAATATTATTTTATTATTAAAATAATTTAGATTTTAATTTTATCAATTTTATATATTCTCTAAAAGAATAAAGATATTTACTTCTTATTTTTGAATCTAATAATAATTAATACGAATAAATGAATTAAAAAAATTTAATTTTTTCTTTAGATTGTAAAAAATTATAATAATTAAATATTTTTCATGGATTATTAAATATTAAAATAAATTAATAATTGAATTGCTATTAACAGTAATAGTTTACAATATTTATAATTTGAATATACTTGCTATTCATATTCATATAAATATAAACTTTGATATATCTATTATTTTTACATAATTATAACTATAGAGTGGTATTTATTTTTAATAAAAAAATTTATTAAATTAGTAAAATATATGGTTGTAACATGATTAAATAATAATTAAATGTTCTCATTTAAAGAATTAATGTTAATAATTTTTTTTTTTTACCGTTTAAATGACATACACTACAAATGAAATATAATATAAGCAACAACAAAGTTATATTATATATTTAAAAATAATAAGTAATAAATGAATCAATCAGAGTAATGAATTAATTTCCTTAATGGTTGGTATCTCTTCTTTTAATAGAATCTTATGAGTTGATTCTAGTAACCTATGGATTAGTCTAAAGTTTAGTTTTTTTGTACGGAGCTACTTACCTTTATGATAATTGTTGATGTGAGGAATGAAGAGTTTGTCAAAGAATTTATCCTCCGTCCAAGATTTCTCAAGATCAAAGTGAATTAACATATTTTTAAGAGTTAATCTGTGTTTATGACATTTACAAAAGGTTTGTGGAAAATAAAAAATTTGATTAAAATTTGTAGGTATTATTTTAACAATTTTTCTAGAATTGTCATCAATTTCTATTAGATCATCATTCCATTCGTAATTAAATCGCTAATTAATTTTAAAATTAACTTTAGCTGAGCATTTTTTGGAAAAAAGGTGAGTGTTTTAAAAAATTCTATCTAGGATGTTATTGTTTAAGTTTTTTGGTAAATTAAGGAATTTTTTATAGGAATTTCTCCATAAGCATTGGAATTGTTTCTATCTAGTGATAAGCTATGTATCGATTATAGAACTTATAGAGATAAAATAAGATCTAATATAAATTGTCCATATTAGGTGTCTATTTTCCCAATATAAATCTCTGGATAAGTATTTAAGGTGAGATTCCAGGTAGGACTAGCGTTGTTTTATTTTTTCCAGTTGTTTTTCTAGACTGCCTTTGTGGTCAACCCAAACTCCTAAAAACTTATATACCTATTCATAGGGGATATTAAATATCTTGTTTTCCTCCCATTCGCCTTTGTGGTTTTTTATATTAACTATAGCAGATTTTTTAGCATTAAAAGCTAAATTAAATTATTAAAAACTATAAATTAGTGAGTTTAGGAAATTTGGTAGTTCTTAATGTTTAATTATTACAACCATATCATCTGCATAAAGTTTATAGAAAAATTATTTATTATAAGATGTCTAGGCAGTGGTAATCATTTCTTCCATGTATATATTAAATTGAAAGGGGCTTAAAGAGGAGCCTTAGTGGACTCCGTTTTTAAGATGGAGTTTGGTGTTATTAACAACAAAATAGAGGTTATCATTTAGAGATTTTAGGAATTAGACTTCGTTCTGGTGGAGAATCTTTTTTCTTAATAAGATTTCAAAGCGTTTTGTTCTTTCTAGGGTATTGTAAGTGGATTTAAGATCAATGTATAGAAAAGACATATTATCTCTTTTATTGTATTATTTTATTTCATGAATTAAGGATTTTATATTTAGTTGGGTTCCAGTTCCAGGTACGAATCCTGTTTAGTTCTTATCTAAATATCTCGTAGTGTACTCATGTAGTTTTTTATAGAAGCGCAATTCTAACCATTTATAAGCTGGGCTTAATAAAATTATAGGTCGAAATTAATCTTTCTGAGGAATATTTGGCCATACTTTATTCAAGGGGATCAGTCTAGTATGGAAAATCTCCTAACCTAACATTTTAATGGTTTAATCATTCCAGAAATTATTTGGAAAGGAAATTTTCTAAGTCTGGTTTATCCATCTATCTGAAAACCATCATAAGCGACTGCTTTTTATTTGCTCATTCTTTTTTATAGTTATTTGGTTTATTATAGACTTAATGGTTGTAAGCTTGGGAATATTCTATCAAAGAAGTCCTGCTAGAATGAAATAGTGTCTTGAATATCAGTTAGGTGGCTTAGACATCCAGAAATAACCTTTTCTGGGTTAGTGATTATTTTATTAGATTAATCTATGTAACAATTCATGATACCTCCTTCCCTTTTATTAGGGTTCAGTATAGTTAGATTCCTTATTTTATTGAAAGCTAATTAAGATTTAACTGTTTTCAGGGTGATGTCTATTTATTTTGTCATGTCTGTAAGAGTAAGTATACAAGGTTCTTTTTATAACAGTTTTATTCTGTGTTTTTGAACGTAGGAATTCCTAAAAGTTATGACTATTTTATTCGGCTGTATGACATAATTCATAGGATTTTTTGTGGCTAGGTATTAGTATGTGAACTTATTGTTTCCGTTTTTATTCGAAATGTATAAAACTTTAGATTTTATGGTGGTCAGAGGTTCCTTCAAAGAAGTTAAATTTAATTTCAAAGGGGAGATACTGGTTGGATTATATCCAATCCGTGGTACTGAGTTTATCTCCTCTTTTGAAAGTTTATTATATACCATTAGTTATGTTGTGGAAATAGCTTATATGAGGAGTGAGAGAGTTGAAATCTCCAGAGATGAGTAAGGTTGTATTTGGTCTTAATTATGAAAAATGTTAAATCCATCTCTCAAATTTGGTTTTCTTTTACTGTCCAAATTTCTGTCTATTAGGAATATACACATTCAGCACAAATATTTCTAAAAGAGGGTGTATGGTTGGTATGAGTATACATTCACAGATCTCTGATAAATCTTTTATTATGTCAGAGTGATTTATATAAGTTAGACTAGTACTAATTCCAATGCAAATTCCTCCTTCCAGGAATTTATTATCATTATTATTACTCAAGTCTCTATGGGAGTTAATGTAGTTATAGCTAGTAGTATTCTAGAAAGTATGTCCTCTTATTTCTTAGAATATAATGATATGGGGTTGTTGTTGTCTGATTATATGATACAATTGTGGTTTAGGAAGAGATATTCCATTAGATTGAATTTTCATGTTTTGTCACTAGAATTTTTAAATAATGAGTTTTTCCTTGTTTTTTCTATTTAAAGTTAATTGGAAAAAATAGGGCAATATCTGGCACATACTCCAATCGTATATATCCGTAGTAAAACATATTTATAACCTAAACGCGCACGATATGGATCTATTTTGAGCCATTTCCGACCCTTGTTAGAGACATCAATAGTCAATATATTAAGAAAAATTTTTTAAATTATTTAAGGATTCATCAGATAAGTCTGCGTCAATTTCGAATTCTGACCGTGCCAAACTTTTTTTCTAGATATATTTTTACATATATTACTATTGAAATATAATATGGCATTTATTTTTTCTAAGTTTTTGCCTGTATTAAAATCTATCGGACAAAATTTTCTACTTATTGATTATTTTAGAAATGACTAGCCGAATTTCTTTAATAATGCTATTAAGCTTTTCTTATTCCTCTGACAATATCGGACATTTTCTAACTATACTGTAATATCACAAAACACATTCATTATCTATACAAACATCATATAGAACTTTTTTAAGGTATTTTGATAGTTCTTCATCCCATAAATAATTCAAAAAATTGTGAATTTAATTTTAATTTTTTTCAGGATTTATCACTTAATTTTGGTTAATTTTAAATTCTGGTAGTATTAAAATGTTTTTATAGTTAAACTTTCATGTTTAGTCATTAAATTTTTTACAATAATTAATTTCTATATGTTTTTGTAAATTTAAATAAATATAATTTTTCTAAATTTTATTGAATATTTAAATTTATAAATTTTCAAACACTCAAAAAATATATATATATTTCATTAATATGCATATTTTAATAACTATATTTCTATTTAAATATTAATAATTGATGAATTTAATGAAAAAAATTCTATATTTTTATATTTAATATTAAAATTTTGATATAAAATTTGTAACTCTTTATTTTTTGAAGGTGTATCAAAAATACTCTAAAAGGATTTTATAAGATGTATATTAGAATGAATAATGTGTTTTATGAATTTATATAATTGTTTGACACCGTCATATGTTGTAAAAAAAGAGTGTTAGATATAATATTTTCCTAGATACAAAAACTTATAAAAACTCATTATTATATAGAATCTAGTGACAAAACATGAAAATTTACCTTAAAAAACCATATGAGACTATCAGAATAATATATAACCACAATGCAATAGATGAATCATAAAAATATCAAATTATTTTATTATTGACTAGTTATAAGCCGAAAATGTGTTAAAATTACTCTAAAAAGGTTTTATATATATATATTAATAATTCTATATAAATTTTATGAAGTAATATCACTTAATGACATTTTTTTATATTGTCTCATAGTTGTCAGTATATTAACCCATAAATTCCGATATTGTCCGATAGAAATAAAAAAAATAGGTTAAAATATATAGAATCTTATTATTATGAAAAATCTATTGGTAAAACATAAAATTGCATCTATAAATACCATTTGGCATTGCTAGAATTCTAAATTGATACAGATTAATTCAATGAATCTTTAAAAAATTAAAATAATTTTTTTTAATATATGAACTATTGATGTCTAGAAAATGGGTCAGAAATGGCTCAAAATGGATCCATATGGTATGCGTGTTTAGGTTATAAATATGTTTTACGATGGAGCTTGTGTCCGATATTGTCCGAATTTGTCCGATACTGCCCGATTTTGTCCGATATTGTCCAATTTTGTCCAATGAACTTTAAGTAGATAAAAACAAAGGAAAATTCATTATTATATAAATTCCAGTGACAAAACATAAAAATTCACCCCAACAAACCCTTTGTCGCTGTCGAAATTTAAAACTAATCTCGGGTTATGCGATGAATCCTTAAAACATTTATTTTCCATAATGTTCGATATGGTACGATGGATCGAACAATATCGGACATAGTTTGAAATACCCCCCAAAAAAACTTATTATTTCAAATATATAATATTATCTTCTATATTATTACAGGCATGATATCTTTGATAAAATTAAAAAAAATTAGAAGATTATATTAATTAAAATTATATATTATTTTTCAAAATTAATTCAATCCTCTTATATAATACACTATATCTAGTATTATATCATTTAAAAAATTAGCTTAAATACAAAAAAATAAATAATTAAGATATGTAAAATCACATAATTTCAAATTTTCATAATATATGCACTAAATATTGAAATAATATAATTTGAAAATTTTTTCCTAAATTACCTATATTTTATTATAATATATATTTAGTAAATATTACAAATAAGTTGTTTTTTGTTTGTTTTGAATTATAGCATACTCCATTAATAAAAACAATTTAATGTAAAGAGAAAAAATATAAAATTATAAAATATGATTCATAAGATATAATTATGTTATGCTATTATATATAGTGCAGTTTTATTTATATATTTGGTTTTATAACAAGAATAATAATATTTTGATCATAATAAATATTAGAATCTTAAAAAAATAATTTAATTTATTATTTAATAATGAAAATATTTATAAAAAAATTCATTATTAAATATTTAATATTTCATTTTATTAATCTTTATTTATACTAGTCTAATCTTTATTTTCATTTTGGACTGTTTTATAGAAGAATATATTTTAACTATAAGAAAATTATGTATTAAATTCATTCATAGATTCTTTTTCTAGGTTATCACATTCAAAAGTTAATAATTAAATATTATTATTTTCAGATTGTGAATTATTTAAAATAGGCTATTTATCCTATTTTATTAAAAACTAAGTAGACATATCAAATGATGGGGATATTTTTATTCTATCAATAAAATATTGCATAATTTCATTATCTATACATTAATATTATTATTATTGTGGTTTTTTCTGTAAATTTTTATATAATGCTTCAAGCTTTATTATTCCATAAATAATTTTTAATTGATGAGCAACTGTATTTGTTTTTTCCTGCTACTGCTAAAATTATTTATTTAAAAATACACTATTTAACATAAATGCAAATTTTCTCCATAAAAATTTGGCTCTTTTTTGTAATTCAAGTTTTAATTTTATATTTTTGCTGAATTTTTATACTATCTTATTTTTGGAATATGCTATATATACTTGATACACCTTAAAGTATTCAATAAATAGTCTCACCAATAGATTACCACATATATAAACATTCGATATAATAATTAATATCTAGTATATGATTTAAAGTATTTGCTATTAATCATATTTTGCTTTTTACTATTCATATATAATTGATTATAAAGCAATTGATAATAATAAAATCTATAATGATCGAACTTGTAAGGACTGGATATTCTTATTGATAAAGGGCTAGAATTTTTTTAAAAAACACATATATGAAATAATCACAATATATATAATGGAATTTCTTGACAATATACTAGCATAAAGAATATTTCTAATTATTATTATGACAACTACCTATTTTTAAATATAAATAATTATGAAAATAAAATTGATATAAACAATGAATTAATAATATGATTACAAAATAAGTGTTGAATATCTACCAATAATAACAATGGGGCTTAAAATCTAATGTATAGTTCCCATACATTCTTAAGAATTTAATTGTATTGCTTTATTAAAGTTTCACATATTTTCTTATTTAAATCAGTATTATTATAGGAAATAAAAATATCATTAAGATTAGAATTGTTATGCTCCAAGGTAATACATTTTCTCTATGGAAATTACTAAAACAATCTATATTAGTATCGTATAATACATAATAATCATTTCCAACCTATATTAAAGAGTATATTAGTATAGTAAATATATAATTTTATCAGTTTACCTTTCTACATTGTGTATATTCTAGGGATTATTATACTATTCCTGGTTAAACCACAAAATAGAATATTAGTATAATAGAAATTAATTTTTCTTTTTTA
Source organism: Miamiensis avidus (assembly GCA_037039885.1). Classification (NCBI taxonomy): domain Eukaryota; phylum Ciliophora; class Oligohymenophorea; order Philasterida; family Glauconematidae; genus Miamiensis; species Miamiensis avidus. The sequence goes on from JAWVGU010000075.1 coordinate 98,485, forward strand.
AAAAAAGTGTATTTTTATAAATTAACTTTAATAATAAACTATGTAACAACTAAAATAAAAGCCAATATTAAAATAGAAATGCTTATAAAATATTGAAAAATTCTTCCTTATATTTCCTCATTTTTATTCTAATAATTTAATAGGCAACCTAGTTGTTTACTATTTGACTGGCTGGGCAATCCTTAAATGAAATATTTTTTAATTTTACATTCTATTATAAAATAATTTGGGGGGGGGTAAATATTTGTTGTATTAAAATTATGATAGAATCTTAAAATTTTTAATTCTGAAATAATGCAATTTCAAACCTGATTTATCCCTTTATAATCACTTTTAATTCTTTCTTTAAAAAATGTCTCGATCATACATAAATTTTGAAAATTTTTAAATGTAAAGTTTTATGATCAATAAAAATATTATTTATATTTATACTTTATACATTTATAAAAATTAATTATATTTATAAATATTTTATCATCTAATTTAAATTAATAAAAAACAATATATAAAAAAATCCTTAAAAGTTTTTAACCTTATATCAATATAAAATATGCATAAATTAAAAAAAAAACATTTAATATTTTTTTGTTTAAAACTTTAGGTCATATTTATGATTAAATAAATATTTTGTTTTCTAATTTCTGAGAATTTAAGCTTTAAATGATTAAATAGTATTTGATTTAATTTATTCATAAGAATATTATTATTAAATTAAAAACTAAATAATTGAATCAATTTCTGAAAAATAGACTCGATTATATAATTTATTTAGGCAAACTTAATAAAATAATATAATTTATTAATTATTTTTAAAACAGATTTCAGAAATTATTTTGTTAAAATAACTATATTATAAACAAATCATACTTGTTATTTTGATGGAATATAAATCTGATATAAAAAAAAATTGAGCAAAGTTAATATTCTTACTTATTCATTAATGTTTTCCTTTTTATTCTTAAAAATATATTAATGCACTATTTTCAGATTTTCCAAATTATTAAATTTATATATTATAGCAAAATAAGAAAAAAAATTTTCAAATTATGTTTTATATATAGTAATAAAGTATATTGATATTTCAAGGTAGCTTAATAGTTTTCAACAATTGAGTCTATTAGTAAACAATTGATTAAATTATTTAAAAATTAATAAAGTGATAACCCTTTTATATAATACACTAAATCAAATACTTGGATTCTCAACAATTAGTAATAAAATTAAACAATTGCTCACAATTTTAAATTTTTACGAAAATGAAAATGGTACCATATTTGTAATAAATTAATTTCAAATTTTTTTTGTAAATTTGCTATAGTATGTTTTAATTAATATCTTTTAAATTTTATAACAATATTATTCAATTAAAAATATTTTTGACTTATTTTATATATATACTCTATGGTAGTCATTTTCGTATATCAATGAAAATAATTTATAAAAAATTTAAGATACCAAAATTTATTTACCATTTACATCCACCTAACCCCAAAATTAATAAATAATAATTACCTACAATTTCTATCGGATAAAATAATAAGTAGGAATTTTTTACTACATTATTTAAACTTAAATATAGAATCTGTATATGCATTATAAAAATCTTTAGAATTGGAGAAAATTAATTCTGCTAATTAAATATAACATTCATTTTTTAAAAACCTATATAAAATAAAAATTAAAATTAAATATAATATTAATTTATAAATAAATATATTGTATTACTGATATAATTTAAATTAGATTTATTTTTTATTAGAATTAACCATATGAATAGCTTAAAAAAATACATAGCCATAACAATTAAAATAATAAAATTATGTAAATCACATAGATTTAATAACATTTAGAGCAAAACAAGTTTTAACTGTAAACATACCCTTATTTACAACTTTCACATAATACCCCTGTATAATCTATACAAAATATAATAAACATGCTTGATTATACTTATTGGATTATATAAATAGTTATTTGTTACTTTCTTCGCACTAATCATTAAATTTACATAATTCAGGTCTTTAAAAACAATAAATAAACTATCTAGAAAATCTGTCTTTTCTCCAATACTATAAAAATTATAAATTATTTTGTTTAATCAAATATATATTATTCAGATTACCATATCAGCATTTATAATTGGTATATATCCTCCCAAACAAACACCTGAATCTGGGCAAGATAAACATTGATTAAGACCTCCAGCTTCCAAGTATGTATGTTATTTGCATAAACTAAATGAATGGTCAAAATTTTAAGCCTCGTTATAAAAGTATCCAAACTATATATTATCTAATAGATTTCTACTATAATATTGCAATAAACTAGTATTATTGTGTAAACGTGTTTCTTTATAAATAGAATTTTAAATATTTTATTATGAAAAATCTCCTTAAAATCGTGCACATGTTCCTGTATCTCCGATATTATTTAAGCAAGAAATATTCTTCCATTAATTTATTTGAATTTGAACATCTCTTTCTTAAAATAAAAATAGTCCAGATCCGGCAGAAGCTTTATTTTCCTAAAACATTAAGTTTTCTAAATCTATAATGAATGTATTATCTTTTTTATTAGCTAAATAATAAATGGCTCCACCATAAGAAATTGTATAATTAAATTCTCTTTTATCAAAAATTTATATAGACTCTTCGAATTAAACGGAATTTTAAAAAAAAAATAAATTTTTTAATATAAAATTGTTAATTTAGTCAACAAGTATAGCACCTCCTTTTTAATTGGAATAATTTTCAATGAAAAAAGAGTTTTATGCGTTAAATTTATCACAATTAGTGACTACGATTGCAGAATGTTTATTTTTAATAAAACTAGAATTATTTATATTAACAATTTATATGTTTTATAAATACAATCCACCTCCTTCTACTTCTCCGATTGATACAGTCTTGAGATCAAATAACTTTGTATTGATTGCTTAATTATTAATAAAATTGGTATTTTTCATGGTAAAATTATATAAATTTTCTGCATATATTCCTCCACCTTTCACAATACTGCCATTTTCTTTAAATATTATATTATCAAGTAAGATAGAGGAATTTTTACTATTAATAAATGATATCCCTCCTCCGATATAATTACATTAGTTTTAAATAAATTAAGAATTTAATATTTATATTGTATTAATTCTGTCAATTAATACTCCTCCATAAAGATCTCCAATATTTTAAACTAATTAACAATTCTCTAGAGTAATAGTATCACTATTAATAATATTAAGTCCTACAACGAAATTTATTTTAGAATAATTTCGTGTTTTAAATAATTATATTACCTACGGCTTAATTTTTTAACTTTTATTCCCTTTTAATTTGATATTTTAAAATTATCCCTTTTTATTATTGAATATATATAGTATACTTCCATATCTTAATTCATTATTAATAGCAAGTAATGAATCTATAATCATTATTTCAATATCTTCTAATATTATAGCTCCTTTTTACTCTATGGTACAGTTAAAAACTAAGATATTTTCTAAAATTACATAATTAACTTTATAGATAGTAATTGCATTGAATTATTCGTATTCTAACTATTCATTTGTTAACTTCTGGATATTATTAAATATATCAACATATTTAACTTGAACATTAGCTATATTAAATATAGATAAATCAGTATTTTAACAATTTTCTATATCTAAGCCATATATAATAACTTTTTAAATTGATTAGGAGACTCCGCCTTTAACTTTTATTCCTTCTAATCAAATTTAACTTATTATTTTTAGTTACTATATTATAAAATAAATAAATAAAAATAAATTAGTTATATTACCGCCTTTAATATTATTAATCACACAATCATTTATATTTATATTATTTACATTTTCAATTTTAACAGATATTAAATGATCGGAATTTATTTTTTATTAATTTTATATTTATAATAAATTTATATATATTTATTCACTATCATAAATTGTTATAACTTAACCTTTATTATCAACACAATTTATATTTTCTAAAATAATAGTTTCTTTAATATTAATCATATTTATTATTCCTTTTTAAAAATTTTCTTTATTAGAATTTTTTTATATATCAATATTTTTTAATGAAACTTATTTAATATAAGAGTTATCAATTATTCCTCCATATTAAACTGTGTTATTAATTAATTTTATATTAACATACTCTATTTTTGATTCCTTCTTATTTTTATTATTATTTTAGATATAAATTAGTCCGCTGTTAGAAAAATTATCTTATAAGTATAAATCTTTCATTTTTACTAATAGATATGTATCTGATTATAAGAAAAACACCCCTCCTTATGATTAGGAACTCGTATTAAAAAATTTTGAATTTTATATCTCTATATCAATTTTAGATGAAAAACAACATAAGAACCCTCCTTCATATAAACTATAATTTGAATCAACTTCAATTTCTTATATTTTCATAATTGCCAATTATTATATATCAATACTTCCTCCTCTCTTGATAGATTAAATATTTAAATACTTGTCTTTGAAAATATAGATTTTTTATATTTTTTCTATACTAAATATTTATATTCGATTGTTTTAAAATAAATTATTATTTGAGATAAGTTCAATCCCACCAGTTATTTAAAATAAACTATCATTCTAATACAAATTATTTTCAAAATAAATATTATCTTTAACTATACAATTTTTTATAATAACTTTTTTTGAATTAAATACTGACAGTATACATCCAAAATAATTGCAACTATTTTATAATATATTTGATTCAATTATGTGTACCTAAAAATAATTTCTAGGTGCGAATCCGTATGATACTTTATTAAATTATATGAGCGGTTTATTAAAATAATTGTTTATACATTGTGCTTTTATTATTTCAACCTTATAAAAATAAGAATTAGAAATATAAAACAAAGTCCCACCAGAGTCTTAAAAAGTATCATAAAATGATACTAATTAGTGAACTTAGTTAATGTTAACTACTCCAACGCCAAAAGCACCATTTTTAATAAATTTATTTTACTAAAAATTTATGAATTTAGCTTAATTTATGTAAACAAAGTATTAATTTTCACTTTTGCTTATATAATGTCTATGCAATGTATTATTTTGAAACGAAATATTTAAATACTCACTTCCAGGAGAAATATCAATAAATGAAAAAGGGACTAGATAAAATAAAGAATTTTTAACAGTCACTTATCCCTTTTAAATCTCAAGTATGCATTTAAAATAAGAATCGTAAAATTAGCCATTATCAATAGTGACATGATTGGAATTATAAAAGTATATTTATGCAAATTATATCTATATATTTTCAATAGCTATCATCGATTAATCATATTATTTGTAATTCTTAGTATTTTCATTATTTATTTAAAATTGAAATGGAAGAGAGGATGTTTTTCTACCTAAATATTCTGTGTATAATTTTATTAATAATGTGTATTAATTATAAATATAATAAATAGATTATTATACCTTTGTCTATATTTTTTGGTGAAGTAATTTAGGAATTAGACATTCTAAAAGTACCAATACAGCCAAAATATAAATAAGTCTAATCTATTAAATCTACACTATTTATTGATATTTTATGAAAATTCATATCAAAATTTATAAGTCCATCTAGACTGTAAAATTACGTATTTTCTATAGTTAATACCCTTTCAAAATTTTGAATTTATAATTCGACTTCACTAAATAGAATATAATTCATTAAAAGTTATATTTTAGATATATACTGCATAAAATCATTCTTAAAATAACTTTCCTTTATTAAAACTACTTTCAATCCATCACTTTTATAAAACAACAAAACTCCATATTTCCTTTAATTAGAAATCCACTCATTTTCATCTTGAATAGTTTGTATTATGAAATTTTTATCAAAATTGCACTTTTCTATTATTAAGTTACCAGACAAATATTCTGAATAAATAATGCCTCCGTAAACAACATATTAAAATGGAGTTTGTTTAAAAGAACTATTAATAAATTCGTTGTTAAACATTTTAAAATTTGTAACATATTATAAATTAAATATCCCCCCCTAAATTTATACTTTTGAGTGATTTATATTATCAAATTTACAATTATTTATTTCAATGTTATTAGAATTAGCTATATTAATTAATGATGGGCTATAGGGAGTATCAATATTTAAAAAATCTATGGAATTAAAATAAACAAATTATTATATATTTGATATTTGTAATTAAGGGCTTTCATTAGGTTAAATTAAAATTTATAGGTTATTAAATTAAATTGATTTAATATTTTAAAATTAGAATTTATTATTAATTTAAATATTAGCTTTGTTTTCTTGCAAAGATTAATTTTGTACATAATCTATATCCATTGTATTTAAACTTAATTCTAAGATGGTTAAATTAATATTGCAATTAAAATATATATCAGGAACTTAGCAAGCAATTGTAAATTAATTTCTTACAAGAAAATAAAATTTTATATTAGTAAAGCTTTACAATGTTGAATCACAGAGTAGTTCTCCATTCTAGTAGCTTATAAATTGAGCATTTTCAGTGTTTATCTTATTTTATATTATTGGAATGGAATTCAAAGTAGATTCATTGATAGTTTAATCACAAAAAATCCAATAACTCTTGATTGAGAGAGCATCTAATATTCTATTTTCATTAACAATAAATTATTAAATTAATTTATTACTATTTATGCTGCAGTAATTTAAGATAAAAGAAATAAAAACTAAAGCAATCAAAATGATCATATTTTAGGAGATTAAATATTTATTATTTAAAGAGATATGAAGATAACAATATTTATAAATTAATTTTTTTTTATATTAAAGTTTTTTTAGATGAATTTTTTTTAATTGTTTATTTTTTTATAAAATTAATTCATATCAATAATTTACTTAATTTGAGGTATATATATATACTGATGATTATATATTATAATATACAATTAAAATTAATTATTAGAAAAACAATCAAATTAATTTTATAAACTATATTTTATAAAACAATGACGTATATTAATTTGATTACTTTTAAATATATCATTATACTGATATTTAAATTTTATTTTATTTTATTTTATTTAACTTATCTTATTATAATTATATTTTTTACATTTATATAATATAAAATAGCTTATCCTTCTCTAAGTATCATAAATATTAAAATTTGCTATAATATTAACTTAATATCATAATTTAAAATTATTCCAATTAATAATGGTTTAAATTTGTTAGCAATGCTATTTTTTTTTAAAAGGATAAATTTCTTTATATTATTTAGTAAAATTTTAAAAATAGCGTAATTAATTATATTACTATATTTTTATGGAACATTTAAATTTATATTATCTAATCATTATTCTAATTATGTTAAACCAAAATAATTTTTTAATTTAATACCAATATTTTTATTAATCTCATACTATTTAGACACCATTTCATTTTTAATTATAAATGAAAGACTTAAATATTAATTTTTTACTCTTTTTATTATTTCAATTTTGTTATCTTACTATCTTGTTATTAATTAAAACCAATTTATTATAAGGATATGCTGTATGTATGTAGATATTCTTTAGAAACTAATCTTTAAATGATATAAACAAATAAACATATTATTAAATTACTTATTTGCTATATTTTATTATGATGACATGGAACTATAAAAAAATAATTGACATAATCATATCCTCTTTCCAGATTATGATTTAATAGAGGAAAAATTTTTGATTTTGTTTTTTTTATGAATAATAGTTAGAGTTTATATTTTATGATATAATTTAAATATTAATTTGTTCAGTTTATCATAACTATATGAATAATCATTGTTTTAAAACTAAAAACTTTTATCTCATTGTAATTTAAGAAAATTAAATTTCTTTAATATACTCTTTAATCTTTTAATATTAATAATTATAAAATATAGACTAATAAATTGTTTTGAATAAAAATAGCATCTATTATTACTAACTTCAAAATATAATTTCAAATAAAAATTTTAATGCTAGGTATTTTAATAATGATTTATATATCTATGGTATATGCTTTAATTTTATGATATTTAATTTTTATTTTTCACTCATAAATTATGATTATCAATTTCAAAAAAACAGATCTAAAAAATGAAAGTATTATATGGATATTTATGAATTATTCATTTTTTTTAAAAAAAGAATATTTTGTTGAAAAAATAATAAAAGCATTAATCAAAATATGCAGAAAAAACAAAAAATTAAAAAAAAAGTTTTTTGAAAATTTTATGATTAGTAATGTATATATATAAAGCAAAAAAACTTATTATTTCAAATATATTAATATTATCTTCTTTATTATTACAGGTATGTTATCTTTGATAAAATTATATTATGTCCAATCAATCTAATATTATGTAATTACAAATTCAATATAATATTTTATTAACCCATTTTTAATGCCTATATAAAAATCTGTATAATTAATACAATAATTAGAATTATAATTTATTATTATAATATACTTTATTTTTAATTATTATTACTTTCTATAAAGCGTCCATTTATTTCTTTGATTTATCTAAGCTTATATTTCGATTTATTATAAAGCTAAGGTCAAAATTTTTATTAGATTTATTTAAACTTTATTTATTAATGCATTTAAACTTTAACACATCAGTTTATTTATTCAATTAGTTTTTGTAATATAACTATAATATGATGATTAATCGTCAGTTTACTTATTTGATTCATTGTTATAATCCTCTATAAAATACAAAATATTATTTTTCATTAGTAAAATTTTAGCAAAATTGAGCCACAAATTAGTTATCTATCTAAATTGCTTACACGTTATACATTCACAGTGTTTATTTTATTTAAGATTATTGGAATTAAATTTAAATTATATATTAATGTTAAATAAATATAATTCTTTATTAAAAAGGAAATCTTTATTTGTAATTATTGGCATTTCAATAAAAAACTTTAAAACTATGTTATATTAATAATTCATAAATTATATTAATTTATTAAGGTTGTCTAATTATTTTCAATAATTGAGTCTATTTTTCAAAATTGATCCAATTATTTAATTTATAATTGAATGATAATCCTCTTATATAATACACTACATCTAATATTATATAATCATTTAAAAAATTAGTTTAAATACCCAAAAATAAATAATAAATATATGTAAAATCATAAAATTTTAAATTTTCATAATATAAACGCTAAATTTTAAATAAAATAATTTGAAAATATTTTTCCTCAATTGCCTATATTTTAGTAAATATTATAAATAAGTTGTCTTTTTTTTCTTTTGAATTATAGTATAGTGCATTAATAATATTAAAAATAACAGTTAAATGTAGAGAGAAAAAATATAAATTAATTATGATAAAAATGTTGATTTTTCCTAAGAATACAAAAACATAATGAAAACAAATGGTATGTTTAGTCATTTTATAATTAATAATATATTTAAATATTATATTATATAATATGATTCAAAAGATATATTTTAAATTTTGAATGTGATAATTTAGAAAAAGAAAATATGAATGAATTTAATAAATAATTTTCTTTTAATTAAAATATAATTTGTTATTAAACAGTTCATAATAATAATAAAGATTAGTAAAAATTAAATTTTTAGTAGTTAATGATGAAATTTTATTATTAGTATTAATATATGTATATACAAATATGAATATTTATTCTTCTTGTTATAATAATAATTATACGAATAAAACTTGATAATATATTTTTTGATAAATTACTTAAATACTGCAATATACTATATAAGATTACATTAAAATAATAATATTTACAATAATAATTATGATATAATAAAATCTGATAATAAAAATACAAAATACAGAAGAAAAATCTTTTACTATTTACTATTAGATACTTGGCTTATTAATATGTTTAGGAAGTTCAGTGATGAGTTTGGTTTTGATATTTAAGTATTTTCTACTTAAATAGAAAACATTATCTCTTAAGCTTTTTATTACACTTTCAATTTCTGATTTTCTTTAAACTTTTCCTCTTGTTCCTTTTCTGATTATAGACATTTTTATTGACTAAAAATTTGAAATATAAAATTACTTTAGCCTGTGTGAGATATAAGGATTGCTTATTAACTGGGGCCTACTATCTGGACTATTTAGTTCTACCTAAATGATATTTTTTATATATTTACTATCTAAAAAAGGAAGTAAAAAAATTTTTTAAAGAATCCCAATTTCGGTTGGAATTATTCTTGGAGTATCACTTATTGCATCTTCAGTGTAAATTAATTTTCAAATTTTTATTTTTATATAATTTATCTATAATAAAGACATCGAATGTAGAATTTGTTTTTTTTATTTTCCTTCTAATAATATCATTAATTATAGACTTTTTAACATTTTATAAGACCTGCGTTTTTAAATGATTTTAAAGCTGTAGAACCTTTAGCCTCGGTTCACTGCTATTTAAATTCTTCTAGTAATTTAAGATAGAGACTTTATAGACTATGTAAGCATTTATTACAATATATAAATCGATATTTATTTATTATAAAACATATTTTAGTCTTACAAGTAGGGCCTTTTTGGGGTACTTTAATATTTTAAATTATTACCATAATAAGGATTAACAAAGAAATAAAAAAAATAATATCAATATAAGAAGCATAGAACTGTGATGATGCGATTTAATAAAGCTACATCTAATAAAATATAATTTTTTTGCAGTATTTGAGGTTGTTTGTGATTGTTCTACCAGTATGCAATTTTTTTTGCTTTATTTTAGTGATGTTGAAAAGAACTGTTTAATTATTTGACTCTTCTTATAATATTTATTCTAATGCTTAATGGGTAAATACTGCAATTTTTATAATACAAAAAATGGTAGGAATTATAAATACAACAGCTTATATAAGCCTTACTCATTTCGCTCGCAAAAAAGAAAGAGTAGCTGAATCTTATCAGTCTCGTATTTCATATAGCACTTTAGATTCATCAAAAGATTCAAAAGACTCATAGTATGGAATACTTATCACTAAAGATCAACTAGAATTAACTTGATTAATTTATGATTTGTATACAATATATTGAATTAATATGGTTCCATATTTGTTACAAATTAAATTAAATTAAAAAATAGATTTGGTATTTAATGAATTTTATATATGTATAATATTAGTTTTATAGTACACTTTAATATGAATAGCTTTATTTTATAATAAAAATAATCAATTGTTTCAATGTAAAAAATATTTTGTTAAAATCAGCGTGATTCTAGTTTTCTTTCCCTTTTTATTATTCACATTTCTATGAGAAAAATTTATATTAACTTTTATATTGATTAAAAAATTCACATATATTTTAGTTATAACATAAACACACACCTATAGAAATAAAAAAACTAAATTAAATAAGTAAAGAAAATATAAAAAAGCAATAAAATCTTATTAATGAAAGCTATTTCTATAAGATTCACTAATTCTACAATGGAAAACCAATATTAAATATATATGCAAAAAGAAAAATCTGTCATATATATAAAATTATATTTGTTGTACTCATTAATTGGAATTATTGCGGTCATCTTAAATGTTTCAATAAAATAAAAAAAATAAAATAAAGATTAATTATATTTAGTCTTCTAGCTCATTATATCAGTTATTTTTACTTTAATTATAGCTACCGTTATGAAATTTATTCAAAGCGATTTAATATAATTTAGTTTATAGTAGGAATTATAGCTGTGACTCACATAGGATATAGAATTAGTAATTAACCATAATTTGATGAGTTTTCAAGTAACTATTTTGGAATCTCCGAAGAATCAGGAAAACTGAATGGAGGTTTTATATATGCTTTATTACTTGTTTCTCTCAATGGATTCACAGATTTTGTGTATTCTACTTTGTTTTACTTATATGGGTTTGGATTTTCCTTTGCTATTATTACCAATAGTGGATCACATGATTAACCTCTAACTATCTTATCTTATTTGGGAGTTTGTATAGCCCTTATAATCATAGATTATAACAGAATGAAAACCAAACGGTCTCTATATATGAGTTAAATTGTAAGCAAGCAATCTTACCAAAATTTATTGGAAATTTTGAGGCAAACTAACCTTTTTTCGACCTTCATTGTCAAATATAATAATAAAATTGAAAATATAGAACCCGAATTCTGGAGCAATTAATGCGAAGTACAGCACAGCTTAAAAAGTGAAGACAATATATCAGAATTTCTTAAACTATATTAAGTGGTGGAAAAAAATCCTATAAAATCGAATAATAATAACCCGAGTAATACGAATTTGAATAATTTTCATGTAAATGACAGTGCTTCGCAAAATATTTCGCCAATAGAAAACACATAAAAAAAGAAATAATATTTGCGATTTCCATCCAACAACTCACATATAATAAATTATAGCAGATCCAAAACTAAAGATAATTTCGGCTCTCAATAACAGTAATAAGTACCAAATAACATATAGTTATAATAACAGGAGTACAATGTTTCCCTTTTAAAAAATTGCATAATAAATTTGCCAGATTTTCATAGGATAAAAAAGAAAAAGCCTTAAAATATTTCCAAGAAATAAATAATTCTAATCCAAGGCAAAAGTCTTAATAAAGACAAGACAGCAAAAAAAATAGTCTCAACAAGTAATAATCGTAGAGCCTAACAATAATAATGAAAATAATTAAGATTCTGATACCAATTTTAAAAGCTCTTTTTTATTTAAAAAGTAATAGAATAAGAATTAAAGGAAAGGAAATAAATAGTTGAGTAAACATTAGCAACAGTACCTCGACAGATATTTGATGGGAGAAACAATCAATATTAAGAATGATAATAATAATATCTCGCTTTAGTTATTTATTTTCGATGACGATCCCTTCACACAAGAATAACACAAATGTCTTTTACTAATAAATGAGGCGAAGTAAAAAGAGGAGGAAAGAAAAAAAGCTGTAAGAAATTTTAAATCGGAAAAACTTTCCATGAAGAAGCATTTTAAAAAAATACTTACCTTTATTTAGGATTCTTTGAATAATAACAGCAAGTTTTCGTTTCCATTAAATTAGTCTATGAAGATATAGGTTCCTAGAAACATTATTTTCGATGTAAATTACCGCTTATAAACAGCTTATTACTACTATTTCTAAATATAGCAAAAGACTAACCACTTCTATAAAATCAAAGCCTTCGATTTTATGGAGGTTTTGTATCAAACATTAAAGAACATGGATGAAAATGTACGGTAAAAGATTTAGATTTTAACTCCTTGTAATGCTGTTGGTGATATTTACTAGAATTGCGAATTATTAGAAATTTTTTTGTTCAACATAATTAATATCGTAAGCAAATAATCTGCGAAAGATAAGAAAATTAAACTAGTAATTAATAATGAGCATTAGAAACAAAATGAAGACATTTTTCAACTTAAATTCATTGTCACGTCAACCTATGATTAGTAAAAGAAAATCACTGAATATTTCGCTAAAAATAGCATTAGTCATAACTATATTTAGCAACCTATTAATACCGCTCAACAGACATTCTAAAATCTAGATAATACGAATAGTTGTCTCATTTAAGATTTTCATAATAATCACATGAATAACTTCACCTAACAATAGGAGCAAGTCCCGTTTTCAGCAGGTGTAGGTCCTACTTCAAATTATCTTCCAAAATAATATGTAAAGGCAACTATATGTCGAGATATTTTGAGAAAGCTGGGCCCGTTTAACGACTTCAATTTTTCAATTACAAATAGTGGTAACAATTTTAAAATGAGTGAATATAGAAAATAACTGGCAAAAGAAGTGGAGTTAAGTTTACTCGACTCTCCTTTGAACAAGGACGGATCTTCTAAAAGCATAGAAGAAAATAACAATAACAACAATGAGTCCAAGATATTAAACAATAACAATGCCAACAACAATAATTTATTCATTAGTAATAATAATACTCCCTTTATAAGCAATAATAATAATAACGATTCGTTAAATACAAATTTATTTGCAAATAATGCGGAAAATGAATAAATGAATTTAAATATTAGTAGTGATAATAATGTAGACATCAATCGAATGAAGTCTTTTTCTAAAAAATTGTTTTAATTGTCTTCTCAAATGAATACGCAAAACAATATCAACATCGCTCAATCTTCAGCGAATCACAGCTCCGTAACCCTTATCCAAAACAACAATAACAACTACAATAATTCTACTAATAATGTTAACAACTTTAGAACAATGAGTGAACAATTTTATTTCGAATGGAAATTGGAGTGTAACTTTTATCTTGATTTAAGAATTATAAGTTCCATTTCCCATAAGTAGCCCAACAACAATGGTCTGGCTAAATCGTAATTTCACCATTAATTGTCTTTTTCACAACTGAGTTCTTCGTTTAATTTCGATAGGCAGTTCACAAATACCGGATTTAAAAGAAAAATGATCTAACAGGTGCAGTAATTGAACCAATAGCATAGCGGTGGAGAAAGAAGGAAAATTCAATTTTTGCGCTAATCATCCTACAATAACTACTCATTCAAAAAATAGAATTCCAAAACGAAAATAATATTGAACGGATTGACAGGAGACAATCCCTCTTCTCAAAGATCTCATAGAAGATCCAACAGTGTTGGTTCTCTAGATAGCAGCTTTATGATGAAAAACAGTGTCGGAAATGAAAATAAACAGGTCGGATTCCATAAATATTTTTTATCAGACAAGGCCACTCGAGATAATTAATACTAAACAAAAAACATGGAAAGCTTGGAAAATTCGCGCGCTTACGACGAAAAATCTGCTCTGAACCACCACAATTTAAGCCACTTTAATAACGGCTAGGAAAATAATTTTTCCAACATTTTAAACAGCCCAGGTTCTTTACTTTCATCGCTAAAATGCAGAGGAGAATCTGTTTATTACAACTCATATAACAAATAAAAATAAAATAGCAGGCACAACAACAATAACAACAACAGCTTAAAATTCGTACAGGGTTCTTCTTTTCCTTCTAAACAATAGCATAGTAAAAGTTAAATCGACTATATTAACAGCAATATTTAAATAGAAATGGAACAAAAACCGCAGCTGTCCAAAGAAATAAAAGAAAATCAATATTTATTTTGTAACAAAGAGAATTTAGTAGAAACAAATACCAAAATCGAAAAGGATTCAAGCATAGATAATGATAGTGTTATAGATATGTATGAAAATGAGGATAGTAAAGGTGATGACGATGATGATAATGAAAATTTTAAATAAAAATATTAAATAAGCTTATAGGAAAATATATCTGATATTCATAGCGATACAAGATTGCATAGCAGCATTTGCATTAATAGAAAAAACCCCTTTTAATATTTTAGTTCTGCAGAAAAATAAAAACTCAGTTGTTATCCCAGATAATAATGATCAAATTTAACTTATAAATATAGTAGTATGCTATTCAATATAGTATGAATTAAATTTTCCTCTTTAAATTATCGGTTAATTAGTAGGATAGCTGGTGATTATAATCATATAATTTTTTATTTATTTATTATTTAATAATTTAATTTAAATGTTTTATATAAAGATAACTTATTTAATATAAAATTTATAAATTTATATTTACAAAAATTAAATAAAATTGGTTAAAAATTTTTCATTGTTATTCTTCACATTTGTTAAAAGGGATGAGAATGAAATTTATTTGAATTTTATTAATTTATTTAAAAACATAATTAACATAAATCATAATCTTCGCATATTAAACATTTGAATCTGCTTTTTTCACTGCAGTGATTGTCGCATACATCACACGAAGCGAAAGCATTACTGTAATTAAGCAATGGAAATATGCTATCAACATCTTTTTAATTGATTGCTACAATTCCACATCTATTACTTAGTTATTAATAAACAAAGCAATATTTTTCTAAAATAGTGATTGGTTATTTAATGAAAACCTCTGTTAATGCTTATTTAGACCAATTATTTTTAGCTTAGTATTATATTTCATTTAAAAATCGGCAAACAAAATCGAAACAATTATTATTGATCTAATTATATTTATTGTGCTCAGGATCGCTTCTTTATTATTCTAAACTGAATTAAAGTAAAGAGTCGAAATCTGAATCGTCTTCTAGTTCTAAATTTTCTAATTTGATATTAATGCAATTAAACCAAAGAGGGGCTACTTGAGGGTCTTCTATTTTGTACGAGTTCCAAAAATTAAATACATTTCGTTTAGAATTTGAAATTCCAACATGAAGTATATCTGATTGGCTGTACGATTAAGGGTTTAGACTTTTGAAAGATGTTGTAATTATTATTGATTTAGGTTTTACTGATTCAATTGGATTTTTGAATATCAATTTGCTTTTTAATTCCTTGCTACACTACTAGCATGTAAATTTATTTTTTGTATAAAAAGTTTGTCTACATGATACACATGTTCCTTTAAATATATCTTAATTTTGCATTTCCTTTTCTTTATTTCTTTAGTTCTTTATTACTTTCTTTCTAATATTCTGTATATTTTATTAACTCCTTTATTTTTTTATGATTATTTTAATATAATATCACTTGTTTGTGGTCAATTAAATATAAATACCAAAATATATAGTGACAGAATAGAAAATATGGTAAGGTATGACTATTTCTATTTTCAATGTCACTCATAATTTGATTAATGTAGTAGTTAATCATTTAAGGTTTTATTAGGTCCTTACGACATATAAAATGTATAAAAATATTTACTTTTGAAATACCTAACTTTTGTTTATTTACAGTAAAAATTGTTGTTAATTAATTTAGATATTTTAAAAAAGCAGATTTTTTTTCTATATACACTAACAAATATTTTTATATATGTAAAAAAATAAAATCAAAACGAACCAAAGTATTTAAAAGTAATATTAATTAAAGAAATAACATATAAATTCTAAAATATAAGAAAATAATAATGTATTATAATAATAAAATTTATTATATATTTATAATTAGTATAATGAAAACATTAAATCAATAAGTTAAAATATATATATATATCAACACTTTAGGTCATTATTTGATAAAAAAAAGGACTCCTTAAAGAATTTAGCCCATTTGGTAATATATTACACTGTAAGGTATTGTTAGAATCTAGATATATTTAACTAACATTTTCTCTACCACAAAATTCTGATTCTTCAAGTAATCGTTTATTTAGTATAAATGATTGACCCTTTAAAGATGGAGGGCTTTGCAATGGCTACATAGAATTGGTGTCCATTGCTTATTAGTATTTATAAGAAGGAGAATTAATTAATGGGGGTCTAATTAAATCTTCCATATCTCTATAAAATCCACTCTAAATTTCCCATAATATGAAATTTGATTCTTTTGATAATTTATTCCAATTTTCATCTTAACTATCAATTTCTTTAAAGGCAAATTTTATCTCATCTGTAGGACCCAATTTACCTAAAATTTCAGTACATATTAAAAGTTTGGTGAAGTTGTTAGTTTTATTATTATGAAACTGTTAGACTGACGGTTTGATATATCCTTACAACTTTTTTATTTGCCTCTAGAAATCATTTTTATAGTTTTATATTTCCATGCGTTGATTTCTAGTTATGCATGATTGTATAGTTATTAAAATTACAGTTTGGTTAGAATACCCATCTATTTTAATGTTTATTATTAATTAATTATTTAATTATGAAGTATAATTTTATTAATTTAGAGCTTATATCTAGTTTTACTACTCGGTATCTAAATTAAATTACTTAGAATTTTTGTTATTCTGCATTTTTTCGACCAATTTGAATAAATTATAAAAATAAATTTCAAGCAATTACGAATCACTATTCATATTAAAGACAGAATTTTCACTATTTTTAATTGAATAATGGTAGGGTTTTTTATTATTTTAAAAGCATAGTTAGATGTCATTTTCTATTATTTAATCCAATTTACAATTGGATAAATTTTTGGATTCTTCATGTGCATTCAATGGTTTTACTCCATTTTTAGGGGTAGCCGTTGTAATTTTGGAAAGTGAAGACTGCTAATTGTATTAATAATTGATAAAACAAAAGGTCTATAATTTTTTGAGAACTAAATCTATTTATTTGGGCAAATTTTTTTGAGATGTTTCAGGAATTTATTCTTTACAAGACCTAAGGACTTATATTATTCTATTAATTTTTATCTTTTATTTATTTTTTGAATAATGGTCAAAAGCATGAATGTTTCTAACATTTTATCTATATTAATCTTCATCTTACCACAAAACCATCCAACATTTCAGAGAATTCTCATTAAATGGGTTATCATTGTAAATATGCAATTGAATGTTATAGATTCCTCTGTCGAGTTAGATTTTATACTATTTGTCAATATACGATTTTTCTTGTTTATTGTTTATAAGCAAAGAGTTGTTTTATTTCAACTATTTAATTTTGATATTTTTAAGATTCTAAGATTACTCTTATTTACTCAGTTTACTTGCAATGCTTGGCCTTTTTTAAAATTATCTGTGGCTAGATTCAAATGTTTGCGGCGCAAATTTGTCTTCCTATACTGCGCTGTGGCTGATATTTGTATTTGTGGCAGGTTTTGATTGTTACTGTTTAATACTTTATTTTTTGTTTTTTTTTTGTTTTAGAGTTTTGCAAATAAAATATGCATTTATTTTACCAAAGAATTCCCTGCAACAATATCTTTGTTGTGTCCTTATTTTTTTGAATTGTTAGACTGTTTCACCTACACGTTTTTCACAAATCGGTACACATCATCTTCGCAATGCAAACTGTGATGTTCCTTCATTGTTTAATTATAAAACTCTACTTCAATGTGGGACTAAATAGTATTACGGTTCAGGATACTAACTGAAAGTGACTTGCTATTTTTTAGGAACTCTTCGATATGTTTGTATTACATTTCGTTCGTAACTGCCTACATATAACTCAACTTCCTCCGTTTTATTTCCTAATAGTCCTTACACATTATCAAAAACACGAAAAAAATAGTCATACTTATTATAATCGGTTGGTCGTATCCTGAGGAAGTAGAGAAATGAAAAATCAAAAACATTAAAGTAGAATATATGGCTTGATAGCTGAAAAAACTAAACTCTGATAATAAAATAAAAGCAATTCCTAAAATTACCCCTGCGTAGACTTATCCACCTTTCATTTCTATTATATTTTCAAATTGCATTTCAAGTTCTCCCCCTCTCAACCCTTTCCCCTACAAATAAGAAATATACCCTAAGGATCCTAAAGAGGTAAATATCTATATAATGTTGCAAAATCTTTTTAAAAATCTCATCGTTAAAGAACCAATAAACGTTATCGTCATTATTAAACCAATTATAAATAACTAGGTGTTCAGACTCTTTATTTCTTAATCTTTTTTATCGCCTTGCTTTTCTATGTTTTTTTCGTTTTTTAGTTAGATTATTATCAAACAAAACATGGCTAATTCTAAAAGAGATATTATTCCGTAAATCTTAAAATATTTGTTACCAATCCGACCCCTTTCAACATCTTGATACTTTTATTCCATGACCTTATTTTTGTATGTTAGCGTCCATTTATTCATTATTATTTGTAAACAATTTTTTTTTTATTGCAGATTAATAACTTATTTATGTGCTAGAGTATTTTTGTTTTCTTTTCTTTCAATTTAATTTAATTTAAGTTTAATTACTAATTTTTTTTTTATTCCTATTAAGTGAGATTATGGTATAACAAGCATTATTCTTCTTTTCAATATTGAAAGCTTTAGTTTTTATAAATTAAAATTAGTATTACTTCTATTATAAAATCTAGTCTTTTAATTTTAATTAGTAAGATATTATTTATTATCTTTTTAATTAATAATATTTTTATAAAATTTATATAATAATTTTTTTAGTTTTGAGTATTGATAATAAAAATATTATATTATATGAATTATTTAGATTATTATTACTTCTTATTTTTTTATCAACTTTAATTGATATTTTCAATATTAGAATTAATATTAATTTAAAAATATTGACATAATAATATTAATTTCGTCAAAAAAAAATGATAAAAAAAATACTATGCTAGTTATTTTATGAATAATTTTTATATTTTAAATGGTTTTAATTTATACAATTTATTTGTACTTTTTTGATAAATCAGGTTTGAGTATCAATGCATTAAAAAAAATATATATTATATGGTTTATATATATTGAGTAAAATAATCATTTTTTTTTTTTTTAATTATTAGTTTGCTAAAACATTAAACTATGATTTTAAAATCACTAATCATATTATGCAGAAAAATAGAAAAATGTAAAAAAACAAATTAAAATAAAATTAAAGTTTTTGATAGAATATTTATATATCATTTTTTTTGAAGAAAGTTATACAATTAAAAAAAAAATTTTTATAACTACTCAAAGTAATAGTTTAAAAATAATGTTCAAAAATATTCGATTTAATTCTATAATTTATGTATATTTTTTTAATCATCAACTTTATTTCTTACAATTTTTGATTATTATAGTAGTTAAAATTATAAAAATAAAAAGTTTATTCCTAATATTTATTTTCTATATTTTATGAAACAAGAATATGTGTAAAAATAATAGATAATCTACAAAAGGGCTGATTTTCATTAAAAATAAAAATAGCCATAATAAATATATCCATTAATATAAATTTATCTATTTACATACTTATTTTATTTATCCTTATTATTTAATAGTAATTTTACCATAAATAGCTACAGAAGAAAATAATAGAGATTTTGATTAAAAATTGAATTAATTAGTATTTCTATCAACTTTCAATAAAATAATAATAATGAAAATCAATTATTGTTTTTTTTATTATAACAAAAGAGTAATTAGTGAGTATTTTAGAACTTTTTTCTTTTATATAAAAAATTTAAACTTCTATACAATATCTTCTTACTAAAAATAATATACAATATTAGAGATTTATCAAAAATTTTCACTTTTCAAAATATAAAATATAATAAATAAAGAATACTCATACAAAAATTGATAGGTTTTGATTATATTAATATATCAAAGTTAATTAAAAAGCAAATAAGTTTAATTATAATCAATCAAAATAAGCTTCTATAAATAAAATAAAAATAAAATAAATAAAAATGAATAAATATACACTGAAGTTTAACTCAGAAGTTTTAAATAATGAATATAATAAAGTAAATAGCAAATCTTTGAGTTATTATTCGTTTAAGATATATTTAGTACTGTTCTTGTTATATAGCATAGAATTAACAATGTTTTCAATTGATGTGGGAAATTATTATTAGAAGCAATATTAATAAAAGTTTGAAATTTCAAATAAAAAACAACTTTCGAGAATTATTAATTGTTTTAAATTATATTATTTTCAGTTTTAGTATTAGTTTCGCTATTAAGTTTTGTAATTATAAAGCGAATAAAGTTGAAACATGATATTTTAAATTTAGTTTGCGCGACGATACTCAACATTTTATTTTGTTTAAGTTAACTTAACAAAAACTATGACATTTTGTAGATCAACATTAGTGAAAATATAAGTTCTCAATATGAAATGAGTGGAAGTCAGTACTATGGACTTATTATAGGATTATAGCTTTATATCCTAAACAATTTCAGTGACTATATTATGAAATCGCTATATTAGTTTATAAATAGCACAGGCTTTTATATTATACTTACCTCTTACACTAAAAGAACATTTCCTGGCCTATTTTACGCATTTACTATAATAATGCTACAAATGCATGCCTATTGGAAATAGTATTAGTAAAAATAGCTATATATATCTGCAGTAAATAATTTGATCTAGAGTTAAAATCTAGAAAATATTTTAAAGCATTCTTAATTAATTTCCTGTTTTGCTGTTTAGTTTAATTAGAAGTTAGATTATTTAGAACCTCATTTCATTAATTGCTAATTTAAAACTGAACATAATTTGAAAGAAGACAGTGATATTTCCGTATTTTTAAAATAATCAGAAATCTAATTAGAGAACAAATCTAGGGCCAAACCAGCCGGACAAATGAGCTTGCACACAAATCTTTAAAACAATCCTCTGAAAAAAGATTTTAAGGTGCCGAAATTGTAGTAGAGTGTGTAAACTCGATGTGCTGTATCTTCTTCATCTTAGGCGAATATTTCCTTACTTAATAAAATCCATTCTGTTATTTAAAGGGAAATTAAATTTAAGGAAAATACATTGAAATATAGGTCTCCCTAAAAAATCCCATCACAAAACAAAAACAGCAACATTATTTAAACGCAAACTGTGTCTGAAATCAACAGTGTTTCAGAAAAAAGTAAATTCAAATAAAAAAGATTAAGTGTAGTTGGAGATCATGAAAGTTAATAGCAAGAACTGTCTAAAGAGGGTATAAGAAAAAGTAAATATAACCCTAGGATTTTAAATACAGAGTTGAATGTGAAATACGAGAACAATGTAATCCGTTGCCAAATTTATTTCTTTGATGATGATTTATTTTCCTTCAATGGCCATCGGTGCATGATTTAATTAGAATAAGTGAATTCTATAAATTCTAAGAAGCTTTATAAACTGCAGGAAAATATCAACAAAGAAAAATCATACAGATAAACGAAAATTAGCAATATTTTAAAAAAACTGTCAGAAATAATATACAAATATCCTAAAGAAGTGTATAACCCACTTTATTCCGTTCGCTTCAAAATATATTCGATTTATTTCATGTCTTTTTTGCAGAACAGGAAAGAAAAATTGCCCATCAAAAACTTTGATATAGTTAAGCTCTGTCATTAAACTTTGGAAAAGTGTACTTTAAATATCAGAAATAAAATCGAAATTTCGGCAAATAAGGAAAATCCACTAACATTTGAAACTTATAAATGGTAACAGCATCTTAAATAAAATCAGTTTTTTATATACAGTAATAAATAACTGATTGAATTGTTTTTGTATAATATGATTTAAATTGTATCAAAATTTCACACTCACCATATTCCGAATCAACCGAACATAATAGTAAATTTCACTTAAGTAAACTCAGAAGAATTCACTATTAAATTGCTTTTTATAGTAAAATCTTAAAATTAGCTACTTGTGTAAGATTATTTTGACAATCAGTAATTTCAAAAAATGCGAATTAGACTACGCCTAAGTGTCTGTAAATATATATTACAGCGTTTTGGTCCTTCTATTAACTGCTATTTGAAATAAACTCAACAGTTCTAAAAATAGAACATGGCAGAAGGAGGAGTACGGTCGATTTAATTAAATAACCCAAATATAGACAATCACCCCTAAATTGAAGGAAATTAAGCAAATAATGAACATAATTTATAAAAATCTTCTCCTTTAAGTATTAAATTCTAAGAAGAAGCTGTAAGGTAGCTAAACAATTCAGATTAAGTTTAATAAGATGGATATTTATAAGACAGTGTTTTAGATTACAATATGATCAAAACTCCTATGACTAAGGATGTTTATAGTCCTGTGTATTCAAACTAACCAAGCAAGAGGAGGGTCACTTTTTTTAATAGTAGTAAAATTGAGTCATTAAAGCAAATAAATAAAAGGTAAGAAAGTATGAAATCGAATATTTGTTAAAGCACATTGCTTCAAATCAAAGAAAGATAATAATCAATTTCTTCGACTCCTGAAAATAAATCGACAGGGACATTCATATAAAACTAACTTACCTTCCACTTTTACAGCAACTAAAATATACTGGAGATTGTCAATATAGAGCAGACCAAACCTTCTTCAGATAATAGATAGAGTGGTAGCACCTTCTATAATCTCTCCACAGGGAAATAACCTAATAATTTGTATCATAATTAGCAATATGATTTTTCAGAACTAAATCTTGAAAAACAATTATAATCGCCAAGTTCAGAGGATCCTTCATTAGATTTCGAAAAATTTATCAACAAGGAAGAAATACAAATAAATCATTCTATAAAACAGAATTTTTATTAGAAAAACGATATAAAGTTTCAGGATTTTATAAACGAAAGTCAGCAAAATTTATAATAACAAACAAAATATAAATGATTTGTATTTATTTTTTCAAGCATTTTGAAATATATACACTTGAAAATCAAATCTATAAATATTATTTCTTAAATATTAATACTGATTTTTTTATTTACTAATATTAATCTTAAAATTTCATTTATACAATAGATAATGAATAAATTAGAATAAACTATAAATAACTATATTTAAATTAAAAAATTTTCTAATTTATATAATGCGTCAATAAAATTTGTATATTTTTATTAAGTTATTAATTAATTATTACAGGTTTAGATTGGAATATACTAATATGTTAATTCAAAGTTTCTAAAAACATGGATATTTTAATATAAAATTATCTAAAAAATAAAATTAGAAAATATTATTTAGAAGTTTATTTTAAAAGATTTTTTTATTTTTTATATTTAAAACCAATATAAATATATTATGTAATTTATCGATATAGTAAATTCCAATATGGATATTAACAATTAATTGAGTTTAGAACAAATTTCATTTAATTTTCCATTATTCCACACTCAGCCATTTTGATAATTAATAAATTATATTAAAAAGTTCTCTAAACTAATTTATCTAGCATTATTAATTTATAGAATTGGGGGAATATTAAAAAAATAAGGTGATTGATTAGATAAATTCATAGCGAAAATACATATTAAATAAAAATAATAATAAATAAATAAATAAATAAAAAACCATTTATTCATTTAAGCATTTATATTTTTTTAAATAATTGAAGCAACAGCATAATGAATAGGTATACAAATTCATTTAATAATGTAAAGGAAGAGAAAAAGTATTAAGAAAAAATGGCAATTCAATTCTCAGATAAATACAAAATATATTATATGATTGCGTTTATTTTGCATTTAATACTATTTATTGTGATACTGTAAGAGGATAGAAAATCCGGACAATAAAAGAAAATCTAATCCTAACAAATCACCATTTAGAGCTTTTAATTTAGCATTTTTTAATATCTGCATTTCTATTGCACAAGAATAAACGATATTTCAACATAATAAATTCGATAGCAGTGAACTTATCAATTGCAGTAATCGCCTACACATCGGGGTAAATAGGAGATGAAAAGCTATCTGCTTTAAAATAATATCAATCTTTGGAACAACAAAAGGGAGGATTAATGTTTCAGGGGCTGCAAATTATGTTTTATTAAATGATTTTTTTGGAGTTCACAAATATTTACTATAGTTTGTTAAATGGCTTGCTGTCCTTAAGTACGTTGTTCATATGTATGGCTTAAAAATATGATGAATTTGCCATTATTATTTATTTTTTGATGTTTTTCCTGTTAAATATAGCAAAAAGCTATCACAACATGAAGTAAACAAAGCAGTTTTATATGAATTCGGTTTAAAAAGAGTCGAAATATAATAATTTACTTAAGGTTTTAGAAAATTCTAACTTTTATTCAGGGTTCATTATGAATTATAATAATAAAATCAAACATTTGGAATTGGAGTTTAAAAACAATTAGTTGTAAGTTTCGCACAAAATCAACAATGACGATGACCTTACCCATTTTATAAAAGAGTCTCACGTTGTAAACAGTGGCTGTGCTACTAATATTAACAATGAGGGCTAAGCGAATAGCAACAATACCAACAATGCTATATGTACCAATCATAATATGGCGGATAAATTGATCAATCCTGTGTCTAATAACGTATCTCCGCTTTTAAATTTGGCCAATTGTTAAAAACTGAAAGTACCTAAGCAATAAAAAATACTGTAATAATAAAACATCATACATAGCCCTAATTTAGATCACCAAAATATTCATAAACCTCCCCTTTCCCAAAAGAATTAGTCATAAACACAGGGCCCTGTTTCTCTCTTAAAGAAGATGCATTTGACTTTTCAAAAACTAATCGTTGAAAAATATTATAAACAATATTAAAGGAAAAAATAGAAAAGAAATTCGAATAAAATGTAATCGTCTAGTTCAACGACCTTGAATCAAGAACAGTGCACCGTAAATGTGAAGGATGAAAAGATTCAGCAGGTTTAAATGACGCTTTTTTTCTTCGATGATGATCCCTTCTCCTTTGACTCTCATAAATGTTTCGCGATCATGCAAAATACGGATTTTTTGGAAGAAAGGGAAAAATAATGGAAATTAAAAATCCATAGCCAGCTGAAATTTTAAAACAAAAAAATGCAAAAACTTGACCTACAACTTAAAAAAATTCTATTATAAGAAAACGCCAACACCTTGCTTCACTATTATTAAACCCCACCTCCTTTTTATGCTTTTATTCAAAAGTTTCAAATTTTGTATTAGTTTCACAATTTACAGCTTAATCATTTTCTCAACTTTACTGCCATAAACAATTAAAATAACAACAATAACTATAGTTTTTCAAATAAAAATAATCAACATCCAATATTACATCAATAGTCGTTCCCGGAAGAGACGTAGGTTTTCAACGTTATTGAAATTTGCAGATAGGTGAAACAGAAAATGTAGGGGTGGGGAAATTTACGGAATATTGTAATTGATATTTAGTAAGGTTGTATAGAAATAAATTCTCATTCTTAATAAATTGAGTTATTCTTCTTTGCGATGTTTAATAAAATTGCGAAATTTTTATAAAAAGATGAATTGTTGATGCAAAAAAACAGTGAATTTTTAGAAAAGGAAAAATAATAAAATAAAGGTATGCAGGATATTCCATAAAGTTTAAAAGTTATAAAGGTGGAGTTTGAACAAAGCAACAGCCAGTCTGAATAGATTCAAATCAGATTCATTTAAAACTCTCCAATAGCCAATGTTCACGAAAAGCAGGAATTTTTCAGCGATTATAAACACAACAAAAAGGGGCAGAAGCAAACTCAAAATAAGCAGCAAAGTATTAACTACAAAGTGAGTAAGGAAATAGTTAAGCAATTAGGTCCTTTCAATGAAATTGAATTCAATATTTTAAAGATTCAAAGAATTAGAAACAAAGCGAATGTTATCATTACGGAATCTAACCAGAGCAAAATTGAAAATGAAGAACGGACTTCAGACTTGTCAAACATCACACAAGACTCGAAATTTTTGGAATAGCGAAGGATGGACATGAATAGAAAGAAAACGAAATCGCTGACCCACGACGAAAATGCGTATTAAAAGATCAGAAACTTGTTTTAAAAAGTGGTTAAAGATGAAATAAATAACAACAACAACAAAAATAATTTAAATTTTTTCATTTAACCATAACACTTGACGAAGTCGCAGAGCTCTTCCAATGCGCTTCTGGTAAAAGATAAAAAATCCCATTTTTTGGAGAATAGTCTGTTTTTGGAAATTGGAAATAATGTTAAAAGGGACAAGGAAGAAGAAGAGCAAGAAGAAATATTAGGATTGAACAAAAATAAAAGCAAAGGTATCAAAATAGAAACGATGAAGTTTGTGCGTCCCAGAAATCAAATGCACAAAAAATTTTAAAATGCCACTGCTCAATAACAAGAGAGCTTTTCACCAGAATTGGAACTAAGACAGCCGAGAAAGCAAAGCAAAAGCTTGACAAACACAATATCCTCGCCCAAGAAAATAAAATCTAAAATAAATAAGGGACACGGATTGCAATATTTGAAAGACTAGCTAAAGGAAAAGGATAATTCATAAAGTAATTAAAATTAAAGCGACCTAAAAAACTGCGAGGAGCAAAAAAATTGTTTCGTAGAGTGGGAAATATCGTGTTATATTTACAAAAATGTGCAAATATTGCAATAAATTAGGAAAACTCCGAGAAATTCCAACACGAACAATGTCTTTGCCAGCAATCCAAACTAGAATAGGCCGAGCAATTTCCTGCTTTCAGATCACATTACTCCGCACAATACGGATCAGCATAACAATACCATTACCACGACTACAAATACAATGACTAATTAAAACAAACGGTCTACTTAGATATCCTCTTTTTCGGCCCAAATAAAAAAGAACTCGAAAAAATTGCAAAACATTGCTATAGAAGACAGTACTTCACAACTTTTGAGTTCTAGTTAAGATTTGTAGTAGCACCAGGAGTTCGAAGCCAATGACTAGAGTAATTTCTAATAAATTAAAAGGTCTTCTTTTAAAATTTGGAGTGTCTCTACCAAAAGACGGAAAAAAACTAAAATTAATAAGGGAATTTAGATATTTCTAATAATTATTATAAAGACTCTTTACATCCTTATAAACTGTATGATATAGAAAACTAGTGAAGTTTAAGCAATATTTAATTCTAATTAAATATGTTAAAAAAGTATATAAAAATTCTAATAATAAATAATATAAAAGTTTATTTAATAATTAATTATACATTGCACTTATTAATTTTCCAAATTTTATTTAATATATTTATATATATACAAAACTAGTGTAACTTTAAATTAAATTAAATTAAAATATGTCTACTTTCTTTCTAAAATAGGCTTTTTTATTTTACTAATTCATCAACCTTTCATAATTAAATAGCTTTACTAAGATTCTATCTTGCTTTTCTGTTAGGAGTAACACTTCTTGAAATAGTCTTACTATTATTATTATCCTATTTTTTATACATCATATTCTGGGGATCCTTATTAATGATTATGGAACTCCTTTCTAAACTGCGATCGATTTTTTTACTATGTGTTTGATATGTCTGGCACATTTTTTTGACCAAAGGACTAGTTTGGGCTTTGAAATTCATGGTGGATTATATCCAATCCTTATTTTATACAATATACTAATTTTTAACAGGAACTATAAAGCCCTACATGTTAATGTTTGAATTATAATATTCTGTATTGTCTGGAGTTCCACTTCTTATTTTTTCAAATGAATGATTGGTTGCTAGTAATTACTACTACTACAACTGCATTGTTGTATCTTATTCAGATTAGGGATATTGTTGTTACTATTAGTACTTATTTGATATTTACTTAATATATCTTTTGGGAAATAATTTCTTTTGTCTTTGCTTCTGCTTAGCCGCTAGCTCTCCGCAATAAGTAGTGTCATTCATATACGAGTTATTTGCTTCGGAATCAATCAGTGCAGAATAGGTGTCATAGCACTGGTTGCACTGTTAAGCTGGTGTGCTGAATCCCTGTTGCAATGTGGAACTCCTAGCCTTTTTTTATTTTTTTAATAGGTTAGAATTCTTGCCCGCGACCCCGAAGAGTGAGAACTTCCAGGCTTTTGCGTTTAAAAATGGTCTAAAAAGGAAAACTGTTCTGCTTCGTTTTTAATACTTGAAGATAGGACATTATTATTTTCAGTCATTTTCTGATTAGAATCAAGTCTGTACAGCTTTTAGCTGCTGTGAATGTATTGAATTTATTTGGTTTTTATTTCGTTTTTATTATTTTATTTTGATTATTTATTTGAAGCCAGATTTTCAGGATACAAAATTTAGTCCTAAATTCCTTTTAGTTGCTACCAATTTTGCCTTTCGGAAGTGCAGTCTCTGTTGGGTTTTAACTCGATTTGCGATTAATCCAAATATCTTTGCACATAGCTGGTGTGGCTTTGCTGAGTCACCATCGATTTCTAAGAATTGTCAAACAAATAAAAATGGCTGCCGTAAGGTAACTTACTGTTAACTAAATCTTTATCCTCATGCAAATACTGCTCATTGTCCGCATTTCGATATTTTATTATTTTTTCTGCTATTTTTATGCTATCTTCTCTATTGCTATTGCTAAAAAAAAGAATTATATTAAAAGCTTCATTAAAAGGAGTGGTTTTTTTTTATTACATCTACTTCCCTCTCGACACTGAATATTAAAATCTAGGCTACTAATAAAAAGAATTCTACGATTGCTGCATCTGTAAATTAATATCAAAAACACTCAAACTTTTGACGGAATCATTTAACTATTTTTGCTGCAAATTTTGGTTGTTGCTGTTGTTCTTATTGTAAATAAATGATTTGGATATAGAATCATTATTAATATCATCATTATTTCTTATAGTATTTTTGTCAACTACACCATCATCAATTTTCTAATCTAAAAGAGACTCTTAGTCTAACTATTAAATGCTGGATTAATTATTTTCATTTGAAAATCGCGGAAATTGTTAATTTTAAGCAATTGTATTCCTATTTTTAGAAGTGGGAGATATAGTAATTTTTTCTTCATCTCCGGAAAAGTCTGAGGTATTTTCAAATCTCTGTTCACTTTTTTCTGCTTTTTAATCTTATCTACACTTCTTATTTTCGACGGTAAGCTCCGTGTTTTTCTAGCTATTATTTTCCAAATTCATGTAGTTGTTTTTATGCTTTTGCAAGTAGTGAATCAACTATTTAGGTTTCTAATGTGCATATGAAGATGATTTTTAACTTCCTATTTCATTATTCGCCATTAAATTTTCTTGTTGTTTTTGTATTTCTGTCGTTAAATTATTTTTAGCACTTAAATTATTAATGTTATAACTGATTTCATCATTATTTTATTATGTTTTCAGTTGAAAAAAATCATTGGTCGTATTGTTCATTACTGGAACTTTAGGATTTATAGCAGATTTGTTTCTGTAGTATGATAGTGTTTTATGCAAATAACTTAATTTGTTAGGAGATCGATAGGCAGTTGAGGTTAGTGCAAGTGAAAAATTTGTCGGATTTTGGATAATTGAGGAATTTTTATTTGTCGAATTCTGCTATTTGATTCTATTTTTATTAGATGGCGACATTTAACTTGCTATTTCGCTCACCTATTGCTTGATCAATTCTTGCTGCTGACTTTTAGCCGAGTTTTGATTTTCCTTTTTGTTTTTTTAGAAATCCTTTGACTTGTAGCCCTCAATTTTGTGGGACGTAAGGTCATAGTATTTATTGTTTATTGTAGAAGATAAATGATATAAGTCGCGTTGTCTACAATAAAATTAATAAAAAATCTATCAATTAGGCAATTGAATATAAAAATCTATAAAAATTTAGCTACTTTTAAAAAGACTTTTGTAAAAAAAAGGCTTCTTCCTGCAATTTGGGATCTTCCAAAATTTCTATCTGGTTGTCGTCACTGAAAATATTATCAATTCGCAAACTTTTGATATATTTAATGAGAATTTCATATTGTTTTTCATCAAAAAAGTGCCCCTGATTGACAAGAGAATTTTACTTTTTATCCTTCTTGTTCTTCTATTCCATATTTTCCTGCATCTATATTTTTTTTTGATTGGGAATAAAAAACTTGTCGTAAAGGAAAAAATTCCTTATTTTTCCCAAGTAAAGGTCTGTGGCCTATTCTAACTTAACTTCGAAAAATTTATTTTTTTGCTCGCAAGCCTCTTTGAAAAAATCCACCTTCGTCTGTGTGTTCAAAAAATATTAGATAAACATTTTCTCATCTATTACAAGCAGAGTCGAATTTTCATTGGATTCCTAATCTCTACTCACTGAACAATATGCTGAGTATTTACGATTTACCATGTTTTCTGAATTCTAATCTCCCTTTTTAAAGGTCTTTTTTTATTCTTCAAATTATCTCCCAAAGCATTTGATTTCTGAGGCTAATTTTGTCTTTCATCACTTTTTTAATTTTATTAAAGTAAAAACTTTTCCAAAATTTCTTCTTCTCCAAACATTTGATATTTTTTCACTTTCATTAGCTATTTTTTTTTAATTTAAAGTTGTTAAATGATCAATCATTTTTCTCCAAAATAATAATGATTACCTTAACCTCCTTTTTTAATTGCTATTAACTTTAATTATACTTAGACATAAAATCATATATCCAAGTTTCCTTTTAATTCCAAATATTTTTTTCTGTAAAATCTATAACCTTGGATACCTTTATTATTTTTTTTAATTTGAAAATTAATGGATTTGGTACTCGAATTATATTAAATATTTTTTATTCTATTTTTTTACTAAAAACTCTCCCTCTAAAACTATATATACAGCATTTGGTATATCATTTTATTTAAAAATTGTCTATTTATACTTGATTTGCAATTTCATTGATTGTTTATACACATTTCTTATTTCATACAATTCCATATTCTTAAATACCGGATAATCTAGCAAATGTTCCAACACCTAATTTAACCTCATTGTTTCAACAGGCAATACTTTATTATAGTTTGCTGAATTTATAGTGGCAAATATGCAATCTTAACTGCACTATACTGAAGCCGTTCTTTTAGAGTTGGGATTTGACATAGCTTTAATATAAAATTAATGCATTAAAAAATGTTTTCTTCAAAACTGATATTTTTTAAATTTTTGGTTTTTCCAACTTATAATTACCTACTTCTCCAAAAACATCTCCTTTTTTCAGAACCTTTTCATTTCCTGGTTTAAATTAAACTATAACTTCTCCTTATAAAATAATGTAAAAATAATCTCCTTTGTCATCTAAATTGGTTGTAAAATTAAATTATAATTATTATTGTTTTTTTAAAACGCAATTTATAATTAAAAATGTTTTTTTATCAAAATTTATATATTTTTACTCATTTTGAAAACAAAATCTCCTTTTTTTTTCCTAATTAACATGATTGAAAATGATAATTACCTTAGTTTTCTCACTTTATCTTTAAAAAATTGTATATGTTTCATGTGATATTTTATTTTTTCTAACTATTCTTCTATCCTTTATTTTGGAGGAATGCTTAGGATTGATATCAGTTCCTATTTTATTGACAAAAAATTCAGAATGGAATTGTGGCTATGTAACTTTAAAATAATTTACAGTAAAATCATAATTTTATAAATCACATTCTATTTAATCTCCACTAAAAATTTCATCCATAACTAAGTATAATGTTTTGCTTGATAATAAATTTTAATTTTCTTAAGATAAATAATAATATATTCTAATTAATAATATCAATGTTTATTAGTCAATTTATTTTACATAATTAATTATTCTAAATTATTTTAATTGAACGAATATATTTGTAGAAATATAATTTTATTTCACTTACATTCATAAAAGCAATTAAAAATTTAATTTAAAAAGTATTAAATAGAGCTAAATAAATTAAAACTAGACTTAAAAAAAATTTTTAATTTTAATAAAAAATACAATAATAGATTAAATAAATCAACCATTTATTTATTACAGATTTTCAATTTTATGTAATAACTTTTATCAAAATAAAGAAAATCCTTAATATTAAAGAGTAAACCACTTTAATTACACTTATTCAATCATAATTTCGCTGTCGGCCATACTAAGGCTAAAGCACCGGATCCCATTAGAACTCCGAAGTTAAGCGTCTTAAGGCGTGGTTAGTACTAAGGTGGGGGACCGCTTGGGAAGTCCACGTGCCGACAGCCTTTTTTTTTTATTTTTTAAAATTATTATTATATACTATTTTTCTTCTGATATATCTATTATTAAATTAATTTTAAAAAATATTATAAAGATCTAATAATTTTATTTTATTTTTATTTTAAATTTTAATTTATTTTTTTTGCTTTAAATATACTATATATTTAATTTTAATAGGAGGGAAAAAATTGTAAAATAATAATAATTTGCTAAATCAAGTTATCTATCTTCTTATTATTTAACTCATAAGAATAACAATAAAAGTTGTTACTATATAAACAAAAAATAATATAATCAAAAATGGAAAGACAAAACAGAGAAGAGCAATTGAGATAATTTGAAGCACAAGGGGAAAGAGTAGTAGAATAACTTCAATAATAAAATGAAGAAGAAGAAGAAGAAAAACTTTAATAATTAGAAATATAAGAAGATGAAGAAGAAATAAAAGAAAACAAGTAATAAGAAGAGTAAATTATGGAAAGATAATAAAATTAATTAAATGATTCATAAAATTCAATCGATTCACAAGATTAATAAAATTTATTTAATGATTTAACCATTTCTCATCTATGCTATGGGTGCTAAAAGCCTGCCTAAATAAGTAATAAATTATTTATTCAATTTAATTATAAATTATAAATTGATTAATATACATAAATAAATATTTTATTTATAAGTTATTTCATGTGCGTATTTTGAGGATTGCCAGTTATTTAATAATAGATTGATATGTTCTGTTAAATGTGAAAAAATTAGAGAAGATATTATATAATTATTGGCATAAAAATGCTAAGCGTGCAATTAGGATTTATAAATGTTTAGTATTTTGCAATAAAAATATTTTCAAAATCTTGTTGATTAAAATAATAAAAAAGCAAAGAAATTAAAGATGAATAAAATGCGATCAAAATAGAAATTTAAGAAAATAACGGAAAGAGATAGCCAGTATAGAATAAGAATTTTAAGATAAATAAGATGAGTTAAATGCTATAATCAAAGATATCGAAGAAAAGAAATTAAAATTAATATAAAATGAAGAAGATCATGCTAAAACTATAGAAAATATGAAAAATGCAATACAGGAAGGGGGGAAAAATGAAATAGAATTAAAATAAAAAAATAATGATTTCATATAGTAGTGCCCTGATATTATTGAAAAATAAAAATTGAAAATTAAAAAATAATAGAAGAAGAAGTAAAAGCTATTTAATTAGAAATAGACCTTAAATTAATATATACAAAATAAGTAATAATTATTTTTTATAAATATTTTTAGTAAACTTATATAATTTATTTAATGTAAAAGTTTAATTTTTTTTTTTCTAGAATGAAGATATTAATAATCTGATGCTTTTAGTTTAAGAATTATAATAAATTACTCAGGCAATTTAAAAAAGCATTTAAGAACATCCAATTAAAAGAGCTGAATACGAAAAAGACTTATTTCATTTAAAATAATAATTGAATTATTAAATGTAAAAATAATAATATTATGATAGTGTCAAAGAATCAATGTTAAATGAAATATAAAGAGTAATATAAAATTTTTATTAATGTATTATATTTTAATTTTTTATTTTAATTAGAAATTTGAATAATATGAAAAATATATGCAAAATTATTAACTAGAAGATGATAAAAATATAAATAATAATCATTTAAATAATTTGACACACCATTTTAACAACTTAATAAAAAATTTAAGATCTGATAAGGAGAATCAAATAGAAATTAAATAGTTAAAAATATAAGAATTATAAAATTGCATGTAATAAATTTCTTAAATATTAATATTTAAATTGGAAAATAAAGCTTAAGAACTAGAAAGAGAAAATCTAAAAATATTATAAAATATAAAAGATTAAGAGTTTTATTAAAAAAATATATAACAAATTAAAAGTGAATTAGATCTGATGACCAAAAACAAGCAAATAAATGAAGCCGAATCAGGTAAATTATAAATGTTTATTTATTATTTTACAAATATATTTCTTATTTTTGTGTAGATTATTAAACTAACTAAGTAAATGATGAATATAAGAAACACAAAAATGAATTAGATATTGAAAAATAATAATTTGACAGAGTTTAGCAATAGTAATTAAAAGATAAAAGAGATGAAGAAAAGAAAAACTTATATTTATATTAGTCAATGGAATCTTTTTAGTCTAATAGTTTATAATCTAAATATAATATAAATAAATTTGAGTAATCTGGCTTATTCTCAGGGGCTTCCAAATAAAAATTTAATCATAATTAGGGTGTATCATTTAATCTATCTAATGCTTAATAAAGAACAGATATGAACTTTGGAATTTAATAATAGTAAAAATCAGAAAATAAATAAGATAGTGTATTTGGAGGATTTTCTTAAATCAATTTATAAGGAAATACGAATACTTAAAATTAAGGCCAAGGAATTTTCCAATAGTAAAATCAATAAAAAAATTCATCTATTTTTGACTCTTAAAATTAAAGCTAACAAACTTCTAACTTATTTAATACATAAGGAGCTATATAATAACCTAGTTTTGGTTAATTTTAATTCACATAAACTTAAAGTAAATAAGAAGAGAATTCTTCTATATTTAGCAAAAAAGAAAGTTAAGTGTCTTCTGAATTATATTCTACGCAAGCATCTTAATAACAACCTAGTAGTACTTTACTCTAATCCTCAATAACTTAAACTTAAACTTAAAATTAAAATTAAGGAATGTTTAGATCTTAGAATTAATAAAAAAATTTATTTGATTAATAAGTATAATAAAACTAAAGTTAAAATGAGCAATCATCTAACATATTTAATACTCCAAATATTAATCAATAATCATCATTAGATCAAAAAATTGAAGACCGAAAAAACAATAAAGATCAAAATACATAATTCTCGTAATTATTCAATAAATAGGAAAAAATTAAGAATAATTATTAGATTAGCCGAAACAGAAAAAAACCGTACTCGGTTGTTTATAAA
This sequence comes from Miamiensis avidus, assembly GCA_037039885.1. NCBI lineage: Eukaryota > Ciliophora > Oligohymenophorea > Philasterida > Glauconematidae > Miamiensis > Miamiensis avidus. The sequence continues at coordinate 134,723 of JAWVGU010000075.1, forward strand.
ATAAAAATTCATAATAAAATAATTCAAGCAGTCTCTTTGGAAATATGAATACAGGGAATAATAGTATGTTTGGAAAATAAAATGTAGAGAATAATTTAGAAAAATAAAATAAAGAAGGGAATATAAATGCAGATAAGCCTGAAAATAATATTTTTACACTTGAGAATAAAGAAAAATAAAATACTCCTGAAAATAATATGTTTACTTAGAAAAATACAGTAAATTAAAACTCCAAAGGAAATAACCCATTTATATTGGGAAATACAAATAATTAAAACTCCACAGGATTTAACCTATTTGGAGGAGGAGGTGATAACATATTTTTTAAAAAATGATAAATTAAATATTTTTAAACAATTTGATAATAATTGAGTGAAAATCACTTTTAGATAAATAATAACTATAAATTATAGTAGATGTTCTATTAATAAATCTACCTAAAAAAAAATCATGCAATAGCAACTCTTTTTTTTATATGGTTTATATATTGTCTATTTAATTAAAATATTGAAATTTTGAAAAACAAAAAATAATTATAAATATTTATATAAAAAAAAAATCTTAAATGATAATATATAATAAATAATAAAGTGCGATTAAGAAAAAAATGCATCTTTGTATTGAAAATAACGAACTCACTGAAATATAAAGATTAGTTAGACTATTCAATTTTGATCCTCATGAAGTATTAAAATAAATAATCCAGTTAAATTAAAAATAATAAAATCTATTTTAAGGAAATTTCATAAGCCGGTCATTTTTGGACAGCTTTACATTATGCCTGCTATCTTGATAAAGCCGAAATTTTGGAATACTTTATCGGACTAACATATAGAAAACATAAAGAATAATTTCAAGATATTATAAATATGCAAACCAGTAATTAACAAAATCCAATAATGGTAGCAGCTACTAAAAATGCCAAACAAAGTCTAAAAATGTTATTTAAATACGGTGGAATTGATATATCTGTACAAGATTTGCAAGGGAAAAGTCTGATGCAACTTGCAATGAAATTCGGAGATGAAGAGTTCAGAGAATATCTGGACACTTAGCTGGCTTTAAATGATTTTTAGGAAATTATTCCTATGAAAATTAATAACTTAGAAAATTTTCCACAATACGAAACCTATATCGATATTGAAGAGTATGAATAGGTTAAATTGTCGAAAGAATAACAAATAAAGTATAGGGATTTGTTATTGAAAGGTGAATAAAATCACTGTATAATATGTTTATCTAACTCAGGTTATTTATAATATACGAATTGCTGCGGACATCCAATGCATTCTGTTTGTTAACCACAGAGTAAAGAAAAATGTCCGATGTGTTCTAGGAAATCATATAAACTAATTGACTAAGTATTATTTCCTGAAAGAGCTTTCAGTTTTCCACAAAATAATTGAATTAAATTGTAATAATATAAAATTATATAAATATAAATCTTTAAAAAAATATTTTAATTTATTATGATTTTTGTTTTAATATTAAATAAAATGAACGAATTAATAAAGCTTTTTCATCATTAGTTGTTGTTTTCTTGTTACTACTACTATATCTAAAGGGGCTCTTCTTCTTCTTCTTGCGATTTATTTTTCAAAATTCCTTTAGTTTTAGGTTTTTGCATCAATAAATTATAGCTGGGCTCTTACATATTTTATTGTTATTATTTTTAATAATATTCCATGGCTTTTTCATATTCCTATTGTGTATAAACTTGCTGGGCCTTTTTGTCCACGTCAAGAATATTGTTTTCTTCTTAAAATTCGTCTTTATTTAAAGGAATAAATACAATTTTTTAGTTAGGTGTGACTGCTAATTATGAAACTGTATCTAAATATCTAAAATTTATAAAAATATAAAACCTCAAGCACAGTAAAATCAACAAATATTGATACCTAATTTGCATAGCTGCATTTGAATCTAGCATATCCGCAGCCTCTCTGTATAAAGTGGCACTTTAAACATCAGCTTTAGCTGAAATTACCTTACTTTCTCCTACTCTTCTCATTTTGGCAGCAGATGACATGGCATATTGTAAAGTTTGGTTCATAACCATATCTTTTATAAATACCTATTCTATTAATATTCCCCTATAAAATAATCAATTATATAAATTGTAAATTTTTGAAATTTAAAAATTACCAATCTTTTATATGCTAAAATAAATAAGAAGATATTTCTTCTGATACTTTTTCCCTTTCCTCCAAAATTTATTACAATTTACATTCTCCACAAATCGTTCTTAATGAAGCTGTGGTAATTTCTGTATATTTTAAATTAATTTAATATTATATTTTGAACATTTATCGTAATAATTAATTACCCACAACACATGAAGCTACATCCTTTAATCTATAAAGAGCCTTTTTAGGCTCTACTATTCTATAATATACAACTGCGTCTATCCAAATTGTCAAATTATCTCTTGTTAATATGCTTTATTTTCCAACTTCCACTATATATGTTCTTTTATTAACCTTCTTTACATTTTCAGTAAAGGGATTTATTTTATGCATTCCTGGCTGCAAAAATTTTCTAAACTATCCAAACCTTTCTAATATTCCCACTTCAAATTATCTAACAATTCTGTAGGGATAGGGACAGCAACAGCAGCAGCACGGAATCCTGTTTGAAGTAAAAAAATGTTTTAATATGTATCTTTTAACGTTTTGGTTAATAATATGATAAAAAATTCTATTTCTACCATGCTCTAAGAGATCCTAAGCATCTTCCTAAACAATTTACAGTTTTCATATAGCAACTAAATGAAGAGTCGTCATAATGAATTTCATCTTCAAAAGCATGTATTTATCTTGAATTTTAATTATCTTTATATGATAATTCCTGTTGTTAAGGAGGTTAGTATGGTTATGACATTTCATTTTATTAATTTGCACTTATATTGTTTTAATTTTCCATTTGTTAATTATTCATTATATTTGATTAAGTTAACTAAATATCGTTATTGGAAGTATTTAGTTGAGACATTAATCCTCTATTAGTTGATAAATCTGCCATATTTGTGTTTTTCATTGATATATATTTTTTTTAACCCCTAAATTTTAATTAACTTTTATATTTTATTTTAAATGTTTTTCCTTTAATTATTGTTTTACTGCTGTGATATTATTATTATTTTTCATTAGCTCTTTTTAAAGTTAATTAGCTTAATAAAGATTTAATAATATATTTCTAATAAAATCTTATGATTATTTAAAATCATTAGTGCATTATAAAAAGCTTTAAAATATTTATATTAAAATAAGTAATATATTATTTTTCTATTAGATAATTTACATCATTTTATTCTTAATTTAATCAATGTTTGTGCATTTAAATATATTTTCAGAATTAATAATAACTTAGCTTTTAATATAAAATTTATATAAATTAAAATAATATATATTATATTTATAAATAAACAGAAATATATAAAACGACAAATTAAAAATTCTATAAATCATACAAAATTAAATTTGACTTTAACAATATATTTCATTAATAGCTGAGAAGTATCGTAAACAATATATTCATTGTAAATCAAATCACTCAGTATATTATCTTTGAGTAAATCTTCATTTTCCACCACTTATCCTTTGGTATTAAAATAAAATAAAATTATTGATTAAATTTATTTATAATAAAGATGCTAAATAGAATTACCTTTTAAAAGAGTTACATCTTCATTATTTAAATTAATTTTATTTTTTTCATCTTCTTAAATTACATTTTTTCCGATTCCTTTAACCTAAATTAATAATGAAATTAAAATAACTGCATTTTAATTACAAAATTATGATTACACTGTGATAGTATTTGGGCGGTTTCAAAAACTTTTAAGATTTATAAACTTAGTGAATATTTCCCAGAGCAACCTCACATAAAATAAGTAGCCCGATATTATCACTAATATCGGCATGGCAATAATTAGCGGCTTTACTAGGAATATCTGAAAAGTATATTCCTTTACCTATATGAACATTTTTTAATAAAATAATCAAGCATAGCGCAAACAAAATTTTATATTAAAACATACCGAACATATATCCTGTCACAGGTGCATCAGGAGGAGCAATTCGTAATCCTTCGGATAATATTCCTACGAAATTAGAAGATCTAGATCCATGCCAAAGCATGTACTTATTATTGAGTTTAGAGAAAGGATGATATCTATTATTTTTGATAATAATTAATATTTTATTGCGTACATTACATATTAAATAAGGGAATACCTTTATTTTTCCCCACTTCTTATAATTTCTAATACATCTAGCACTTCAAGGCTATATTTATTATGTGTGGGCCCGTGTGATTCCTTAATTACTTGTTCAATGCTTTTATATACAGAAAATTCTTTTTATATGCTTCTCAGTGTGATATTTAACATATCATAAAAGCTATCTAAAGGATTCTAATGCTCATCTTTCTAAAAGGAAAAAAAATTAATTTGTAAATAATATATACCAAAAAAATAAATTAAATTAAAGGCAAAAGTATATTAGTTTATTTACTGCAACTATTTTTTTAATAAATTAATTTGTAATATCAAGTTCTTTCAATATGTCAAGTAGATGAATTTTTTATTGAACTTTCATTATGCTATCAATTTCAGGAGGCTTTTTCATTCCATAACTCTTATTTTTTGGTATATAAATGTTATTTTAACTTATATAAATAAAAAAATTATAGCTAATTTTTTACCTAAGGAATGTTTGTATAGAACTGATTTGAAAGTTCAATTATCATAGTTTTGCTTGTCTTTGTTTTTTAGAGTTCTTTAACAATTTCATTTAAAATTTTATATCCTTTTTATATTTGTTCGTACTAAAGTTTTCCTAGCGGATTTTTTTCTGTATCAAAATTGAGTTGTTGAAGAGATGACTGTATTTTTTCTATATCCCAGATTATCTCCATCAAACTCTTCACATTTTAATTTAACTAACTAGGGTTTTATTTAATTCTTTGCTTTATTAGTCTATTTCTATTATTTAAATTTTCAATATCCTAATTCATTGACCCCTGTCTCTTATTCGTGTTATCCATTTTTAAAAGTGTGTATTTTCCCTAAAATAAAACATAATTTTTCATTATAATGTATTTATTTTTTTTATCAAATTTTTAATTTTTACAGATTTTGGCTTAAAATTATTTCTTTCTTCCCAATTATTTTTAGTTTTATCGTAAAATTTATTTTTAAATTCTATTATTGCTTCATATTTAGATGGGAAAACCTCACACCTTTCTTAGGGTTTGGCCCCAACCCTTCCCTTTTTTTATTTTTATTTATTCAAAATTGAATTTAAAATTAATAAAAAAGTAAAATTGATTACCCAATTGCATACGATTTAGAATTCATTTTTTTTCTGTAAACAATTTTTATTTCGTAAAATTTGTTATGTCCTATTTTTAAATGTTTTTTTTAAAAAAATAAAGTTAATTCATATTTTATACCCATATTTATTACCTTTTTATCCATAAGAAATATCAGTTAGATTCAACATACATTGGTAATCCTCCAATATTTGGTATCTGTTCGGGTCACTAATATTTTAATTAAATTTTTTATCTTTATTTGCAGACGAAAGCACTTTGATCTCCTAAGGTTTTTCTATAATTAATTCATCATCTTCGTTATCATTACTCTCTTTTTCTACATTCATTTTTTGTTCTAAGTCTGCATCACTTTCGTTATCTTCACATGTAAGTTTAACTAAATTGTTTCTTTTAATGTTTTTTGTTTTATGTTTCGAATCTGCGATTTCTAAATCAGCTATATCATTGTCTAGTGATGCGTCAATATCAAGATTTGATTTTTTTGAATTACTTTTAGGTTAATCTCCGTATTTGATTTTTCTCAAATTAGATATGAAAGAAGATCTCTCTTTCTTTTGAGTATTTTAACCTTCTGGCTTTGGATCTGTGAATTCAATATCAGGTAGTTATTCTTCCTACATTTTGACTTTGAAAATTAAATTTTTAACTTTTTATTTATAATTTCGTTTATTTTAATTTATTGTGAATAATTTGCCACCAATAACTAATGCTTTTTAATCATAATATTTAAAATTATGGCGCTATATTATTAATAACATAAAATATTAAATATGTAATATACAATGTTAACATAATTTAGAATATTTTTATAATAAAGGTTACATATGATAAATCTCCTTTTTTATTCTCAAAAACAATAGTAATATATTTTATTTTAACAATGTATTATATTAAAAAATTATATTATATTTTTATTGATATTTAAAATAATACAAATTTTATAAATATTTGATAATTATTCTAATTAAATGATTGAATTTTAAATCTATTATGGGGTAAAAAATAAAATGCATTTTGAGTAAAAAACTAGGTAAAAAAGAATTACTATTTTTGCAATTAATAAAAAGAGAGAAATAAAATAAGTGTATTAAATAGAAAATTATTGGAGTAAAAGCAGTAATTAAAGTTTTTAATAAATAAATAAATAAACAAATAAAATTCCACATTTTTAAGAAAAAATAAACAGAGATATATTTAAACTTTATATAAACAACAATTATATATATATAAATGTAAGAGGATTTTTCAAATTTCTTTGAATATCTTTTTGAATCTTAAAACTAGGAAGATGAGTTGTCATTAGAATAGTTTAAAAAAATATTTTTTAAGATTTACTAAGTATATTTAACAATTCCAAAACTTGATAATGAGTAACTTCAAATGCTTTACGAAGAAATGCAGTAAATGAATAATGGGAAAGTTTCAGTGACAAGTTTAAGAGATTTTATTCAATAAGAAATTTTGTAATAAGACAATACAGTGGATTTTCAGTCTATGAATCACTAATAAAAAAAATAGGAGCAATCTAATATGGATAAAAATACTATATCTACTGAAAATTTGGGGGTAAATAAATAGGAAATAAAGCATTATGTTGAGGAACAGATTCAAGAATACAATAAGGAATTTGATTCTTATTTGTAAGCTGCTAAGGCGAACATAATTACAGATTCTGATGCAAATTACAATATTTAATAGCTTTTTAAATTGATGTCAGACACTTAACTGAAAATTCTTACGCAACTGTGTGACCATATCGAATAATAAGAAACAAGTATTTTAGAGTTAGAAAGTTAAAGACAACTTTTGAATAAACAACTGGAAGGAAGAGGGAACAATAATTTACTGTAAAATTCAAGACTTTAAGAAAAGTAAATGAGTGAAGATATAATTACTTCGCTCAAGTAAGAAAACGAGAAACTCTAAGAAAAGATTGATAAACAGTCAAAGAGCATGGATGAAATAATGGTTTTGGAAAATAAATTATCAATTTAAAACAGAGAAAGAAAAGAAGATTTGCAAACAATTTCTGCATTAAAAAAAGAAATTTAAATTTTGGAAAACAAAAATTTGCTACTTATAGAGTAGATGCAAAAAACTGAAGAAATGCAGGAAAAGCAAACGGAAAATGAAAAATTGTCTTAAATAATTGCAGAGTTAAAGGAAAAGGTAACTGATTTCCAAGGAAAAAGCAAAGAAATGCAATATGAAAATGAATAATAATTGAGTAAAAATGAGCAACTGGAGATTCGATTGGAATAGCTCCAAAATGAATTTAAAGAATTTAAAGAATCGAAAATAAGGAATAATTTAACGATTAATTATAACAATAGCAATAATAATCCTTATTTTCGTTAATCAGTCATTCCAAACAAAAATAACCTCATGACCAGTATTTTGAAATGCACAAATGATATTAAAACGTCTTTTTTTTAAAATGATCCAAGGATGTCTCACATTACGAATCAGTGCAATTTCTGGGCTGAAAAAAGTCAAGTCAAGGGAGGAGTTTTTGAAAACCTTGGAGATAACAACTGTGAAGAAATAGTGCTTGAGCCTCATTTCTTTGAAAACCAATAAGAAGAAGAAAGCAAATTCCCCCTATTTAAGTAGTAAAATTAATAATAAAAGTAAGAAATTGAAAGCGAAAAAGATGAAAAAATCAACAGTCTTTCAGTATAGAAAATATGCAATTTGGAGATACTGCCTCTAAGCCCCGTTCAAGAATTTTCTGAAATCGACTCAATATATAAATAATAGGAAGAAAGGAGTAGGATTAGCTTATAATCGTAAAACTCAAGCAAAAGGAGCAGTGAACAGAGACAGAGTGGTGCTCTAGAAAATTAATAAAATAGCATTAACTCCATAAGACAATACTCTAATTCTGCTGCTACTATAACTACTAGTTTTTAAACTGATGATAAATAGAATTAAATTTAGCAATCTCCATCCCCTTATATGTAAATGCAGGATAATAATATTAATAAATCTTTGCATAGTTTTGATTATTAATTGGCCAGCATTAAGTCGCTATAACGAGGCCAGTCAGAAGTTATAGTTAGTTCTTACAACTATAAATAATAAGATGTATTAACTACGATAGATTACTTAAATTTGAAAGAATCGAATGTATTTTTGCAGAAACTTTCTAAAATTGGAACCAGTTCAGATTTGTTTATTGTGTTTTCTGATTAGTATACCTTTATTAATTTTAATTTAAAAATGATAATTTTAGTTATTAATAATATTAATTTTTTAAAAAATAAGAGGATATCTTTACAAACAGTCAATTCGAGATTCAGTGATTATATTTATAACCAAATAATATATGCATTTATTTAATCCTTAATTTAAGCTACAGGAATAAATTAAAATGTCAAATTTATATAAAATTCAAATTATTGAAGATTCAAATAGTTTTACATTGCTGACTTTTTAAGAAAATGGCAAAAGATCTTATTATTTAATAGAAACGTTTAGATAATATGGACTTTTAGAATTTTTGACTAAATTGATGAAATAATAATACAAAAGTATTACCAAACACTATATAATTATTTTTATAAAATGAAATAAAAATTATTTTTTTAAAAAGAAAGCATAAAAGTTTCAATGAAGGAAAAGTATAAATCTGATCCTAAAATCTCGCATAATGTTTATATTTATAATAATATATTTATGTGCGGTTATGTGGAGGAGAAAGGAAATTCCCAAGTTTCTATTACCAAGTTATCTATAAAGAAAAACAAATAAATATTTTTGATTCTTTCAGATATTGGTTTGCTATTATTTGAAAAAGCGGGAGGTAGAGAGTGCAAATATGTCGCAGTTACCAGTGAAACAGTCATTACACGTCTTTCTACGCGTAAATTGTTAAACATTTAAATGATTTTATTTATTTTAAATCTTTTATATTAGAGAATTTGAATAAAAATATCACCTATGGATTTGAAATATATTCTTAGTACAAATAATTGAGGGATAAGTTTATATGTCCTGGGAAACTTGAAGAAGATCTTTGGCTATCTAAATTGAGTATTTATTAGGAAAATAGAAGGCAAAGTGATATTGTTTTAAACAAAAGAATACCCATTTTATTCAATAATTGATAATTTAATTTTTTATAATAATTTTATAATATAAATTTTTTATTATTAATACCCAAATTTTCCTTCTAATAAACAGAAGAAAAAAAAGGTTAACAATAGCTCCAACAAATTTATATTTTTGCTATAAGTTTAATTACTATCTAATATTATTAATTATTGTTATTCATTTCTAAAATTATAGCTCCAAATAAAAAAAATAAATTATTGTAGAATACTATAAAAATTTCATTTTTATAAAAAATTGAAAGAAAAAAACAGATAAATCTTAATTTATTTGAATATAAATAACAATTATGATTCGAAATATAAGCAACTTCAAAACTCTTTTTCAAAGAGAATTGATAATTTTGCAAAGATTGGCATATAAATTAAACAATCAGCTGAGAAGCCAAAAAGAATTTGGGCACCTAAAGGAAGTGATTAAAACGGCAAAAAAAATAGTTACAGCTTTGGGAGAAGAGTATCAAATATTGAAGCAATAATACAACGAAAAAGATGTGGAAATGTTATTAGAAAATCTGAAAAAATGGAATGAAGTTACTAATAAATTCGGGAATGATATGAATCTTTATATAAGAAGGAGATTCCTACTAGAATTCTCCACAATTAGTTTTTCAACTTTAGCGCGAATGAACTATTTAGTCGAAATCTTTTATGATGATATAATTAAAATAACAGGCGCTTAGCAGCAAATTCATTTACATAAAAAATTAAATGAAGTTAAATAATAACTTTAGTAGTAGCAGCAGCAATAAATCGTTCAATATGAAACTAATAAAATTGATAATTTTGGCTAAGAAAATTAATCAAATAATTAAAATATCATTAAAATGGAAGAAATAGGAAATCTTTATATAAGAAAGATCAGTTCAGATTAGTTTGCAAAGGATGAGGCTAATGTAATCTCAGAACAAGAATAATAATAATAGCAAGAAAATTAAGAAATAGCAATTTAATGTGAGAACAAAAAAGAGAAAAACAGGACTGAAAGATCTGAAATTGAAGCTTTAGAAGAGAAGAATCACAAAGAAAAGTTAATTGAAAAACGAGAAATGGCAAATTTATAGAAATATGAGCAAAATTTAAATTATGCTGATATTATAAGCCAAGTAAGTAAAGAAAAATAGTCATAATAGTAATAAAAGTAGTTGCAAACTTTATAGCGGGGTGGTATAGAAAATGAAAGAAATGGAAATGAAATAATTCTAAAATAAGATTAAAAAAGAAGGAATTTTCTAATGATGATATACTTAAAATATTTAGTTAAAATAATAATGAGGGAGATGAGAATAAAAGCAATAAAAAAACAAGCCAAATTAATAAAAATAGCAACAGAAGGTGAAATAATCATAGTAGCCTTTCGATATAGACCAAGCATTTTCAATGATAACAAGTTCCAAAAAAATTAAAAAAATTTAACTTAAAAAAATGAATATATTAAAAATTTTATAATAAACTATAATTTAAAATAGCGAAGAAATGTGACTTAAATTAATAGTAATAATAAGTGAACAGAAATCGAGAAAGTTGTTAAAACTGTATAATATCTATATTTAGGATATCACTTTATTAGTATTATATAAAATTATGAGTCATATAAGATGATGTAATTTTGTTTTTTTTATTGATTTGATTTGTTTTCATAATTTTTTCATTGATCATTTGTTTCCAGAGTAAACGAATCCGGTGTCGTCGTATTCAGTTTTGTTGTTATATTCGAAGTCTTCGGCATCAGTTTCTCCTCTTTTGGTGACTCCTGAGGAAACTTCTGAGAATCTGGCTTTAACTCTTTCGGTGATGGCGGCTAATAATTCTTATTCTTCTTGTCTTGCTTCGGTGGAGGTGTGGTATTCATCTTCAACGGCTTCGCACAAAGCTTTAGCGTCGTCCCAAATTCTTTGGTTTCTATCTCTTTTGGCAGAGGCGTCACTGACGATGGAGGATTGGACAACGATGCATTTGTTTAAGGCGGCAATTTCGGCTTTCAATCCCTCTTCTTGGGCTTCCAATTGGGAGACCATTCCTTCTAATCTATTTTTTTTTAAAAATTATTAAAAACCTATAAACACATATGTATTTAGTAATAAATAAACTAACAAACATACCTGGCTTTTTCAGATTTGAATTCTTCAATGGCGGCTTGTTCGGCTTGAGAGGAGTTGTTGAATTTTTCGACTAAGTTGTCTTTGAAGTTGGTCAATAGGTTTTTGACTCTGTTCAATAATTCTTCGTCAGCTTGGACTTCAGAAGATCCTAATTGGGCCATGGCGGACATAATTCCTCCCATTAAGTGGGCTTTTCTGATTTTGACGGCGGTTTTCAATAATCCGTTGACGTGTCTGTTCAATTGAGCGAAGGTGGATTCTCCGGACCAGATTTCTTCCAAAATGACTAAGGCTTCATCAACAGCTCTGTTGGCCATGGTGAAGACTTCAGAAGCAGTTTGGAAGGCATAGGCCTCTAATTATTTGAAAAAAATAAGTTTAATTTTATTAAAAAAAACTATAATTAAAATAAATCACCTCTTCTTCTGGTGTCAATGGCAACGGCTAAGGAGTTTCTGGCTTCAGATAATTGAGATTTGGTGGTGGCTAAGTCTCTGGAAGCTCTGACTTTTTAAGATTGGCATCCATCTAAGGTTTCAGTGGCTTCTTTGAAGGCGGCTACAGCAGCTTAAACTTCTTATTCTCTGTATTCGAATTCAGAGGCGCATTCTGATTGTTATCTGGCGAATAATTCGTCGTGTTGAACTTATTCTTCGACAATTTCGGATTTGAAATCTCCTAAGATTTTAGTGATGGCATCCATAGGTCCTCCAGCTTTTAATTTAGATTCGACTTGAGTCAATAAGGTCATAATAGATCTCTTTTGGGTGAAGTTAACGGGGTATTTTTCCAAAATGGAAGTAGCGGAAACAGCTACCAAAACCAATGCTAAAAGGGCGACGATTTTCATTGTTTTTTTTTATTTTTTGAGTTAATTTGCAATTATTTATTAATAATATATTTATTGTTTGTTTTTATTATTTTCAGTTTTTAATTAATAAGAGATTCTTCTTAATATAGATTGAGTAATTATTATCTTTCTAAAGGAATTAAATCAGTTTTTTCAAATTTTACTTAATAGCTATTCGTTTTTTATTATTATTTATATCATAATAAAATAATTACTCATAATCATTATCGTATAAAATCTATATGAGTGTAAAGAAATATTAAAAATAATTATACATTATGAAATTTTAAGGATTTCATAAAATAAATAACTAAAGAAATAAGTTTAGTTATATAATTTTTTATAACTATATTTATAAAATTTGAATTTTAATTTGTTAATTATTTACATATATATTTATATAATCAAAATATTAATTTTTCATCAATAAAACAAGATAGAAGTGATTAAATATCTAATTTTATTATATAAATCTATATATATATAATTTTTAAATTTTATTATCAATTTAGTTTAAAAATATTTTGAATAAAGAAATTATTTTATTTATTATTTATTATTATTATAGATTAAAACAACCCTATCTTATTACTAATAATCATATACTTTTTAATTATAAGCTATTTAGATACGAATTAAACAGATAGATAGATTAAATATAAAATAAAATAAATTATATTCATAAATATTATCGAAACTCTCATTATTTTAAAATAAATAATAATTTTGTAGATTATCAAAGCATTTATCCTATCTTAGTTTGATTAAATAATAATAGTATCTAATTTAGAAATAAAATCTTTCAAAAATACGAATTTAATAATTATAAGATAAGTAAAACTTAATATTTTTCAATTTTTCAGTTTTTTATCTATTTTAAAGAGTTAATTAATAATCAATATTGAAAACAAGCATCCTGTACAATCACACATTACATCGTATATATCAGCCGTTCTTCCACAGTAATGCTATAAAATTTCTTTTATAATAGAGTGAACTAAGCAAATTATAGCTCCTTTGATATATATTTTGTTCCTAATTTTAATTAAAATAGAAATATCACTTAATTAGTTTTCAGATTAAATTTAATTATTACTTGGATTTTGAAAAGAAATCATTCTATTTTAATCATAAAATTAGCTTGAATTGCTCAAATAATACGTTCCAGAAAGACCGGCATATGCTATAAAGTGGTATATAAAATCTCTTCGAAAAGTAATACCATAAAAATTAAATTTAAAAGGAATTTTAAAGGTTGGGGGTTCTTTGATTGAATAAATCCAAATTATAATAGAGAAAACAAAGAATAATTATTAAAAATAGGATTAGTATTTAATCAAAATATTAGAAATTAATTATTCCTTTTTAATTTCAATATATGATTTTAATTTAGACATTTTTAGTTATTTTATTTAATAATTTTTAATTAATAATTAAATAAAATATAAAATTAATATTGATTTTTAGCAAACTAATTGAAAGTACAACTAATTTTGACACGTGTATTAGTTAATTATCACTTAATGCTAAATAAGAAATTTATATAAATAAACATCAGTTTAATTAAATCAATGAAGGGTGAATATAAATGATACATAATTATGATACACAGAAAACTTATATCATACAGATTTTTACTATATTTATAATTTATTTAATATAAATTAATAAATAAAATTAATAAACAACCATATTTAAAAAAAAATCCTTTACTGTTTAACTATAATCAATAATTGGGATTATATCTGAGTATAAAATACTAATATAATAATTTTAAAAAAGACTATACTAAGTATCTTACATATGATAGAATTAGGATTTAATAAAGAAAGAAATCTTAATAATGGTTATAAAGGGTTTTAACTACTTACTAAAAAAAATTAATTAAATTTTTTTTAGTAAATTTATATTATGCTGATATAAATATATTTACATAAAATAACTATCGAATAAAAAAAAAATAATTACTACAAATTTATACATACTTTTATTGTAATATATTAGAAAAGAATATACTAATTATAAGTAAATTTTAAAAGAATGAGAAATTAGAAAAACAGTATATATTTATTTTTGATTGATTAACAAATTCAAAAAACTTCAGAAAACTAGAGAGGCAATTGAGAATTGATGGTAAGAGAGTTAATTAAATCTTCAAATTCTGCATTTTTTTGAGAATAGAAATAATTGTCTAGAAAGCAATCTTTCAATTCTTCATTTTTTTTTAAGATAGTCTTAGATTTAATGTCTTAGTTTTCTTGTATTTTAAAAATACTACTCTTCTTCATGTTAGTCCACACAGCCTTAATATAAGGACTTTACTTTACAGGAAGCAGAGGAGAATATCGTTATCTGACAGAATCCTAAAGATCGTCATTAAACTATTACTATTTAGAAATATGTTGAATCTATTTATGGAAATAAAAGATGATCGGAACTCCGAAATGCTCAATAAATTCCCCATAAACCTGGTAGTCTATTGCATCCAAGATAGCTTTTTCTTAATTAGCAATGTTTAAGCATGTGTTCTCAGAACTATTATTGTCATTTAGCCAAAATATTAGCTTTTAAAATTATTATTTTTATTGGTTTTGTCTCCGCCACTTAAGCTAAAACGGCGACTACTTTTTCTTTTCTATTAGCAAATTTTAACTAAAAAAGCTATTAAGCATGCAGTTTTAAGGATAATTATAATTGCAGCTTGTAGAAGAAGGAGCGAAAGTGTAGGATTACAGTTTTACGGTACTTTAAATATTGCTTTATTAAGTTTTCTTTTAGGAGAAATCATTTAATTCTTTGACTACAATCTATATAAATTGGTTAAAATTATTTTAATTTATAACCAACTTAGGAGAAAACTTAAATAATTTCCATGTGTATGAGTATATTTGGTTTCTTTTCTTTTTGAATATGTAATATTAAATTTGCACCTATTTGCTCTGCATTTTCCAAATTCTTTCTATATTTTCTTATAAAAATTGAAAATTTGTGTCCGTGGAGAAAATAATAGTTATTTAAAAGTTTTTATCTTGTTTTTCTTAATATTCACTAATCGTTTTGAGTCCAGATTTTATTTTTAGATCCAGTTATTGAAAACATTGCCGAAGCTTCCTTATAGTTTTTCTTCGAATATAAGGGACATATACACTTCCATATTCGAGAGATTAAGTAAAAAACTCAATGGCTGTTAAGAGCTAAGCCTTTTTTTTTCTGTTTAGATCATTATTTTATTTTTTCATTTGCACCAAGCCTTGCAAATGCAAGCAAAGTTGTTTCAAAACTGAATCTGGTAAAAATTGCTTATACTGTTAATTGATAAAGGGGATGATCGGGGCATCTATTATATAGCTTTATTGATTTTGACTTTGACTTTGATATATTATGGCAGTTTGCGCGACTAGTTCCTCATTTTCGCATACGTTATTCGAATTGGAATACTGAAGGAAGCTGCTCAGCCTGGAAGAGTTTTTAGGACAAAAATGCTGACTTATTTAGTTTATTCTTTTGCTTTATTAAATTTGGGAACAAATTTAACTCTAATTTGAGGCTGCTTCTATAGCAGACAAGGAAAGCGTGATCAGTTTCACAATTTTCGTTATTTTTTCAAAGGGAGAAACAATTTCCAAATTTTGCTATTCTTCTTCTTCTTCATCGTTGTGTGCCAAGTTATATATTGATCGAAATTCAAGGGTCATTTGATGTTAAATCAAATAGGATTTTGAAAGGTAGATTAGCAATTGGACCCTTCGTCGGAGAAATTCTTCATTGTCGTAGTTTTCCTCTATCCTCTACACTGACAGAATTGATATAGCAGCCCTGAAGCAACTAATGCTGTCAGAAATCACTCCATTGATTTCAATTTAGGCTTTCGAAACATCTTATTTCGAGAATTTTTGTTTCCTTTTTAAAAAACTTTAGCATTTTTCCCTTAATAAAGAAACAGCCAATTTCTTTTTGGCCATTCCCAAAGAAAAAACTTTATAATATTGACTGAGGTTTTCCAATTCGCCTTGATTTATAACGGATTTTTGCAGAAATTACAATGAAGGAAACTCTAATTGCATCGCGTAAATATAGTGCGAAATGGCTAGATTATAGTCTTTTTAAATGATGCAAATGTTGCCCATATTATTGTGGCAAAAAATGCAGCCCTGTACATTCGGCACTTTTTGGTACACAGTTAGGGCTTTGCTGTAGGAGATGTACTGCGTTTACACGTCTTCGGTGGAAAATTTTTTATTTGAAAATAAAATTATGCTTTGCATGTAATCCAAAACATGGATAAGTTGAATAATTTCAAAATTTGATTTCATAGAGTCTTCATTTTGAACGATTTCTTGCTTCTTACATATGTCGTTGAAGTGCATTTTTTTCAAAAACTTTGTCAAATCATTTATGGGCCCCACAATCGAAAACTGCATTGTCGCTCCCCAACGCATTAAAATTGAAATCGAAATTAGTAGGCCCAGCGTTAGGAAAATAATCACATATTGTGTAAATTTTGTTATTTCTTCTCTAATATTTTCCCTTATTAACGCTTTTACATCAGGAATTATAAGACCGATGAACATAATGGTTTAAAACTCATCATATTCTTTTGATATTTTACTCATTTTCTTAATGATAATGGGATACGTCATGCAAATCCTATTTTTTAATAAGAAAATTAATATTTAATTAAAAGTAAATTTATTAGCATCGCTTTTACTGCGTGCGCCCCTCAAACTAAAAGGTAAAGTTGTAAGCTATCTTAAATTCTTACCACATATTCACTTAGTAATCGAAAGAATTTTTCATTTCTTATACTTATTTTTGAAATTTTATGGATTCTGATGTCGTTTCGTTTTGAAAAACCACTTGTTCAAAGCTTTGCGTAAAATCGCTCAAAACTTTTTAGTTTCTGTGGTAAATTACACTGGCATTATTTTTGGAAAGTAAAAATAGTTGCTACTAGTTAATCATCATGTCTTCATCATATAGGAGACTAATTTAATTTATTTGTTTTTTAAATGCTGCTATTTTATAGCAAAACTAATATATATTATTAATTTATCTACTCGAAAAGGGTTTATAAAGAAATATCATAGCAGTCTATTCTAAAATTCCCTTAACTTAATGCAGTATGATAGCACAAATTTTGTGATATTTATTTGTTTATTTCCACAGATATAAAAGGCTCAGAAACTGTTAATCCTATAGAAAAATGATTTTATTAATCATTATTAAAATTAAATAAGTCTAGTTTATTCAATTGCCTACCTATTTTTTCTTAGCCATTTAAAACCATGGTCTGGTAGAAGCATCATATTTGATTTTCGATAAATTAACTGTTGGAATTGGCACACAAGTAACTAGAGAGGAATTGGAATATGCGGAGTATTGATAATCAAGCCGTATTCGCCTTTTTCTGCGCGTATGATACAATGATTTTTTCCACACGCTTGTTATTTCTTGCTAACAAAAAAATAGTGAATTAAATTAAATAAGTTCTGGATAGTCTAAATTTTATAAAATTAAAAAAGGTTAGAAATAAATACTTCTATAACTTCTTGCTTTTCATAAAGAGAAAGCTAATTATAATATTTTGCCTCAAAAGTATGATATAAATCCAGAGAAGCATTATTTTTTTTATGCAGAGTATAATATTCAGGGGCTAGCAAATTGTAATAAAATTCATAGCTGGGTACTCTGGTTGGGACATAATTCTTATTTATTTTTACTTTCTACTCTTTAATTAGTTTTTTGAACAATTCTGTTACATACAGCTCATTAAATAACTTAAATTATAGAAATAAAAATATAATTTATAGCTAATATTTAATAGATTTTACATGGTAATAAAATTCTTCTATAAACGCCTTTTTAACTTCTAGTCTTGTCATAATATTCTAGATTTATTGTTCGTAAATTCTCTCTGTTGACCTGCTTCCTCTTTTGAAGTTAAATAAAATAAATATACAAATTATAATAATAGGTATAATGTGCACACAAAAAATTCTAATACAATATTGTCTTATTTATGTTAATGTATACTTAGTTTTACAAATATAAGTAAAATGCATTTATATATATGTAGTTTACTATTTTAATTAAATTTCACTAAAAAAGGGAATATAATTATAAAATAAAAATAAAAGTAAAAATTACAGCTATACAAGTTAAGTACTAAATAATAATACTACAGTAATTAGGATAACCACAATTCCAAATATTATTTATGATATTACCTAGGAAAAGTTTTAAAATTATATAATATAAATTTTATATATCATATATGTTAAGTAGAGTGGGTATTATACTCAACCATAAAATAAAAGAACAGTAATTTTTTTCAATTCATTTAAATAGAAAGTATATAGCATGATAATATAATTTATGAAATTAATTTTTACAATAAACTACATTTTTTCAATAGTATCTACTGATTATTATTGTGTTTGTTTATTATTTAATTGTAACTTGTTTTTATTTTATGAGCTTGAAATTGGACTGTGCATTTTATTTTTCCTATATTTAATTTTTAAACACTTTATTATTTGTTTTTTTGTTTTTTTATATTAATTTTTTTATGTGAAGACTTAACAGGTCAAATAATATGGGAATAATAATAATAAAAATGAAAATGAACCATATTTCGACTATTCAATTCATTAGAAATAATTCACTTCAACAAATAATATAACAATGACTAAAAGAATCTAGTTAATAAAAATCCAAGATTAAAAATATCTACTTAAATATCAAAAATTTAAATAATATAAATTAGATAAAAATAATTTTTATTTAATCTTTTAAAATAAAATTAGTATGTAAGCTATATTATTGCCTAATATTACTAACATAATTTCTAATGTGTTTCACTTATTATAGAATGAAAACTATGTATACAAGACTTTTCTGTATTTTTTAATTCGTATATAAATATTAGAAAAAAATTATAATATTTTATATAATTTAATACAAAAGAAGAAGAATAAGAGAAGCAAAAAAAAACATTAAATTATTGATATTTAATTAAATTAACTATAATTAATATTCTATGCGAACCTAATTATATATATTATCCTTTCTTTATTTCCTTATATTTTTTCTTCTTCTCATATTGATAAAATTAAGCTAACTATTTGATTGGTATATTAAATTAATTTCTATCACACACTATTAGTAAGTAAATTAGTAAATAAATAAGTCGGCTAAGTAAAAATAGATAAGGCATTAGTAATAATAAGTGACAATAATGTAAAAATACATATCTCTCTTGGAAAGGCTGAACGAGGTTAATATAAATTCAGGAATGAAACTGAGTTTGGAAAATATCTCATAAATGGCAAAGCGGGTTGGAAACCCAGAAAAAAGTATTAATTTTATTCACGTGGCAGGCACGAATGGAAAGGGATCAGTGTGCAAGAAACTGTAAAAAATATTTTAAAACTCAGGCTATAAATGCGGATTGTACACTTCACCCCACTTGTTCACGTTCAGAGAAAGAATATTAATAAACGAAGAAAAGATTCCATAAGAAGCGGTCACAGAATATCTGGAAACCTTGTTTAACATGGCTGAAAGATACAAAATAAATATTTCATTTTTCGAATATTTGACACTCGTCGCTTTCATGCACTACAAACAACAGAAAGTTGACCTTGCCGTTCTGGAAACAGGAATGGGAGGCATTATAGACGCTACAAATTATATAGAATAGAATATTTCGAGTGTTATAACAAGTAAAGGGATATTTAATTTTGGAGATTGTTCCATAGCTTTTTTTATTTATTTATTTAAATTAGGCATCGACCTAGACCACACGGAGTATTTGGGAACCACCATACAGGAAATTGCGGGGAAAAAAGCGGGAATTATTAAGAGTGGAAGTCCCACCATTATAGGTCCGAATGCCAAGCCTTACAAAGTTTTCTAAGACATGTGTGCTTAAAAAAATAGCCCTCTTTATATTGTAGATGGCAGTGAAATTTCAAATTCTGATTATAATTTGGAAAACAACCTTATCGTGGAGAAAACAGTGGAAATAATTAAAAATACTTATTCTTCTTAATTCTAAAATATAAGCGAAGACCACATTAAAGCTGGGTTGCAGGCCTAGCAAATGTGCAGATTAGAGCTGATTGACTTGCAACTTTATGAAAAATTCAAATAAAAAAACAATGTAAAAAGTTAATTTTCATTGTATTTCGATGTGGGCCACAATCCCATTGCCTTCGAAAAAACAATGCAAAGACTTAGGAAAATGCATGGAAATAAAAAAGTTAAAATCTTCTTTGGAACTTCCTTCCAAAAGGACTGCATAGACACCTTTAAAGTCATGGCTAAGTATTGCGATAGTTGCTATTTGATCGAAGCTGATCATTACAGATCGATGGAAATCGAACAACTTATCAACACTTCGGATAGACTGTCTTCTGAAAATAAAAATTGGACTGGAAAAATATAACCTGTGTAAAATCGGGGCAATATTTAGGCTACTTTTGACAGATTTTTTATAATTTCCGAAAAAAACAACACAAATTAAATTATAAACACTGTTGAAGAGGGAGACATTGTATTGGTTGCAGGCTCCTTCTTTTTAATGCGGGAAGTAAGACAGTACTTTGGATATTGCGATGAAAAGGACCCAATGGAACTTAATGAAAGAGTCATTCCAAAAGACTAGTTGGAGGCGTACAAAAAAAGAAAGTACAGTTAGAAATGAAATAACACAGTTATTTTATATTATGAAATTTTATATTAATTTAAATTTTACAAATGATAATTTTTAAATGTTGGAAAAAAAAACAATGGAATATTAGTTGATTTTATTTATTTTTTTATTTGAAATATTATTTACTGCTTAGTGATAATGAAATCTCATTTCCTATATTTTTGAAATTATAGCAACAAAAATAAAAAATGAGCAGAGAGTTAAAATTCTCTTCAATAAAGTGTGTATAATAAATTATTAAAATAGCGAAATAAATATAAATATGGTTATACTATTTATAAAAAATAATTAGACTCAAAATTAGTTTTTTACTATTATATTTATATCAATTGAAACCAAAATTTAATTTTAACTATAATATTTTTTTCTTTTTCTTAACTATATTTATAATAATTTTATTATTCTACTCTATATTAACTAAGTAAACAGCTAAGTAACTAACAAACAAACTATCTGGTCAATTAATTATCATATTTACTATGCTTTTTATTATAAACAAAGAAACACTGATTTATTTAATGATTGACTGACTCATAAACCAATCACTCTATAATTTTTAAACTCAATTTTTAACTCATTATTTTTCAGTAAATAACTAATCTTTTTGGCTATAAAAGAGCTTAGTTTCAAACTTGTTAACATTATTATTTTTAATTAAAAACAAATTGACTTCTTCTCTAAAGCTGCTGTTGAAACTGTTTCCGGTGTTGGGTTCGGCGACATTGCTTGAAAAGTCCTGATCTTCAAACTTCAAATTTTGGTTAATGTCCTAAAGGTTTCCCAGAGACAGTTTTCTGGATAGTGCACTGTGGGCTGAACCATTATTATTGTGTTTTCTTTCACTTTCAGTTTCATCTTCTGAATAGGAGTGCACTTATAATTATTACTGGTAAGACTCTTCTGCAAGTTGTGATTACTTATTGGGTTATTTTTTTCCTGTGAATTTTATATCGTCTAAATTAAGATTCTTGATGCTTTGTTGAATTTCGTAAAATTGGTTATAGTAATTATCGTAGTCTTCTTCTTCTTCATTTTTGTTTTTGTTTTTTTTTCTAATTCTGTCTTTTTTTAGTTCCCAGGGAATAGTTTTTCTTTATTTTGCTCACAACCAGGACTGGTACTGAAATCTTTGATGTAATCTTTATTTCCTGACAAAATTTACAAGTACTGATATCTGTCTTCCATTTCATTCTGCGCTTTATTTTATTCGTGGCTGACAAATTGCTTCAGAATAGGTGAAACTGAGGGCAGTTAGCAAATTTCTTTACTAGCTCCATTATCTTTCGGAGGAGTCAATAACAACACATTCGAAAACCCTTTATTGTCTAATTATTGTTGTTGTTGTTGTTGTAAGGCCAACTATTAGTATTGGGCAAAAGGCTATTGTTATTGATTGTTTTACTACTAATAATTATTAGAAAACTATGGCTACTCTTAAAATTCTCTGAAAATGGGGAACTATTGTTGTTGTTGTTGTTATTGATAAGAGGACTAGGAAAGATCGAAAAAGGGAAAATAGTTGGCTCCTTGTTGTTATTGATTAATATTGCTATTATTTTATTCCTATTATTTGTTTTAACTTGAGGGAGGGGACTGAAGAGAATGAGGTTTTAACTATGCGAGAAGAAGAGACATTTGCTATTGTGTCTGCTATTGCTAAGAGTTTTACTGGTTATTTGTCAGGTTTTGCAATGGCATTCTAAATTATTGTTGTTGTTATTATTATAATTATTAGTTCGCTTCAAAGTCTATGGGTTTGAGGTTCTATTTTTGCTATTGTTGCAACATAGCCAGGGCATTTTACCAATTTTGCTATTGCAATTGATTGCTTGCATTGTTTTAAGATAGATGGTATTATTACTGCTATTTCATAAATGATTTTTAATTAACATCATTGCCGTTGCTGCCGCTATTACTACTTTCTTGCAAAATCATTAGATTTTAAATGTAATTTTGCTTTTTTGTCTGCATTTAGCATCGGTTGCCTATCAAAGGTTAATATTAAAATAAATACATTTTTAAAGAAAATAAAGAAGCTAGTTTACATTCATTTCTGAAAGAAAAGTTCAGATTGTGACACACTAAACATATCCAATCTCCAGCTCTGACAGTAGTGTTGTTCACTTGATTTTTTTGGGCCTTTTGTTGGATTTATTGGTTCTTTTTTCCAATGATATTGTTATTGTTATTAATATTATTATTTTTAACCATTTGCTACTAGGGAACAAATTGGCCATTTTGATGAGATTATTGCATTATATTCATTTGCTATAACGAATGAGGGTTGAATTGTTGTTACTGTTGTTGTTAATAGGGAAGATATTGTTATTAATTGATGTAAGTTGGTGTGAAATAATCTTGAGAATTGTAATTGTACGGAGTCATTTAATGAGATGAATTGTAAGAGTCGGAAAAGTCATATTATTATTATGATTGCTGTTGTTGCTAAAGCTAGGTGTTCGGTTAAAACATTAAAGGGGTTATATTCTTATTTTATTTTTTTTTTGAGTGTTTTTTATTACTTTTTTAAGATATTTCGTTAATAATTTATAATTATTCTCTTCCTATTAATTTTTTTTTGTTTTTTTTTTCAAATTTTGCTAATTACAATTTATATTAATATATAATAAAAAATATATATGTATATTAGTGTGTGTAAGGAATTTGATTTAAAATTTTATGTTTTGAATTAAATATTATACTAATTTACTAAACACTACTTATTTAAAAAATTAAAGTATGCTTTTCTCAGATTCAAATTAAAATTAACACTCCAAAATTTAAAAAATATAAGTAATTAAATCTCTTTTATACTATAATTAATAATACGGTATAACTAAATAAATAAATAGGTAATTAATATATACATAAACTTTTGAAAAATATTTATTTATTTTAAAATTATTGTTATTTAAGTTATTATTGATAATTTTGTTAAAAATTATAAATATATTTTTAAATAGGAAAAAATCAAATAATGTCTTCTTTTTTTAGTTAATAATTTCAATACAAAATACCCAAAACGCAAATAATTATAATAATATTTAATTGATTTATTAATTAATTAAATTGTATATTTATTATAGTATATAAGTGATTAATTACAGTAACTTATAATTGCTTTTAATATAATTTAGCAATTTTTAATCAGATTAAACTCAATTTTTAATATATTTTCAAAAGCAAACTTCTTCGTCATCATTGTCTGTTTTGGCCTCAAATTCAGATTCTTCATTTTCACTTGATTATTTTTACTTTTTAGATAACATTTTTCCTTTTCTTCCAACATTTTTTACTTTTTCTTCCACAACGTCATCATCATTGCCAATATCTTCATCTTCTAAATCTTCATTCTAGTCTTCATTTTCACTGAAATTGTATTTAACAGGGGCTTTTTTTCTGATTCTTCTCGACCTTTCGGTGGGGATTACTTCTTCGCTTTCATTGTCATCATTATCGTCAAATTCATCTTCGGATTCAATTTTTTTAGCTTTTTTTTCATCACTTTGTTTGAAGAAACTGCAGCTTTTCCATTCTTTTAACTTCCATTTACCTTTTTTTTAGGCTTTTCCACTTCTACTTCCAAATCGAAATCGGACTCTTCACCACCGGAACTTTCATTTTTCTTGGGTTTTTTCAACGATTTCGTCTTTGTCTATTTATTATCGAAACAAATAAATTAACTAAAATTGAATGAGCAAATAAAATATAAATAGTAAAAAGCATTACAGATCTTTGGGAGGGAATTGCAGTGGAAGCAGTAGAAAGTCTTTTTTTCTTTAATTTTGTTGTAGTAAACTCTTCTTCTTCTTCATCTTCTTCTTCTTGATCATAACCGTTGCGATTATCCATTTCTTCATCTTCTTATTCGCTTTCATCTTTAAATTTTTAAGGTCTTTTTCTTTTCGTAGTCTTTTGCTGGGTTTCGTTACTGCCGGTGCTTTCTTTTTTTTATGCTGGCTTTTCTTTTTTGTCATTTTTAAAATTGTCATCTCCGTCGTCTTCCAACATATCGGCTAGTTTTTGGAAATCGTAATCGCCATTATTATTGTTATCGTAATCATTGTCTTAATCATCTTCCTACTATTCCAACTGACTGTTCATTTGAATTACCGTGTTCTTTTCAACCGAAGCTTTATTTTTATTATAAGCAGTTTCAAATGACTAAAGGTTGCCTTTTAATCAAAACAAACAAAAAATAGAAAAATAGAGAAAAAAACTAAATAAAATTGTACCTGATTTTTCCTTTTAAAGAAGTCTTTCTTCAAGGGAAAGTTGTGAATTGTCTACAACTGACTTTTAAGAAAAAATGTTCATATTAGCAGTATTATCTGCGAGGGGCTGCGAAGCAGGAGTCAAATACTTGAAAATGCTGGACATCATGCTGTTTTCCTCTTTTTTCTTTTCATTTTCTTTGTCGCATTCGAAAATGGACTCAGTTTTCTTTTTGGTTTCGTTTTCCTATAAAAATTAATTATTTTTTAACCAAAATAAAAATATAAGGCGAAGTTATTAACTTTGTCGGAAATTTTAGACAGTTTTTTGGCCAAAATAGGTTAGGAATTCGACACAGGTTTCGGTACAACTTCCTTTTTCCTGTTTACTTTGCTGGAAATCCCGGTTTCTTGTGAAAGCGAGACTTTATATTTCGTCAGTTTAGAACTTTCTTCCTACGAATTTCCATTTCCTTTTTCTTGTTATTTTTTTTTATCTGGAAATCACTTTCTCCTTCTTCCTCGAAATCGTTTTCGCTTATTTCTTCATCATCAAAATCATCTCCTTCCAACTCCATTTTAGACGACTTCTTTTTCCCGTTTTTAGATGCGGCATTCTTTTTCTTATTGCCATTTTTCGAACTGACATTCGCCTTGTTTCCCTTCTGCTACTTGTTCATTCTGTTAAGAATTTCCCGTTCTTCATGTTCTTCAATTTCGTCGAGCACTTGTTCGAAATCGTCCAAATCAGCCTCCCACATCTGTTGCACGGTTTTTTTTCGCAACTAAAGTAGTTGCTGTTCTTTTTCCCCGACCTGTTTTTTCAATTCTTCGACCTTTTCAAAGGTGAGCGACCACATGGGCATGCCGAGCAAATAATTGTACTCTTTGGCCTCATTTTCAACTGTTTCGGCATTAGAAGAGGTGTTATTTCCGACATTGTTATTATTTTCAGTCTCGCTTTCGATTTCATTGGAAATTTTGTCGTAAAAGACCTCTTTGCTTATTTTAGTCGATTTTACCTTGGTCATATCCTTCAACATTTTGAAATTTTTGCTTTTCAATTGCTGAACCAAAATGGGTTTTTTGACGTTTTTCAGTCCGACATCTTCGTTGATAACGGCCAAAATGAATCGTTTTTTATTTTGCAGGATTTCCAAGTCTCTCTAAATCTTCGAAATCAAGTACTCCTTTCTTCTTTCGTATCCTTCGATTCTGCTACTGTAAAAGTTGTTGATAATGTCACTGATTCCGCCGTATTTGAATAACTTTCCCTCCTTGTTGAAAAGCACCAAGTTCGTCAGCTGCGTCGACGAAGACAATTTGAAGAATTTGTCAATGCTGTCATCGTCCTTCAGGTTCGCCTTTCCCTTCTCCGTCAACTTTATCACGAAATGAACCCTGTTTCCGGCATGGTACTCCTTGATGTCTTCTATGTCGGGTTCCTGGTTTTGTTTCTGCGGATTCATTAAGTTTTCCAAGAAACTCTATTGCAAAAATGAAAGGAATAAAAAAAGGATAAAATTGTTTTTTTATCTAATAATCAACCTTGTATTCTCGGGTCCACTTTTTGATGGGGATTTCCGTTATTTCGATGGTGTCGTCAGACAAAACATTGTAGTTTCCCTTGATGAGGAACCCTCCTTTCGGATTCACAGAAATGTCTCCTGTGAAGCCCTTGTACCAGGGAATCAATTCTTCAAACTCTTTATCGGAGGCTAGTTTTTCCCTTATCGCTTCTACCAACTCTCTGGGATTGTATTGCGGAATATTCGTGGACCATCCCGTTCCTATACCGTCAGCCCCGTTGACGAGCACTGTGGGAATGATCGGCATGTAGTACTCAGGCTCTACCATTTGTCCGTCGTCTTCCAAGTAGTTGAGGATGTGGTCATCAGCCTCTTGGAAAATGATTCTGGTTATTTTGTTCAATTGTGTGTGAATATATCTTGCAGAAGCTGCTTCTTTTCCCCCATGTTTCTGCTTCCGAACTGACCCTGCGGCATAAGGAAATTAATGTTGTTAGACCCCGTGAAGTTCTGCGCCATTCCAATAATTGTTTACTGCAAACTCTACTCTCCATGGTGATACGCCTTAAAAGTAAATTAAAAAAATATTATAAAAATTAGTAAATTAATTAATATGTGGTTTGATTACGGAATGTTCTGCGATGTAACCACTCAGCTGGGCTACTTTGACTTCATTTTTCAGATTTCTTTTGAAACAACCGTACAATATCTTTCTTTGTCCCGGCTTCAGTCCGTCCATCAAAGAAGGAATGGATCTGGTACAATCCGCAATGGAAAATTAAATTAACTCTTTGTATACGAAATCGTAATATCTCAAGTTTTTCTATGTGTAATCGACAGAGACTCTCGGGTTATACTCTCCTAACCTAAATAAAATAATTGAAATAATCAACTGAAAATTATATTAACAATTATTATGGCTTACCATAGTTTTCTCTCATCTGCTTTTCCTTTTTTGAAGGCGAGGTCTATAGCTTCATTGTCCTGTTCATTCACGTGTTTAAAGTTAATGATGTGAGTCCTTAGGTTTCTGAAATAATCTTGTCCTTCTCTGTCAGTTGAGGTACCCAGACCTTTGTAGTATTTGATTCTCCAGTGGTGAGGGTGGGGCACTTGTTCTGTTCAATTAATAATAATATATTGATAATTATTATAAATATAACTTGTAATTGCTAAATTACCTAGCCACTCTTAAAAGTCCTACGCTGTGAAAAATGAATTGACCTCCCTTCCTTTTGTACTTTTTATCAATGGAGTGATAAACTATCTCAAAAACCCAGGCATTTGGTATAAAGATGGCCAGAAATGCTAAAAGAAGTTGATAAAAAGACCCTTTATATGAGACCCATCGGTATCTTGATCGGCCATTATCAAAATTGATCCATATCTTTGAAAAAAAAAAAAATTTGATAAGTTATAACTCAAATAAACAATTGATCATTACCTAAGGGACTTGACATCTGTATATTTTTTCCCGATTTACAACCCCATAATCTTCATAACATTTTGAATTTCATTATTTTCTGTGATTTCCTTTGCCGAAGCGTCTCTGACATTCAACATTTTTCCCTTCAAAGGAAAGACTCCATACTATCATGTTAATAAAAATTTTAATTGTATAAACTATTTAATCTATTAAATAATCACTTACCTTGTCTCTTCCTACAACTTCAATTCCTGCCATTGCAAGGGATTTGGCGGAATCTCCTTCTGTCACAATCAATGTACATTGGTCGGCATATCTTGTTCCTGCATCATTTGCGTCTTCCAGTTTTGGAATTCCCAAAAGTCTGGACTATTTTTTTCCAGATAATTGTTTGGCCATTTTCGCATCTTCTTTCGCACGAACTTATAATAACACGTGCTTTCCAATTCCTGCCTTCAACAAGTCTTTAATGAATTTATCAGAAATTTCGCATTTCGATCCGAAAGAAGAGGCCTGTTAATTTGTTTAGATATTGATAATTTGCTTAAAAATAAATCTATATTTTACCTTGAGTGTTAGCGATTCTTTGGTTTGGGAATCAAAAGATGGGTTTTCAATGGAGCAATTTACGAAAACCCACAGATGTTATCTGACATGGAAAGGCTTAATGACCGTTTTCTTGTCTTTTCCTTTTTTAATATTTTCTAAAACTTTATCAACGATTTGATTTGTGACGTAGTCTACATGGGTTCTTAATGTAAAATTAAAATAAATAAAATTATACAAAAATTATCAATCATTTATAATATGAAAAAGTACCCTCCTTTAATTGTACAAATGGAATTGGAGAAGGAAACCTATTAGAACTAACCTTCGGAAAGAGACACTATGACTTCCCACCTTTCATTATTGGTGCCCTTATTGTCTGAAATTTTGACTATTTCTTGTATGGAATTCAACTTTTAATTGGCCGTTAAGTACATGTCCACGTATTAGGTAAATCCTTTAATAGGAATTATGCTTCCATTGACGCTGACCTTAACATTTCCACCTACTATTCCCGCCATATCGTACACTCTTTTCTTAAAAAGAGCTATCGTATCATCATCTAAACTCTTCATCTTAAACTTTCTCAAGTCTGGATGGAAGGAAATCTTGGTAAAATCACCTCCGCTTTTGTATGGCAATATCTCTGCTTCCTCTGACTCAGACATATTGTTTTTCCATGTTTTTTTGAATTTTCTGAAGGCAAAGAAATTAATTAGGTTAATTAAGATCGTTTCGCTAATTAATTTGTATAAAATATTACTTTCCACTTTTAATGTCTGCTGTTTCAATTGTAAAAGACTTTGAAAAAATATTTGCTAATTTGGCTCCGTATCCATTTCTTCCTCCTGTTATCTTTTATATTTTTTATTAATATATAGTGATTAATATTTTTATATCTTAAAGGGAGAGACCCTTAGATATTTTTATTATAAATAAAAGTAAATTTTGTTAATACCTTTTTCTTATCATCGTTATAGTTAGAAGAAGTCAATAAATGACCGAAAATTAATTCGGGTACATATATGTTGTACTCTTTGTGAATTTATACTGGGATTCCTTTTCCATTATTTTCAATTGATATATAATTTCTTTCTTTGTCAATAACAACCTTTATACTGTTCATTCTCTTATCTCTTTAATAATTGTCAGCGGCCTTAAATTGTTACAAAAAGTTAATTATTTTGTATTCAATTTTTTTTTTAAATTGATGTTTTATAAAATACTATAAAATTCTAAATATATATTTAAAATTATAAAAACCAATTAATCATTTTGCTATAAAAATTATTTACAATAACAACTTTGAAATTTTGATTTTAAATCAATAATAATATAATAATCCATAGAATAAATATGAAATATAGCAAAATTATAAATTTATTCAATTACATTAACCAAAATTTCATCAAAAATTTTATATAACCCGGGAACATATTCAATCTATCTATATTCGAACTATTCTTCTTCGGTACTACTCATAACCCACATTTATTAACTTTGATGTTCTGTTGAACCGACGTAGGTATCAGGACGTAAAAGAATGTGTTCCAATTAAGTTTTTTTTTAATAGGTTTTCTCAACTGATTCTTCCATTAAGTTTTTTTT
Source organism: Miamiensis avidus (assembly GCA_037039885.1). Lineage (NCBI taxonomy): Eukaryota > Ciliophora > Oligohymenophorea > Philasterida > Glauconematidae > Miamiensis > Miamiensis avidus. The sequence goes on from JAWVGU010000075.1 coordinate 165,163, forward strand.
TCTCTTTGTCAATTTTTATTTTTTTTAGCTAAATTTTAAAATTAGAAGCCGTAATATTTTTAATTATGTGATTATAATTAATTTACTTTCTATATGCAATCCATAAAGGGCAATTTGCTGGAAGACAAGAATTTAAAAACTAAAAAATTCACATTTGGAGCCAAAAATTGAATTTGAAACATATTTTAAATATTAACAACTCTTTTAATTTTCATTTCGAAAATTTTAATATTTTATAAATTTAAACTTAACCCATCACTTTTAAATACTTATTTTGTAGTATATAAGATATATCTTCTACATGAGAAACTTCTACGTATATAATGTCAATAATAAACCAACTATTCATATACTGATTTGTAAATATCTATAAGGCTTCTTAAACATTAGTAGCATTATGAGCATTTATTTATTATAAAAATATTTGAAACTATGTCTTAGTAAGAGTATATATGAAAATTTATATTATAAAATAGTTCTACTATAGATATTAATTACAAGTAATTTATTAATAAATGTTCTTAATTTAAAAAAAAAAATTATTATTTTTAATAGATTTTATTTATAAGAATCTTAAATATAATATTTATATTTAATATAACATTATTACATATAATTAATTCTTATAATTTTTAAAAATAAAATGATCAAATTTCATAATTTTTATAATTTTATTATATTTTTTAAAGATTAAAAGAAAAATTATAATTTTATAATTTGAAATTTAAACTAATATAATGCAGTATAAAAGAAAATGAAAAATATAAAAAAGAAATTCACTCTTAATAAGGGATCTATCATTTCAATTTTTCTATAATTTTTCATCGGATATTTATTATAAATTTGTATATAACTGTAAGACTATATTATATAAATTCACTATATCAACATTAATATTCAGATAAGTCTAATACACTTTAATTATTTAAACTATACGTTTATACTAATTCATATCATAAGATTATCACTATAGTATTTTATATAATATCTTACAGATTCATATATCTTCATAAAGTAAAATATTCCTAAAATAGAAAAATATATAATTAATTATGATTCTAATATATCTATAATAATTATAATAAGTGATTTTCATTCATAAATATATCTCATTCTTAAATTTTTATAAAAATTTATGAAAATAATAGTATTTTTCTTTATACTTGATTATTTTCCAAATATTAATTAATTGAGAACACATTTAATAATCAATATCAATTTTTTAAATCAAATTATCGAAACTTTATACGCATAGATTGAATTGTAAATTTTTACACTTTTTCATTATTCATTTTCTTCAAGTCTGAACATATTTCCAAATCCGGTGCTCAAATCTGATAAGAATTCATAAAATTCTTCTTGAGTTTATAATTTGTATAATTCAGCTTAATTTTATCTGTAATTTCTAATGGGTCTTAAAATGTTTCTATCAACTTTGTTTGCATAAGTGGTACTGACTAATGATCCAGCAGTGAAAACTCCAGTTACAGCTGCAGTGGTTCCGGCAACAATTTTGAAAATCATTACTTTATTTAATTATTTATTTATTAATTTATTTATTTAATTGTTTATTTGCTTATCTATTTTATGTTTTTACTGCTATTTGTTAAGGCTATTATTTATAGATGGGTTTTATTAAAATATTAAAATAATAATAATAAACCTGTATTTATCTATGTATAAAGTAAACAAATTATAGCATTTTCTTTCTTATTAAGCATGCATGCATGCATACATTACATTTTATTTGATGGTTTGCATTCAATATTTATTGTACAATAATATAAAATATAAATTAATTTACAACTCCTTACTCAGAAAATTCATGTGAGAAAAAATTCTAAATTTATTCTTTTTTTATAATTTATTTATATTATTATTGTCATATAAAAATACACAAACTATATATAATAATTATTATATTTGCTTAAAATAAGGTTTGTTTTTTGAAGTTTTTTATAAATTATATAATGTATATATATTTATGTAATTTTCTAACTCTCTCAAATGAAATCATCTATTTATTTTTCTAAATATAAGGATTTTATAATATTTTATTAATATTAAATAGAAAAAATATAAAACTTCGCAATCTAAATATTGTTGTGAGCTATTTTTTATTATAGAATTGCTTTCAATTAAAACTTATTCCTTTAATAGTGAGTTGATTAATACTTTAGTTTAATAAATTTTAAATAAAAAACAGTTGTGGGCATTTTCTACATTAAATCAAAAAAAACAATTATTTTTATATTACCACAATAAATAACTGTATAAAAATTATAATGGAGGATCCAAGAAAAAGTAAAGTCAGTTTAGAAGAATAATAAGCTAATGAAAATTAGTAATAGTAAGCAAGTAAATCAAAATAAAAGTAGAGAGAAATTGATATTATGGAGATGTTGCATAAGAAAAAAATGTATGTGATCGAAAAATGTTTTAATTTAACAGGAGGAAAAGGTCTCGATATTGATTAATTTTGCTCTGTAATACAAATATTTTTAAAAATATTTCATTTTTTTATCTAAGCATATCATAATTTTATTTTCAATTATATCATCTATTAATATTATGATTGATTATTATTGATAAAATATCTACATAAATAGGTGATGTTAGACCATTTAGAATACGATAAAGACAGCCCTGAAAGGAAAAAAGAAATTACGATAGCACTAATGGATTTATTTAGAGAAATCGATGTTAATGGAGATGGTGATTTTTATATTTTATAAATATATTCTAAAATACTTCGTCTAAAATGTAAAAATTTTATTATAGGTACTATGGAATGGGAAGAATTTTCAGATCATATTATTTCCCTGGGAATGTTGAGAAATGACAGGTCTTTTAAAAATGTTATAAAAAATTATTATCCAAGTGAAAATATAGCAGACAAAGAAAAACATGAAACTGGCATTGAATAAGTATATTGTTTCGATAAACTGAAATCTCTGGTCGTATTAGAAAAAGATTCTCCTAAAGTATGTATATTATTACTCCTAATAATTAATTAAGAATAATATAATTAAATCAGTTTAAAGTGTATAATTCGAACAAATGCGATTTTCTTTTCGAAGTTAATGCCCACAAATGTTCAGTTTTAGCCGCTGAGTATCTTCCAAACTAGAATCTTATAGCCACTTCGAGTAATGATTTGACTATCAATTTTTGGGATGGTAACTCTTACAACTTAAAACAAATTGTAAGTGTTCCCGAAATCTAACTGTGCATGCGATATGCATAATGGTCTACTGGTTCTAAACCAGCATTTTTATATACTGGAGGATCCGATGCCATTATTCATATCTATGATGCATATCATCTTAAAGAAAAGGGAACTATGAGTGGTTGGAACCCTTTCTTCAAAACAGATTTGCAATAATATGGTCACGCAGGGCCGATTGGAGATATTTTGCCCATTGATTGTCAGGTATTTAAAAACAACACCAATGATTAATTAATTCAAACAAATAAAATTTTGAAAAATAGAGCACTTTGGTTACAGCTGGACTGGATGCGAACATTTGTTTGTGGGATGTGGTTACTCATTCGCCGAAAAAAAATTTGAAAGGCCATGAAAAAGGAGTCTACAGTTTAGATTGGAGTGACTGGTCCCCCATGAATTAATTTTTATTCAGTGCAGGACTTGATCATGAGTGCTTCGTATGGAATACCTACGTCAATGAAAAAATTTACCTTCTAAGAGGACACAACCACCCTTTGATCGGGGTAAAATGTCTCCCCGGAACCCCCAAGTTATTACTGCAGATATAAATGGAATGGTAAAATAAAAATTGGCTGAATAAAGCAAATTTTAAAAGTTTTAATTAAATTAACTAAATATTAATTATTGAATTCAAAAGGTTAAAATTTGGGATGTAAGAAATTTTTTGTGCATGTAAACGATAAATATCCCGACTGATGAGCTGAACTCTTTTGTAGTTACAAGCCAACCGAAAAAGAGAGTAATTTTCGGTTCAAGACGATTGACTTATTTTGAATACGATGAGCCGAAAGACCAAGCTTTGACTGATGAAAAAATGTGTTTGAGAGTTCTATATAACGATATCTTATTGAGTTTTATAACACTGCACCCTGATTGCATAAAAGTGTGGAATGCATTGGATGGGTCGCTTGTAAATGTGTTTAGAGAATTGTCAACAGCTGAACTCACCTCCTGTGTTATCGATTGCCGTAAAAGGAAACTATTCGTCGGAGATGCAGAGGGAAGAATCTTCACTGTGAACATAAAAAACGGAGCGAAAATGAAAAACTTTCAGAGACACAACAAACTGATCACCGATTTGGTGCACTGGACGAATGTGAGTCCCGATGAAGGGCAAAAGAAAAACTTGTTGGATGACAATAAGATGGAAAAGGATGACACAAGAAGAATTGTTTCTTCCAGTAGGGAAGAAGTCGTTATTATTCATGATGAAGATGCGCAAGATTCGCTCAAGTCCTGCAGATATATGATCAAATAAGTAAGTAAAAAGTAGTTTTGGGTATATATATAATAAAGCAATTTTATTTTAATAGCACAAGTAAGCTGTCAACGAATTGAGTTTGAAAGAAGGAACTGAACTATTGGCTAGTGTTTCGGATGATGGAGGAATTATTATCACCAATTTAATAGGATATAGACAGGAAAATTTGGGAAAACCTTCTGAAGAGGAAGAGGCGCAAATGAAAAAATGCCAATTCTTGAACCCATTTAATGTTTTGGTCACTGCTGATAATTTAGGGAATGTAATCAGTTATTAAATAAGAATAAATATACACCTGAAAATCATTAACTTAATTATCATATTTTTATTTGAAAAAAGATCTACTTTTTCGGTGCTAGTCCTTCCAAACTTAAAAATAAAAAATTGCTACAAAAAATTTATACAACGACCCCGAAAACCAAAACTCAGGCTGAAAAATTCCCAGTATACAAAATTATTTATTCCTAAAACATGATATTAACATTTTTTAACAAAATAGATTACAGCAATGGCATTTAATAGGTAGTCAAAAACATTACTATTAGGAGATGAATTTGGTAATATTGAAGTGTGGGACTTGAGTAAATTGATTGACAAATTAAACAAAATAGATGAGGAGGAAAGATTAAGAAAAAAACAAATGTCTCAAAATCCATTTAACAATCCAATCAATAATTCAATGAAGGATGATTTATTCCTAACATCCATGGATGATAAAAACTCAAACCCTAATAGTCTTCAAACACTTTAAATAGGGCCAATAGTAAAAATTTGCAAAGTAAAGATGATGAAAACCCTTTCACTGAAGATGATGTAACAAAAATATGCAGTTATTAAAGCGCTCATAAAGTAAAAATGCAACTATATTTATAGAAACTAATTTCTTTGTTAAATATTATTATTTAAAATCATTCAAGGATGGAATAACCTGGATTGAAATCGTTACCATTCCTGAATACAAAAATTGTTTTGCCACTTCTAGTTTTGATTGCTGTGCTCACATTTGGGTTATAGATTCTAACTATGAAAACATATTAAAAATAGGGTAATATATCAATAATTTTTGATTACATTTTCATTTAAATATTAATTATATTATTTTTATTTCTTAGTTCTTTAGTATTAGGACACAGTAATTAAGATAATAATCAGTAAGAAATGGAGGAAACACAATAAAATTAGTAGTAGCAACAATAATAACAAAATTAAAAAGCTTTAATACATTAGTTGCAACCTTGGGAACTAAAAATCAATACTGAACATAGGAAACAAAAAGCAGAGGTAGAGGCCATAGATATGATTAAGAAGTGTGAGAGCCAAGGTCCAGAAAAATTTAAAAAAGATAATTAAGAAAAAGAAAAGTATTTTTAGTTTTTATTTATTTTTTTTTGATTGCTAATAATTAATATTACAATCCTTATTTTAATAAGGAAAAAAAAGTATAACAGGCTTAAAATGATTAAAAGACAAAATCATAAATCATTATGGATAAAATTTAGGAAAAAGAACATGGAAAATTATTAAAATAATAATCTCAATTATCTCCAAGAGACATCTTCAAGTCAGAAGAAATTGAAGATGATTTCGGAGGTGACAAATAAAAGTAGGTTTTGGCTAAAGCAAATTTAATAATGAAGAAAATGCATAAATTGAAAAAACTAACTGAAATGTAGTAAAATTAAAAGCATACTCAATAAGAAATGGTAAAAAATATAGTTTATTAAAAATAATCATCATTAATAAATATTTAATTTTCAGTTACAAGCGGAGAGAGAAGAGGCTGATAATTTCAGAAATGAATTCAAGTTAGAATTCGAAACTGATTTATATTAAGATATTGATGAAGAAGAAGAAAATGATTACCATATTTTAAGTGATTTGGTTGATTTCAAAAATCAATAACCAACCGGTGTTTATGCTTCTGTAAACATATTAATACAAAATTAATATATCTAAATTAATAATAATATCTTTTTTAAGAAATCTGCTTTCAAATCTAACAAAAGAATCGGCAGAGGAAGAAATAATTTAAAGTGAATAAAAATTAAGTTTAAATATTTATAATTTTATAATTTAAGTTAATTCGGCTGTATAAATAATTATAAAATACAATTTATTTGTCTCAATTATACAAAACTATCAATAAAAATAGATAATATTATATTATGGTATAAATAAAACATATTTATTGCATAATATGTTAGGTATTTATTGTAATATATTAGATTTTTATATTTGAAGGATAATTAATATTAATAAAATAAATTTTATACCGTAAAATTTTAGATATTTAAATATTTTACTTTTTTATTAATAACATTTTAAGTTTAATTATCTGTAATCATAAATGTGACTGATTAAAAACTCTTGTATTAGTGATACAGAAAATCATTATGTTTTAAAAAAAAAATTATTTTTAATCTTATGAATCGATTAGTAGTAATATTTAATTATGTATTTATTTTTATTTTCTATTTAAATAAAAAATAATTTCCATAAATATTCATATAAAATTACTGATATTCTAAAAATAAACCACATAATTTTTATTTATAATTAGTAGGTTCTGTTACATATTATATTTCTAATTTATATAGCTATGACGAGAGAAGGAATATATAAAATAATTTCTTAAACTATATAACTAATATTTTACATCAAAATGAATTCAATCATACAATTAATAAATATAACACTATTGCCATAGATAAGCTATAGGAAAGTACATAAGAGGATATAGTTTCTCCAACGAGTTTGCATATATATTCAATACCTTCATAACCTTAAGGACAATTAAAGACACATTTTAAAGTGTCGGAGATAGACCTATCTTCGAAATAGGAATCTAAACATTTGGTACATAGCGAATTTTTATCACATTCGCAATTGCTGTCACATTTACTACACTCCTATTTCTAATCATCATAATAGTGTCCTTAGAAACATTTATCGCATGTATCAGAGACAGAACATTTTTCGCAATTCGATAAGCATGGTTCGCAAGTGGTATGGTCTAATGGATATGAACCTGGTTGGCATTGAACTTCACAATATCTCATCGTAGTATTACCTTGCTTCTTAACTTTTTCAACAGTTCCATCAATGCAGCTATTTTCCAAACAGCTTCCATTTTCATCACATTTTAGACAATAAGCTGGACATTGTTCACATTTTGCATCTTTTAAGAAATATCCACCGGAGCATAAGTTGCAGGAACTGGATGAAGAGCATTTAGCACAGTTACTAATTGAGCATTTACCACACTATTTGGGTACAGCATCAATTGGGTATGAGTAAGAAGGACATTAACTCTTGCAAATTACCTCAGAGCCATTTTCGACCAGATATAAATCTGCTTTGCATTTGGTGCATTTTTTATTTGATTCACATTCTTAGCAATTATTGGCACACTTAATACACTAATTGTTGGTAGTTTTGTGGAAATCAGCTAAGCAGGTATTACATCCTTGGCCCTGTAATTACTAACAATCTTTACAATTAGCAGGACATTTGACACAGAATTTAGAAGAGCTTATGAAGTATTCTGAAGGGCAACTTGTAACACATTAACTGGTTCCATTTTAATTTAACACGTAGAATCCCTGGTTACAAGTTTCACAGTTAATTGAACTACTACAAGAAGCACAGTTGGCTGGACAAGTAACTTTCTCAACACATTATCCATTCTTGAGTTAGTATCCAGATTCACATTGGGTACAGTTGATGGAAGAAGTACACTAGGTGCATTTACCTTCACAAGATGTGCAGGTGTTGTTTTAGTTATTTAAGTAGGTTTTTGATGGACAGTTGTCAACACACATTATTTTTTATTAATTATTGTATTATATTTTCTTTCCAGAAATACATTCAGTACAGTATATGGGTTCGTTACAATTTAAACAAACTTTATTACATAAAGCACAATATCCTTAAAATTTGTATCTTGAGACAGGGCATGTAGAGCAAGACTAGGCATTGGCGCAACTGGCACATGAAGAATGGCAAGGGAAACAATTACCATAAACAGAATATTAATTTGGTTAACAGCCCGAAACACAGAGGCCATTTGAAAGAGCAAAACCTGCTGCACATTTTTAACATTATTATGCAGTGCATTGTTCACAATTACTCATGCAAAGAGAACAGGTTTATTCTTAATTTAAATAGTGTTTAGCTGGGCAAGAGGAGCAGGTAGTACCATTATTACACGATTCGCATGTAGAGTTACAGGGCATACAAGTTTATTAGGAAATATAGTGTTTTACAGGACATTCACTTTTACAAGAGCCATCATATAGTGAATATCCACTTAAACATTAATCACATGTAGTTCCATTGCTACATTATTGACAGTTTTATATACAAGGGGAACATTAAGTAGCAGAAGATTTATAATATTTTGTAGGACATACTATTTAGCAAGAATTATTCGATTTAGTGTATCCTGATGAGCAAGTGGTGCATGTATTTCCATTAGTGCATTTATCACACCCAGTCATACAGGCGTGGCATAAATTATCAGATCCTAAATATTATTTTGCAGCACATTCTTTTTGGCATGAATTATTCTATTTAACATATCCTGAGGAACAAGTGGTGCATGTATTTCCATTACTGCAATTATCGCATCCTGTCATACATTAGTGGCATAACTTATTAGAACCAATATACTATTTATCACCACATTTAGTACACTCATTTTATACTTCACATTCAATACAAGAACTCTATGGTATAAGTAGTAAAATAAATTTAATCATTAAAAAATAGATTTTCCCTTTTATCTAAGAAAAATATATATTCAATATTTACATGACAAGAAACAGTCTGAACACATTATTTCTATTGGTTAGGCTGATATCCTGAAGGACATTGTGTCAAACAAGATAATTTTTAATTTTATTCTGATTAGTACATATTACTTTTGCAGGCAGTACAGTAAGTAGCCTAAGTACAAGTAGAACATCCGGAAGCACAACTCAAACAGTTATCTCCAGATCTATAGAATAAATTAGGGCAAGAAGATACACAGGCTCCATTATACATAAATTATCCGGAGGGGCAGGTTTATGGGTTTCCTCCTCCACTAGAGGAAATACATTCTTTGGTAGGGAGATTTACTGTGGTTCCAGAGGGACACGTTTTAGAATTTCTACATGATCCATTGTAAGCATAGTTTCCATTAGAACAACTTACACTACAATCTTATCCTGCATGATTTTCTTCACAATGACATTAGTATCCGAAACAAAATCCATTAGAAGAACAGTAGTTTTTGCATGGTTTGGGGTAAGTTTTACAGAAAGCTGGCCAGTCCTCGGGAGCACTTACATATCCAGTGTATCTAATTATATAATATATATTACGAATCTTTTAATATTAAAATGTGATAAATTAATTAACTACACTTAGTTATTTCCCTATTTAACTATATTGGCTATTTTAGTGCTTTTATCAAATGCATATTTTTCTCCTTTAACGATGACAGAAATTTATGTTCCATCTTCATTGCATTCATATGCTAAGCATCTTTAAGGATTATTTGCAAAGGTATAATCTGGATTTTAAATGTTACTAGTGAAGCATCTATTTTGCTCTGCATATTCATTTCCTGTTAATTAGTCCATATTTGACGAATTTCTTGGATCAGAGCAATGTCTGTTGCTCCAAATAGAAGTGATATAGCAATTATCATTAAAAGGATCAGACGTTACCTGATTTGTTCCTATTCCTGAATGATAGAAATTGCATTGAGTTTCATCACTATTGAATTCCCTGAATTTGGAAGGGGTACATTCAGTTAAAAAAGAGCATCCCTATCCTTTTCCCCAATCGATAGCATCAGTTTTTAGATAACTAGCTTCATACCATCCTGAGTCTTCCAACAAAGCAAATGTAAATTCACTAATAACAGCATCGTGACTTATAGCACTGGCAGTCATATATTCGTTTTCAAGAATGACTCTTTCCCAGTGGGAGCCTGCTGATCCTTACCCTCCTTCATTTTCTAATTGCATACCTTCTGCAGAAGGGCAATCGTAGTGTTTTCTTGCTAAGGCTAATACTTTAGGTGTAGTAATTAGGTTAGTAGTTTTTCCTCTAATTTATCTTTAAATTACAGGATTTTCATAAGATTAACCTGTGCTAGGATTTTTAAAATAATTAAACATCTAACTAGAAAATCCCAATATGTGGGTTAGTTCGTGAAGCACTGTTTCAAAATTATCTTCATATTCTCGATGATCATTTTCTGATAAAATCTAAAAATTATCATATTTATTAAAACATTATAATAGATTAATTAATAATAATAAAATATTTCAAATAAATAAATAAATATTACTTCTTTTTTTATGAAGCTTAAATTAAATGTAACTCCTCCAAAAACTGGTCTGCTGGTATTTCCCTAGTAAAATAATAATAACTTTAATAAATATATAAATATTTTAAATGGATAAAAAACATATTTTACATCTAATATACAGGCCCCTGCCATTGCTAAGGTATATGATGAAGGATCGTTATAATAATGCACATAAATATGCAAATCACTATCTACTATTCCAACATCTTTATCATTTTAAGTGGGTGTATTATACAAGCATTCCTATACACTTTATGGCATTTTATTATTACTAGTAAGTCTTTATATTTTTAAATTTTCACCAAAAAATTTAGCAGCTAGCAAAAGTTGAGTTTTAATAATCTGTTTTTTTCCATCTAGCTCAGCTGGAATGCTGTCTAGATCAGAAAAATCATAGGTTATTCTTAAAGGTTCTTTCGTAGCGGATTATAAATTTCTTTGACTATGAATAATAAATAAATGGATAGAAATTAAATAAATATATATTTCGTTTATCCATTGTTTTTTTACTTGTCTTCAGACACATCAGTAAAACTCAAGTCCAAATTTAGTTTATTCTATTAACATTAGTGTTTTTTTTCTATAGATTGTAAGAATAAAAAACATAGAATTGTAAATATCAAAATTTTTTACATTTTCATTTTTTTTAATATTTCTGATAATTTTAATTTTTATATTTATGTTTATTTTTTATGTTTTCATGCTAAATATAGCTTTAATTTCATTTAAAAAATATTCTTATCCTAATTATAAAATTATCTGATTTCTATTTAATATATTATTATTAATAATAAGATATTAGAATTATAAATATATTAATAAGAGTATAATATTTATGATAGTTTTTTAAAGTTAAAAACTAATCAAGTCTTAATATAATTACTATTTTCAATTTTTACACTCTATCGCACTATTTAAATAGATACTCAATTAAACAAACAATTTAAAAACTTTGAGTACCTAAATAACTATACATATAAAGTGCTGATAAATATAAACAGAGTATTATTATGACTTTATTTATTCTAAATATATTTTATTATATTCAAGAACAATTATAAACATAATTATAAGAATTGTTAATATTTTTATTAGATTTTAATTTATAATATATTCTTGATTTATTTAATAATAGTAACAATTATATTATTAGAATATAATATGTAGTATGATTTAAAATGGAATATTATTTATTTTTTATGAGAAAGTTATTTACTTATAATAACCTAATATATTTTAAATAAAGTATATATATCTAAATTAATAATCATTTAACATATATTATTTTGTTATAATATAAACTTTTTTTTATTAGATTTATTTTTTATGAAAACCGGCAAATTTTTTATAATATTATTAAAAAATTATAAAAACATTATTATAATTTTATCGTTATTAAAATAATATGGTTTTATCTTATTTTTAATTATCAATATAAGCAAAATGAGTATAAATTTTTTCTATTTTCATTTTTAAATTTCAAGCTTATATAATCTGTAATATAAATATCTTAATTTAGGATTTAAAATATATCTTTTTATTCAAGGGAATAATATTGAAAATGTAAATACTAATAATATCAAAATTTTTTATCTAATTAGTTATAATAGTTCATTCTTTCTATATTTATTTGCTTGCTATCCTTTTTAACCATTTTAATATTATATGTTATCCAAAAAATTTTTCTAATAGGCATTCTTTCAAAATATGCATCTTATTTAGCATATAGAAATATTTTATTATGCATGCATTATATAATTAAACATATCCTGAAAAATTAGAATGACAATATTAATATTAATAAATATTATTATATAAGCAAATAATATATAATAATATTTGTATTAAACAAAATTGAATTTAGGGGATTGGTCAATAGTAAAAATTTTATTTATTATAGAATAAGTTCAGGTTATGTCTACGAAATTCTCATTTTATATATCAATATACCAAACCTATTATATTTATAAATAAATTATATGTATAATGTATAGCACATAAAAAATATTAAAAATATATTATATTTATCATGTTATTTTATTATAACTTTCAATATAGTATAGTAGTTAATAATAAAAATATAAATAATATTGAAAAATTTATCTTAGAACTTCCCTAAGCTACAATTACTACACATTTTCTATTTTTGTTGGGTTGGTATCCTTCAGGACATTTTCAATACACGCTATCTTTCCCTTATCATCAAAGAGTTAATAGACGTCTATAAAGCAAGAGAGGCAGGTATCTGTTTTATTGTAAGTTTCGCAATATAATCCGTATGGTATACATTTGCTTCTCTCTTCTGAGTAGTAACTTTCCTCAAAGCAAGTTTTGCAGGTCTTTTCATCGACACATTCTTTACAAATTCCTTCGCAATATCCGCATGTATAGCTATTAATTTTAAACTATCTAGGACAGCAAATAATTTCATAATACCTCAATCCATTGACATCAATATTTTCTAATGATCCATGTAAGCAACTATTTTCATAACAACTTCCTGTATCATCACATTTGTAACAAAGTGGAGAACATTGTGTACATGTGGAATCTTTTAAATAGTAACCATTTGAACACTAGCTGCAGGTATTTTATGAAAGACATTTAGCACAATTTTTATCATCACATCTTAAATTGGTTTTATTTAGATTTCTTATTCAGATAATTTTTATATTTAAGCAATAAATCAATAAACACCATAAAATAATATAATATAGTAAACTATTATATACTTTATTAACCAGAAATTTATATATATTTTTCCAGAATTAAAATAGATTATTTTTTATTTAATATATTTTGTACATGATTATAATTAAACTTTTTGATTATTAAAAAATTTGATATACAAATTAAATTAGTAGAATGATTGATATAATGAAAAAAGTATAATACTTAAAAGTCATACCTAATAATATAAATAAATTATATAATATATATATATAGTTGTAAATGTCATAATATAAAAGACTAACTTATAAAGAAATTCTAAAGCATAATGAGAGAAACCATTATATATATTGAAATAAATCCAGGAATATACCTTAATAATTTAACTAGAGGTTTTATGAAAGAATATAAATTTACTTCAAACAAAATAATCAGATAACAAAAAAGATTAGAATAAAGAAAAATAAATACAATATATAAAAAATATATTAAACAAATTGGTATATTTAGAATTATAAATTTATAAATATATATTGTATGTGTATATTTCTTTAATATGATAAAAAAAAAAAAAATTATAATAATTTTGGTATATATATGTATGATTTTCCTATTTTATTTATACTTTTTTCTTATTTGTAGTAAATCAAAAAAAATATAACTTATTGATTAAACAAATTGTATATATTTGTATTAATATATTATGTATTTATAATTATATATATATACTAATTAACTATAAAAATTCATATAAAATTATTTAATTATAAAAATTTACATCAAAAATGGAGTTCACAAAAGATTAATATTAATATCTACATTCTTTAATATGTGCAATAAAGAAACTATATCTTAAATTCATATGCTAAATAATAAGAAAGTTATTTTTTTATATTATAAATAGAAGATATGTTAGTAATAATCCTAAAATTTTATAGCATAATGATAATAAAAATATTCTAATAATAGATAAATAATGGTATTAAATAAATTATAATTGATTATCAATCTATTTTTAGAAAAATGAATTTTTTTAAATTTGTTGATATTAAAATTTAATAATCCAAAAAGAATAAATATATTAAACTAAACCATATAGTATATATATATAAATTAGATCATAAAATACTTAATATTTTAATTAAATAAATGAAAAAAAATAAAATATAGCATATATAGAAAAATAATTAAATTGTGAAATAATAAAAATACATAAGATAATGGAGAGTGTCTTACAAAAAATTTTATGGGTTTACCGAAAAATTTACCTAATGATATAATTTAATGAATATTTGAAAACACAAAATTGTTTTGCATCAACCAGGAAAATATATTAGACTATAAAATCAGTGTAGGATTAGATAGATAAAGATAGACTTTAAATGATATGGATATAATGAAAAAAGTATAATACTTAAAAATCATACCAAATAATTTTTTTTTTTTTTTTTTTTTTTTTTACCGTTTAAATGACATACTCTATAAATGAAATATAATATAAGCAACAACAAAGTTATATTATATATTTAGAATTAATAAGTAATAAATGTATCAATCAGAGTAATGAATTAGATTCCTTGATGGTTAGTATCTCTTCTTTTAATAGAATCTTATTAGTTGAATCTAGTAACCTATGGATTAGTCTAAAGTTTAGTCTTTTTTGTACAGAGCTACTTACCTTATGATCATTTTTAATGTGAGGAATGAAGAGTTTGTCAAAGAATTTATCCTCCGTCCAAGATTTCTTAAGTTCAAAGTGAATTAACATATTTTTAAGAGTTAATCTGTGTTTATGACATTTACAAAAGGATTGCTAAAAATAAAAAATTTGATTAAAATTAGTAGGTATTATTTTAACAATTTTTCTAGAATTGTCATCAATTTCTATTAGATCATCATTCCAATCGTAATTAAATCGCTAATTAATTTTAAAATTAACTTTAGCTGAGCATTTTTTGGAAAAAAGGTGGGTGTTTTAGAAAATTGTAAACCAAATAATTTAAAAAAATAAAATGTCATAATAAAAGATTAACTTATAAAGAAATTCTTATACATAATGAAATAAATCCAGAGACATACCTTGATAATCTAACAAGCGAGATTATACAAGATTACAAATTCCTTTCAAACAAAATAATAAGATAACAAAGAAGATTAGAAGAAAGAAAAATAAATATAATTATAAATAATATATATAAATTGAATTAAATTTTTAAATGTATTATGTATGTGTGTATGTTTTTTAGTATGGTCAAAATAAAAAAAAAAAATTAAAATAATAATTAAAAAAATCACAATTTATAAAAATTTAAAAATATAAATTAAACAAATAAATTCATAATTGAATATTTTTATAAGATAAATTCAGATTATTTATAGATTTTCTAAATTAAGTGCATCCATCATCAATTTTATTAAAACTATTAAAAATTAAAAAAAGATAAAGTTTTTATATTAAAAAATAAAGTTATATAATAATAATAAAACATTGGAATAAACGGTGGAATGAAATAATACAAAAATAAAAAAACAAATTATGAAAATGTATTTAATTTGAATATTGGAGTGATAATTTAAAGATTTTAAATTTAGAAGAATCTAATGAATTATGAAGAGCTATCATACAATGTAATTCCATAAGTATTTTTTTAAAATTTTGTCCTCTCAAATTTAAAAAAAATTCAATATTTATAAAGGATATATTAAAATAAAGGTATTTAAATTTGATATTTTTGTGAAGCTACAAATTCTAATATCTATATGGTATTCACAAAATATAATAAAAATAGTACAATAAATCAATGTTTAAAGAAGTAAGGTTTATTAGTTTTTCAATAGATTTTCCAAATTAAAGTCATTCATCCTTACCGATTGAATTACTCCTTTTAAAAATTAAAAAAGATTAAGTTTATATATTAAAGATAAATTTATATAATATTAAAAATATTGGTATAAACATGTGAAGTTAATAAAAAATAATCAAAAATAAATTATGAAAATGTATAGAATTGAAATATTTGAATAAGAAATTTAAAGATTTTAGATTCGGAAGAATCTATAAATTATAAAGAGCTATCATAGAATATATTTCCATAAAAAAATTTTTAAAATTTTTTAATCTAAAATTTAAAATAAAAAAAAAATTCAATATGTATTAAGGATGTATTAAAATAAAGGAATTTAAATTGGTTATTCTGTGAAGCCAGAAATACTAATATCTATATAGTCTTCTCAAAATTAATAAAAATAGTACAATAAATTAATGTTTAAAGAATAAGATTTGTTAGTTTTTCAAGAGATTTTCCTAATTAAGTGAATCCATCTTAACCAATTTTATTATCACTAGTAAAAATAAAAAAAAGATTAAGTTTTTATATTAAAGAAAAAGTTATGTAAAAATAAAAATATTGGTATAAACGGGGAAGGAAATAATATAAAAATCAATAACAAATTATGAAAATGTATTTAATTTGAATATTGGAGTGAGGAATTTTAAGATTTCAGATTAGGAAGAATCTAATGAATTATGAAGAGCTATCATACAATGTAATTCCATAAGTATTTTTTAAAATTTTGTCCACTCAAAATTAAATAATAATTCTATATTAATTAAGGATGTATTAAAATAAAGGAATTTAAATTAGCTATTTCTATGAAGCCAGAAATTCTAATATCTATATAGTCTTCTCAAAATTAATAAAAATAGTACATAAAAGTAATTTTTAAAGAAGTAAGGTTTGTTAATTTTTCAAGAGATTTTCCAAATTAAGTGCATCCATCATAACCAATTTTATTAGAACTATTAAAAATAAATAAAAAATAAAGTTTTTATATTAAAGATAAAATCATATAATAATAATAAATATATCGGTATAAACAGGGTAAGGAAATAAAATAATAATCAAAAACAAATTATGAAAATGTATTTAATTTTAATATTGGAATGAGAAATTTAAATATTTTATATTTGGAAGAATCTAATGAATTATGAAGAGCTATAATACAATATAATTCCATAAGTATTTTTTAAAATTATGTTCTAAAATTTAAATTATAATTCAATATTTATTAAGGATGTATTAAAAAAAGGAAATTTAAATTTGCTATGACTGTGAAGCGAGATAATCAATATCTATATAGTCTACTTAAAATTAATAAAAATAGTACCATAAAGAAATATTTAAAGAAGTAAGGTTTGTTAGTATTTCAATAGATTTTCCTAATTAAGTGCATCCATCATCACCAATTTTATTAGCACTAGTAAAAATAAAAAAAAGATTAAGTTTTTATATTAAAGATAAAGTTATATAATTATAAAAATATTGGTATTAATGGGATAAGGAAATATTATAATAATCAATAACAAATTATAAAAATGTATTTAATTTGAATATTGGAGTTAGGAATTTTAAGATTTCAGATTAGGAATAATCTAATGAATTATGAAGAGCTATCATACAATGTAATTCCATAAGTATGTTTTTAAAATTTTGTCCACACAAATTTAAATTATAATTTAATATTTATTAAGGATGTATTCTAATAAAAGAATTTAAATTGGCTATTTCTGTGAAGCCAGAAATTCTAATATCTATATACTCTGCTCAAAATTAATAAAAATAGTACCTTATATCAATGTTCAAAGAAGTAAGGTTTGTTAGTTTTTCAAGAGATTTTCCAAATTAAGTGCATCCATCCTGACCAATTGAATTTGTACTATTAATAATTTAAAAAGATAAAGTTTTTATATTAAAGATAAATTATATAATAATAAAAATATTGATATAAAAGGGGGTAGGAAATATTATAAAAATAAAAACAAGTTATGAAAATATATTTAATTTGAATATTGTAGTGAGAAATTTTAATATTTTAGATTTGGAAGAATCTAATAAATACAGAAAAATTACCAAACAATGTAATTCCATATGTATTTTTTAAAAATTTTATCCTCTCAAATTTAAAAAAAAATTCAAATATTTATAAAGGATGTATTAAAATAAAGGAATTTAAATTTCTTATTTCTGTGATAAGAGAAATTATAATATCTATATAGATTTCTTAAAATTAATAATAATAATACGTAAAAATAATGTTTAAAGAAGTTAAGTTCGTTAGTTTTTCAAGAGATTTTCCTAATTAAGTGCATCCATCATAACCAATTTTATTAGCACTAGTAAAAATAAAAAAAAGATTAAGTTTTTATATTAAAGATAAAGTTATATAATTATAAAAATATTGGTATTAATGGGATAAGGAAATATTATAATAATCAATAACAAATTATAAAAATGTATTTAATTTGAATATTAGAGTGAGAAATTTTATAATTTTAGATTTGAAAGAATCTAATAAATACAGAAAAGCTATCACACAATGTAATTCCATAAGTATTTTTTAAATATTTTATCCTCTCAAATTTAAAAAAAAATCCAATATTTATAAAGGATGTATTAAAATAAAGGAATTTAAATTTCTTATTTCTGTGAAGAGAGAAATTATAATATCTATATGGTCTTCTAAATTATTGATAAAAATAGTACAATAAATCAATATTTAAAGAAGTTAGGTTTGTTAGTTTTTCAAGAGATTTTCCTAATTAAGTGCATCCATCCTAACCGATTGAATTAAAACTATTAAAAATAAAAAAATATTAAGTTTTTATCTTAAAGATAAAGTTATATAATAATAAAAATAATGGTATAAACGGGGGAAGAAAATAATTTAAAAATCAATAACAAATTATGAAAATGTATTTAATTTGAATATTGGAGTGTGAAATTTTAAGATTTTATATTTGGAAGAATCTAATGAATTATGAAGAGCTATCATACAATGTAATTCCATAAGTATTTTTTTTAATTTTATCCTCTCAAATTTAAAAAAAATTCAATATTTATTAAGGATGTATTAAAAATAAAGGAATTTAAATTGGCTATTTCAGTGAAGAGAGAAATAATAATATCTATATAGTCTTCTCAAATTTAATAAAATTAGTACAACAAATCAATGTTTAAAGAAGTAAGGTTTGTTAATTTTTCAAGATATTTTCCCAATTAAGTGCACCCATCCTTGCTAATTGAATTATTACTATTAAAAATAAAAAAAATATAATACTTTTATATTAAAGATAAAGTTATGTAAAAATAAAATATTGGTATAAACGGGGAAAGAAGTAATATAAAAATCAATAACAAATTATGAAAATGTATTTAATTTGAATATTGTAGTGATAAATTTTATTATTTTAGATTTGGAAAAATCTAATGAATTATGAAGAACTATCATACAATATAATACCATAAGTATTTTTTTAAAATTTTTTCCTCTCAAATTTAAATTATATTGTAAACTCAAATAAAAAATTTAAGGATAAATCACAAATAATTTTATATTTTTAATATCTAATATCTATTTTGAGTTATAATATTAATATTATCATGCTAATATATGAAATATTAATTACTTATAATATAAATTAATGCAAATTTTAAATATTAGCTTCTAAATATATATATTAACTCCTAAAAATAAAAATTTGGAGCTAATATAAAACAAGAAATATAAAAAAAATTATAAATTTTTATATGAGTTTACAATAATTCAATATTTATTAAAGATGAATTAAAATAAGTGAATTTAAATTGGCTATTTCTGTGAAGCCAGAAATTCTAATATCTATATAGTATTCTCAAAATTAATAAAAATAGTACCCTAAAACAATGTTTAAAGAAGTAAGGTTTGTTAGTTTTTAAAGAGATTTTCCAAATTAAATGCATCCATCATTACAAATTGAATTTGTACTATTAATAATTTAAAAAGATAAAGTTTTTATATTAAAGATAATGATATGTAATTATAAAAATATTGGTATTAATGGGATAAGGAAATATTATAATAATCAAAAACAAATTATGAAAATGTATTTAATTTGAATATTGTAGTGATAAATGTTAATATTTTAGATTTGGAAGAATCTAATGAATTACGAAGAGCTATCATACAATGTAATTCCATAAGTATTTATAAAAATTTGTCCTCTCAAATTTAAATTATAATTCTATATTTATTAAGGATGTATTAAATAAAGGAATTTAAATTGGCTATTTCTGTGAAGACAGAAATTCTAATATCTATATAGTATTCTCAAAATTAATAAAAATAGTACCTAATATCAATGTTTAAAGAAGTAAGGTTTGTTAGTTTTTCAAGAGAATATCCTAATTAAGTGCACCCATCCTTACCAATTTAATTACTCCTTTTAAAAATAATAAAAAGATTAAGTTTTTATATTAAAGATAAAGTTATATAATTATAAAAATATTGGTATTAATGGGATAAGGAAATAATATAAAAATCAATAACAAATTATGAAAATGTATTTAATTTGAATATTGGAGTGATGAATTTTAAGATTTTAAATTTGGAAGAATCTAATGAATTACGAAGAGCAATCATACAATGTAATTCCATAAGTATTTTTTAAAAATTTTTTCCTCTCAAATTTAAAAAAAAATTTAATTTTTATTAAGGATGTATTAAATTAAAGAAATATAAATTTGATATTTTTGAGAAGCGAGATATTCTAATATCTATATGGTCTTCTAAAAATTGATAAAAATATTACCATAAATTAATGTTTAAAGAAGTAAGGTTTGCTAGTATTTCAATAGATTTTCCTAATTAAGTGCATCCTTCATCACCAATTGAATTACTCCTTTTAAAAATAAATAAAGTTTAAGTTTTTATATTAAAGATAAAGATATAAATGGTATAAGGAAATATTATAATAAATAAAAACAAATATTAAAATATATTTAATTTGAATATTGAAGTGAGAAATTTTAAGATTTTAGATTTAGAAAAATGTAACGAATTATAAATAGCTATCATACAATATAATTCCATAAGTATTTATAAAAATTTTGACCTCTCAAATTTAAATTATAATTTAATATTTATTAAAGATGTATTTTAATAAAGGAATTTAAACTGGCTATTTCTGTGAAGCCAGAAATTCTAATATCTATATAGTCTTCTCAAAATTAATAAAAATAGTACCTTATATCAATGTTTAAAGAAGTAAGGTTTGTTAGTTTTTCAAGAGATTTTCCAAATTAAGTGCATCCATCCTGACCAATTGAATTTGTACTATTAATAATTTAAAAAGATAAAGTTTTTATATTAAAGATAATGATATGTTATTATAAAAATATTGGTATTAATGGGATAAGGAAATATTATAATAATCAAAAACAAATTATGAAAATGTATTTAATTTGAATATTGTAGTGATAAATGTTAATATTTTAGATTTGGAAGAATCTAATGAATTACGAAGAGCTATCATACAATGTAATTCCATAAGTATTTTTAAAATTTTGTCCTCTCAAATTTAAAATAAAATTCAATATTTATTAAGGATGTATTAAAATTAAGGAATTTAAATTTGCTTTTTCTGTGAAGCGAGAAATTCTAATATATAAATAGTCTTCTCAAAATTAATAAAAATAGTACCTTATATCAATGTTTAAAGTAGTAAGGTTTGCTAGTTTTTCAAGAGATTTCCCTAATTAATTGCACCCATCCTTGCCAATTAAATTACTCCTTTTAAAAATAATAAAAAGATTAAGTTTTTATATTAAATATAAAGTTATATAATTATAAAAATATTGGTATTAATGGGATAAGGAAATATTATAATAATCAAAAACAAATTATGAAAATGTATTTAATTTGAATATTGGAGTGTGAAATTTTAAGATTTTATATTTGGAAGAATCTAATGAATTATGAAGATCAATCATACAATGTAATTCCATAAGTATTTTTTAAAATTTTTTCCTCTCAAATTTAAAAAAAAATTTAATTTTTATTAAGGATGTATTAAATTAAAGAAATATAAATTTGATATTTTTGAGAAGCGAGATATTCTAATATCTATATGGTCTTCTAAAAATTGATAAAAATATTACCATAAATTAATGTTTAAAGAAGTAAGGTTTGCTAGTATTTCAATAGATTTTCCTAATTAAGTGCATCCTTCATCACCAATTGAATTACTCCTTTTAAAAATAAAAATAAGATTAAGTTTTTATCTTAAAGATATATAATAATAAAATATTGGTATAAATGGGAAAAGGAAATATTATAATTAAAAAAAACAAATATTAAAATATATTTAATTTGAATATTGGAGTGAGGAATTTTAAGATTTCAGATTAGGAATAATCTAATGAATTATGAAGAGCTATCATACAATGTAATTCCATAAGTATTTTTTTAAAATTTTGTCTACTCAAATTTAAATTATAATTTAATATTTATTAAGGATGTATTCTAATAAAAGAATTTAAATTGGCTATTTCTGTGAAGCCAGAAATTCTAATATCTATAAATTCTTCTCAAAATTAATAAAAATAGTACCCTAAATCAATGTTTAAAGAAGTAAGGTTTGTTAGTTTTTCAAGAGATTTTCCAAATTAAGTGCATTCATCCTGACCAATTTAATTTTTACTAATAAAAATAAAAAAAGATTTAGTTTTTATATTAAAGAGAAAGTAATGTAATAATAAAAATATTATTATAAAGGGGGGAAGGAAATAATATAAAAATCAATAACAAATTATGAAAATGTATTTAATTTGAATATTGGAGTGTGAAATTTTAAGATTTTAGATTTGGAAGAATCTAATGAATTATGAAGAGCTATCATACAATATAATTCCATAATTATTTTTTTAAAATTTTGTTCTCTCAAATTTAAAAAAAAATTCAATATTTATTAAGGATGTATTAAAATAAAGATATTTAAATTTGATATTTTTGAGAAGCGAGAAATTCTAATATCTATATAGTATTCTCAAAATTAATAAAAATAGTACCCTAAATCAATGTTAAAAGAAGTAAGGTTTGTTAGTTTTTCGAGAGATTTTCCAAATTAAGTGCATCCATCCTGACCAATTTAATTTTTACTAATAAAAATATAAAAAAGATTAAGTTTTTATATTAAAGATAAAGTTATATAATAATAAAAATATTGGTATTAATGGGATAATGAAATATTATAATAAAAAAATACAAATAATGAAAATATATTTAATTAGAATATTTGAGTGATAAATTTTAATATTTTAGATTTGGAAGAATTTAGTGAATTATGAAGAGCTATCATACAATGTAATTCCATGTGTATTTTTTAAAATTTTGTCCTCTCAAATTTAAAAATAAATTGAATATTTATTAAGGATGTATTAAATAAAGGAATTTAAATTGGCTATTTCTGTGAAGCCAGAATTCTAATATCTATATATTCTTCTCAAAATTAATAAAAATAGTACCCTAAATCAATGTTTAAAGAAGTAAGGTTTGCTAGTTTTTCAAGAGATTTCCCTAATTAAATGCACCCATCCTTGCCAATTAAATTACTCCTTTTAAAAATAAAAAAAGATTAAGTTTTTATATTAAAGATAAAGTAATATAATAATAAAAATAATGGTATATATGGGGATAGGAAATAGTATAAAAATAAAAAACAAATAATGAAAATATATTTAATTAGAATATTTGAGTGATAAATTTTAATATTTTAGATTTGGAAGAATTTAATAAATTATGAAGAGCTATCATTCAATGTAATTCCATATGTATTTTTTAAAATTTTGTCCTTTTAAATTTAAAAATAAATTGAATATTTATTAAGGATGTATTAAATATAGGAATTTAAATTGGCTATTTCTGTGAAGCCAGAAATTCTAATATCTATAAATTCTTCTCAAAATTAATAAAAATAGTACCCTAAATCAATGTTTAAAGAAGTAAGGTTTGTTAGTTTTTCGAGAGATTTTCCAAATTAAGTGCATCCATCCTGACCAATTTAATTTTTACTAATAAAAATATAAAAAAGATTATGTTTTATATCAAAAATAAAGTTATATAATTATAAAAATATTGGTATTAATGGGAATATGAAATAATATAAAAATGAAAATGTATTTAATTTGAATATTGTAGTGAGAAATTTTAATATTTTAGATTTGGAAGAATCTAATGAATTATAAAGAGTATAATAGAATATAATTCCATAAGTATTTTTAAAAATTTTGTCCTCTCAAATTTAAAATAAAATTCAATATTTATTAAGGATGTATTAAAATTAAGGAATTTAAATTTGCTTTTTCTGTGAAGCGAGAAATTCTAATATATATATAGTCTTCTCAAAATTAATAAAAATAGTACCTTATATCAATGTTTAAAGTAGTAAGGTTTGCTAGTTTTTCAAGAGATTTCCCTAATTAATTGCACCCATCCTTGCCAATAAAATTACTCCTTTTAAAAATAATAAAAAGATTAAGTTTTTATATTAAAGATAAAGTTATATAATTATAAAAATATTGGTATTAATGGGATAAGGAAATAATATAAAAATCAATAACAAATTATGAAAATGTATTTAATTAGAATATTGGAGTGAGAAATTTTAAGATTTTATATTAGGAAGAATCTAATGAATTACGAAGAGCTATCATACAATGTAATTCCATAAGTATTTTTTTAAAATTTTGTCGTCTCAAATTTAAAAAAAATTCAATATTTATTTAGGATATATTAAAATAAAGTAATTTATATTTGCTATTTTTCTGAAGCTAGAAATTCTAATATCTATATAGTCTTCTCAAAATTAATAAAAATAGTACAATAAATCAATGTTTAAAGAAGTAAGGTTTGTTAGTTTTTCAAGAGATTTTCCTAATTAAGTGCATCCATCATCATAAATTGAATTACTCCTTTTAAAAATAAATAAAGTTTAAGTTTTTATATTAAAGATAAAGTTATATAATAATAAAAATAATGGTATAAACGGGGGTAGGAAATAGTATAAAAATAAAATACAAATTATGAAAATATATTTAATATGAATATTTGAGTATGAAATTTTAAGATTTTAGATTTGGAAAAATCTAATGAATTATGAAGAGCTATCATAAAATGTAATTTCATATGTATTTTTTAAATTTTTATCCTCTCAAATTTATAGAAAATTCAATATTTATTAAGTATGTATTAAAATAAAGGAATTTAAATTTGATATTTCGGTGAAGCGATAAATTCTAATATCTATATAGTATTCTCAAAATTAATAAAAATGGTACTATAAATTAATGTTTAAAGAAGTAAGGTTTGTTAGTTTTTCAAGAGATTTTCCAAATTAAAGGCATTCATCCTTACCAATTTTTTTTTACTAGTTTAAATTAAATTAAATTTATTTTTATATTAAAAACTAATGTAGTTATTATTTATTACCTAAAATCAAAAGTAATTTTTGAATTTTATTCTTATTTTTATTATAATATATCATATTATTTATTTTTTTGTTTTTTATATTTCAATTTTGGTTTTAAAAAACACTTTATATTTTCATTTATATTATTTAAACATAATTTTATTTCGTTTTTAATTATTTTTTATTTTTCAATTAATTCTATTTGTTTATTTTAGTTATTAGTTAATTTATTTTCTTAATTTATTTATTTTATAATATTTTCTATACTGTTTTTATTCCAATATTTCTTTTCTTCACACTTCCTTAATAATTATATATACTTATCAGTTTAGATTTATGTGTCATTAAGTTATTAGTTAATTAAATCTTTATAACTTTCAAAAATTGATTACATATTCTTTAATTCTACTTTTATTTAATCTATTACCGTATTCTATTATTTTAATTATATCTTTTTTTTTTTAATTATTGCTCTTATTATTAGCTATAATCTTTTTATTATTCCAAGAATTTTTTGTATTTATTTACTAAAAATTATCTGATTTATTAATATTAATTTATATTCGAACTTTCGTGACCATGTGTATTTTATTCAAAATCTACTTAGCAAATAAATTTATTTTTCTATTAACACTAATCTAAAATGCAAATATAATATATAGGGTAATCTTCATGTTCCTATTTTTGTAATATAAAATTTAATTTTTTTTTTTTGAATAAAAATATTTTTATAAATTATTTGTTTGTACCTCACAACATAACACCCCATGTCTAAAAATGTTTTCTTCATATTCTTTTATTGTTATTTAGTTAACTATTTAACTGTTATTATTATCTTCCATTTCTATTTATTAAATTATAATTTATTTTTTAATTATAAAATAATTAATTTATAAATTTTTAATGTTAATTTTATTATACATGTAAATTTATACAAATTTTTTAAATTAATTTATTTAATATTTAGTATCTTTTGTATAAAAATTATAATTTTTATGAAATCACTTATCTTTATTATTTATTTTTCACAATTTAAAATGATTTTAGTTTCTATTATATAGTATTAGATTTAGTATATTAAATAAAAGGATAATTACTAAATTAAAAATTAAATAAATTAATAAAAATAAACTCAATTATTGAAAATAATCAAGCAATCTTAAAATATTAATATTATTTATTAATTATTAATATAGCATAATTTGAAAATTTTTTTGTTTAATTTACAATAATATCATAAAATTAACATTAGCAACATATTTTATTATTTTATCTAAGCAATTAATAATTAATTAATATTTTTAATTAATGTGGGTATTTTTAATTGAAAATAATTGTGTAAGATCGTATTCATATATATATGAATATAATTTTCAATAAAACAAAAAAAATTACTAAATAAAATTCCCCTCTTTGCTACTATTTTTAAAATTCGAAAATTTATAAAAAAAATTTAAACAAAAGAACATTTAACTATATTTTATATTCCCATTTAATTATAATTTTTAAATATTATAATAATATTTTTTTTTAATTTTATATTATTATAATATAAAAGGTCAATATTTTTGTTTTTAAATAATTTTTTATTATTTTTTGTTCTACTATTAAGTAATATAGTTATCGTAAAAATATTAATCTTTATTTATTACCTTATTTTGTAATGTTTGTAACTTGATTTCTTTTTTGATGTTTTTATTTCTATTTATTTATTTATTTATTTAATTGATTATTTATTTATTTTATTTTATTTTTAATTAATTATTGTTAGCAATAATAAGGGTTATATACTTTATTTTTTTAATTTATATCTATATAATGTATAAGAAAGTCATATTATGCATACATATAATAAATACATTTATTTTAATTTACATAATTAATTACGCATTTATGTATACTTATAATTCCTACTTATGTCATTATTAATTAAAATTTTAATATATATTTCTTTTAATATTTACCTGAAATTTTTAATTTCATTTATTACGTATTTATATGTATATATCATTATAATTTTCGTTTTGTTTAATATATTAAATAAAACTATATATATATATTATTTCCCCTTATTTCTGTATTAATTTGTTTTATGTTTATGTGTATATATAATATTTGCGCAATAATATATGAATATAAAATGTTCATATATATATATAATAATAAAACTTATTGATTATAAATAAATTTTGAAACACTAGTTTTTCATTAATATAAAATTAATACTAACTATATACACGTTGTGATATATTTATTCAGAATTTTTAATGCTTGCTATAATAACAACTCAAAATGTTGAAAATTAAGAAATTCAGAATTTGGAAATACTAATAATTTCGATGCAAATATGAGAACAAAAATAAATAACTTTTATATAACCTGATTAATTTTTTGTTTATATGAATGGGTTGATAATCACGTGACAATCAATTGTTAAATACTTTTGTTGAATGCTTTATAATTTAGTATATATATATACATTTTAATTTATAGGCGATTGATTATGATATAGTTTATTAAAATATTACGAGTTATTTGAGTGGTGACTATAAACTTATAACGTAAGCGATTATAATCATTACTCAAAATCAAACTAATTTTATAAAAAGTGATATTTTCATGTTTATAAATAAAAAAAATTAAAGCCATATATATGTATTATTGTATTACTTTCTTTGAAAAATAATTACAAATCAAAGAAGTATCTATTAGTTTAATATTGTTTTTTTCGGTTTCTTTTACATATTTTGATTAGTGCTTTTATTATTTTTTGAACACTAACTTAATTTTTAAACCAACTTAATAATTTTTCATAAAAAAAATAATTAATTTATATCATACTTATGTTTTTAAATCTGTTTTTTTTAATTCAATAATCATAATTAGTATATAAAATATACAAAATAAATACCATCTAATTAATGCATGTACTATAGATACATAATTAATTCTTAAAAAACCTAGCATAAAAATTTTGATTTGTAATTTTTTTTGAAACTTTTGAGGTATTTTTTTTTTTTTTTTTTATTAATCACAAATTTGGTGGGCTTAATTAATTATTTTAGTCTGTTTTTCCCTTCTGATCAATTCTTTTGAAAATTTAAGAGTTGTGGAATCATTTATGTTTCTTTTTACTATTCTTGCATAACTTATATCTGAATTCAATCTGATCAGAAAGGATGCCTTTTTCCTTAGATATAATCACACTGAGGGTTTTGGAATCTAGGGAGCTGGTTAGGAGAGGACCCTACCTTTCGGCTTTTCGGTTATGTGTCTTTATCAAAGTCCATAAAAAAAACTCTTTTCAGAGGTTTTTTTTTTTTTGACTTTGCGACAATCCCTCCGATATAATTTAGTAGTTTATATATATAATTTATAAACTGCTAAATTTTTTTTTAATTAATAAGACTAGTTATATTTAATTCATAATTAACATTCTATTCAATTCCTATAATGGATATACATTTATAAGAATATGATATTTAAATTATTTTCACTTATAAAGTAATATTTAATAATAGAAAAAATTGGAAATATACTTAATATAATAATATTATTATCAAAAATCAAATATAATTTTATCTAATAAAATAATTAACGTTAATATAAATCATTTTATTCTATATCGATACTATTCATTAATGAACTTCTACAGATAAGAAAAATCTAATAATATTTCATAAATATATCAATTTAAATCATTTATGTAAGGACATAGTGTCTTGCTCTATCGTGAATTTTATTTATATATCTTTACAATAAAACTTTTTTTTTTTATATTTTATTTTCAATAGAACCTTAAGAGTAAAAATTAAAATATTATTAAAAAATAAAATAAAATTAATATTAAGATCTTAAATCTTTCTATATTTACTACAATTATCACATTGTTATCAATTTTCTAAATTAGCTTCAAGTCTTTTATTGCAAAGCTATTTAATAGCATTATTTCTATTTTAATTAGATGGATTTCTTTTTCTTCTTTATTAAGTATCACTACTATTACTTTAACTTTCTTATTATTAACTTTCTACCTCCATATATTAATCCTTAATTTTTATTTTATTTTATCGTTTGCAACACTTTTTGAGCCTGATTAATTATCTTATTATGATTTATTTTCTTTCTTTTATTTTTTAATGATTATCATAGGCTCTTTTATTTACTTTTTGCTTTATTTTTTGTTTTTTTTTGTTTTAATCCTCTTCTTCCTATAATTATTTAACTTTTTTAGAAATTCGTTTTCCTATTCCTGAATGATAGAAGTTACACTGAGATTCGTCATTATTGAATTCTCTGAATTTGGAAGGAGTACATTCAGTTAAAAAAGAGCATCCCTGTCCTTTTCCCCAATCGATAGCATCAGTTTTTTGATAATTGGCTTCATACCATCCTGAGTCTTCCAACAAAGCAAATGTAAATTCTCTAATAACAGCATTGTGATTTATAGCAATGGGCAACCATATATTCGTTTTCAAGAACGACTAATTCCCAGTGGGAGCCTGCTGATCCTTACTCTCCTTCATTTTCTAATTGCATACCTTCTGCAGAAGGGCAATCGTAGTGCTTTCTTGCTAAGGCTAATACTTTAGGTGTAGTAATTAGGTTAGTAGTTTTTCCTCTAAATTATCTTTAAATTACAGGATTTTCATAAGATTAACCTGTGCTAAGATTTTTAAAATAATTAAACATCTAACTAGAAAATCCCAATATGTGGGTTAATTAGTGAAGCACTGTTTCAAAATTATCTTCATATTCTCGATGATCATTTTCTGATAAAATCTAAAAATTATCATATTTATTAAAACATTATAATAATCTATTAACATTAGTGTTTTTTTTCTATAGATTGTAAGAATAAAAAACATAGAATTGTAAATATCATAATTTTTTACATTTTCATTTTTTTAATATTTCTGTTAATTTTAATTTTTATATTTTATGTTTATTTTTATGTTTTGATGCTAAATATAGCTTTTATTTCATTTAAATAATATTTTTATCCTAAAATTATCTTATTTCTATTTAATATATTATTATTAATGATAAGATATTAGAATTATAAATATATTAATTAGAGTATAATATTAAGTCTTAATATAATTACTATTTTTTATTTTACACTCTATTGCACTATTTAATTAGATATTCAATTAAACAAACAATATAAAAGCTTTTAGTAACTAAACATCAATATATACAAAGTGCTGATAAATATAGACAGAGTATTATTGTGACTTTATTTATTCTAAATATATTTTATTATATTCAAGAACAATTATAAATACAATTATAAGAATTGTTAATAGTTTTATTAGATTATAATTTACAATATATTCTTGATTTATTTAATAATAGTAACAATTATATTTAGAATATAATATGTAGTATGATTTAAAATGGAATATTATTTATTTTTTATGAGAAAGTTATTTAAGTAATAATAGTTTAATATATTTTAATAAAGTACATATATCTAAATTATCAATCATTTAACATATTTTATTTGGTTCTAATATAAGCAATTTTATTATTAAATTTATTTTTTATGAAAACTGCGAATTTACTATAATATATTTAAAAAATTATGAAAACATTATTATAATTTTATCTTTATTAAAAGAATATGGTTTCTCCTATTTTTAATTATCAATATAGGTAAAATGGGTATACATTTTTTCTATTTTCATTTTTAAATTTCAAGCTTATATAATCGGTAATATAAATATCTTAATTTAAGATTTAAAATATATCTTTTTGTTCAAGAGAATATTATTGATAATGTAAATGCCAATAATATTGAAATTGTATATGAAAGTTTATCTAATTAGTTATAATACTTCATTCTTTCTATGTTTATTTGCTTGCTATTCTATTTTCAAACTTTTTAATTTTTATGTTACCATAAAAATTTTTTTCTAATAGACATTCCTTAAAAATGTGCATCTTATTTAGCATATAGAAATATTCTATTTTGTATACATTATAGGATTAGACATACCCTGAAAAATTAGAATGACATTATTAATTTTAATATAAAATATTATTTGTATTAAACAAAATTGAATTTAACTATTTCTACGAAATTATCATTTTATATATCAAATCTATTATATTTATAAATAGATTATATGTATAATTTTTTAGCACATAAAAAATATTAAAAATAAATAAAAAATATATTATATTTATCATGTTATTATATTATAACTTTCAAGCTAGTATAGTAGTTAATAATAAAAATACAAATAATATTGAAAAGTTTATCAAAGGACTTCCCTAAGCTACAATTACTACACATTTTCTATTTTTGTTGGGTTGGTATCCTTCAGGACATTTTTCAATACACGCTATCTTTCCCTTATCATCAAAGTGTTAATAGACGTCTATAAAGCAAGAGAGGCAGGTATCTGTTTTATCACAAGTTTCGCAATACAAACCGCATGGTAAACATTTGCTTCTTTCTTCTGAGTAGTAGCTTCCCTCAAAGCAAGTTTTGCAGGTCTATTCGTCTACACATTCTTTACAAAGTCCATCGCAATATCCGCATGCATAACTATTAATTTTAAACTATCCAGGACGGCAGATAATTTCACAATATCTCAATCCATTAGCATCAATTTTTTCTAATGATCCATTTAAGCAACTATTTTCATAACAACTTCCTGTATCGTCACATCTGAGACAAAGAGGAGAACATTGTGTACATTTGGAATCTTTTAAATAGTAACCATTAGAACACTAGCTGCAGGTATTTTATGAAAGACATTTAGCACAGTTTTTATCATCACATCTTACACATTTTTTAGGGACTGTATTGGTAGGGAATTAATAGGTAGGACAATCAGGTCTGCAAATCATGTCAAATCCATTGGCAACTAAGTAAAGATCATCTTTACAAAGAGTACATTATTTTTCCGAAGTGCATTCTTTACATCCCTCCACACATTTTATACACTAATTATTAGAAGTTTTGTGGAAATCAGCTAAGCAGGTATTACACCCTTGGCCCTATAATTACTAACAATCTTTACAATTAGCAGGACATTTGACACAGAATTTAGAAGAGCTTATGAAGTATTCTGAAGGACAGCTTGAAACACATTGACTGGTTCCATTTTAATTTAACACGTAGAATCCCTGGTTACAAGTTTCACAGTTAATTGAACTACTACAAGAAGAACAGTTGGCTGGACAAGTAACTTTTACAACACAGTCTCCATTTTTTACTTCATATCCGGACTCA
This sequence comes from Miamiensis avidus, assembly GCA_037039885.1. NCBI lineage: Eukaryota > Ciliophora > Oligohymenophorea > Philasterida > Glauconematidae > Miamiensis > Miamiensis avidus. The sequence goes on from JAWVGU010000075.1 coordinate 198,216, forward strand.
CATTGGGTACAGTTGATGGAGGAAGTACACTAGGTACATTTACCTTCACAAGATGTGCAGGTGTTGTTTTAGTTATTTATGTAGGTTCCACTGGGACAAGTGTCAACGCAAGTCATTCTTTATTAACTATCGTATTGTTTTTTCTTTCCAGAAATACATTCAGTACAGTATGTGGCTTCGTTACAACTTTAGCAAGAAGAATGGCAAGGAGAACATAAATTGTTCGCATTTTTATAGTTTTTAGAAGGACAAGAGGAACAAGAAGTTCCATTAGTGCAACTATCACAGGAGTTGTTACAAGGCAAACAGTTTGATCCTGATTTATATTATTTGGTAGGACAGTCACTAACACATGCATTATTTACATAAGCGAATCCAGATGTACAGGTTTAGCATGATGATCCGTTGGTACAAGAATCACAATTAGCAATACATTGAGAACAAGTGTTACTTGAGTTTTTATAATTTTTAGCAGGACAAGAGGAACAAGAAGTTCCATTAGTACAACTATCACAAGAGTTGTGGCAAGGCAAACAATTTGATCCTGATTTATATTATTTCGTAGGACAGTCACTAACACATGCATTATTTACATAAGCGAATCCAGATGTACAGGTTTAGCATGATGATCCATTGGCACAAGAATCACAATTAACAATACATTGAGAACAAGTGTTACTTGAGTTTTTATAATTTTTAGCAGGACAAGAAGAACAAGTAGTTCCATTAGTGCAACTTTCACAAGAGTTGTGGCAAGGCAAACAATTTGATCCAGATTTATATTATTTCGTAGGACAGTCACTTACACATGCATTATTTACATAGGCGAATCCAGATGTACAGGTTTAGCATGATGATCCGTTGGTACAAGAATCACAATTAGCAATACATTGAGAACAAGTGTTACTTGAGTTTTTATAATTTTTAGCAGGGCAAGAGGAACAAGAAGTTCCATTAGTGCAACTTTCACAAGAGTTGTGGCAAGGCAAACAATTTGATCCAGATTTATATTATTTGGCAGGGCAGTCACTAACACATGCATTATTTACATAGGCGAATCCAGATGTACAGGTCTAGCATGATGATCCGTTGGTACAAGAATCACAATTAGCAATACATTGAGAACAAGTGTTACTTGAGTTTTTATAATTTTTAGCAGGACAAGAGGAACAAGAAGTTCCATTAGTGCAACTTTCACAAGAGTTGTGGCAAGGCAAACAATTTGATCCTGATTTATATTATTTAGCAGGGCAGTCACTAACACATGCATTATTTACATAGACGAATCCAGATGTACAAGTTTAGCATGATGATCCATTGGCACAAGAATCACAATTAGCAATACATTGAGAACAAGTGTTACTCGAGTTTTTGTAGTTTTTAGCAGGACAAGTGGAGCAAGATGACCCATTATCACAGGTAGCACAAGAATTGTTACAAGACACACAGTTAGATCCAGATGCATAAAATTTGGTAGGACATTAGTTTACGCAAGTATTGTTGTATTTATAAAATCCAGAAGTACATGTGGTACATGAGGTTCCATTACTACAGACATCACATCCGGATATACAGTTTTAGCATAAATTATTAGATCCAATATATTATTTAGTAGCACATTTTGTACAAGCAGTATTTGTCACACATTCTAGACAAGAACTCTAATTTTTATAAAAATTGTTATTTATAATATTATATTTAGATAAATGACATATATTATTATTTTTACATGGCAAACAACATTCTAAGTACATTAGTTTTGAGCATTAGGAGAATATCCGCTTGGGCATTAAGACACACATTCCATTTTTCCTCCTGTTGTATGTTGGTAGTAATTAGATTTACAAGCTGTACAGTATGTAGCCTCAGTACAAGTAGAACATCCGGAAGCACAACTCAAACAGTTGTCTCCAGATCTATAGAATAAATTCGGGCAAGAAGATACACAGGCTCCGTTATACATAAATTGTCCGGAGGGGCAGGTTTATGGGTTTCCTCCACCACTAGAGGAAATACATTCTTTGGTAGGGAGATTTACTGTGGTTCCAGAGGGACAAGTTTTAGAATTTCTACATGATCCATTGTATGCATAGTTTCCATTAGAACAAGTTACACTACAATCTTATCCTGCATGATTTTCGTCACAATGACATTAGTATCCGAAACAAAATCCATTAGAAGAGCAGAAGTTTTTGCATGGTTTAGGGTAGGTATTACAGAAAGCTGGCCAGTCCTCGGGACCATTTACATATCCAGTGTATCTAATATATATTATAAATTTATTAATATTAAAAATATGATAAATAAAAATGAAAATTAATTAATTACTTTTAATTGTTTCCCTTTTTGACTATATTGGCTTTTTTGGTATTTTTATCAAAAACATATTTTTCTCCTTTAACGATCACTGAAATTTCAGTTCCGTCAGCATTACACTCGTATGCTAAACATCTTTCAGGAGTAACATTAGATAAAGTGGTGTCTGGATCTTAAATATTACTTATAAAGCATCTGTTTTGCTCGGCAAATTCATTTCCTAAATACTAATCAAAATTAGATAGATTATTGGGATTGGAGCAATGTTTATTGCTATAAATAGAAGTGATATAGCAATTATCATTGAAAGGATCGTATTAGGTTTTATTGCTTCCTATTCCAGAGTGATAGAAATTGCATTGAGTCGCATCACTATTGAATTCTCTGAATTTGGAAGGAGTACATTCAGTTAAAAAAGAGCATCCCTGTCCTTTTCCCCAATCGATAGCATCAGTTTTTATAGCACTGGCTTCATACCATCCTGAGTCTTCCAACAAAGCAAATGTAAAGTCAGTAATAACAGCATCATGACTTATAGCACTGGCAGTCATATATTCGTTTTCAAGAACGACTCTTTCCCAGTGGGAACCTGCTGATCCTGATCCTCCTTCATTTTCTAATTGCATACCTTCTGCAGAAGGGCAATTATAGTGCGATCTTGTTAAGGCTAATACCTTAGGTGTAGTTAAAAGGTCAGAGGTTTTTCCTCTAATAGTTCTTTTTACAACAGGAATATTGTTTTATCCGTACTCATTTCCAGTTGCTGGATTTATAAAATATTAAAACATCCAATTAGAAAATCCTAATACATGGGTTAATTCGTGAAGAACTGTTTCAAAATTGTCTTCAAATTATACATGATTTCCACTTTACTAATAAATTTCATTTATACAATTACTATACACTATATATTAATTATATTATATATAAAAATTACAATATTTTTTAGATAAGCTAAGTTAAATGTTACACCTCCAAAAACTGGTCTATTTGTTGCCCCCTAATTTATTAATTAAATTTAAATTGTTAATAATATAATCTACCAATAATTACTAACAATTAAATATAAAAACAAAATTAAAAACAAAAATAATTTATTACATCAAGAATACAAGCACCTGCATAAGCTAAAGTACTTTAGGCAGCATTATCATAATGAGCAACATAGATGTGCAAATCACTATTCGGGATCCCATTATTTACATCTTTGGATGGGACATTCACGTCCACACATTTATCATTGGCAAAGGGGTAAACATTATTAGAGGTTAATCTAGTTATTTTAAGGTTTTCTCCAAAGAATTTGGCAGCAAGCAAAAGTTATGTCTTGATGTTTTCTTTAACAGTTGATAAATTGCTTGGGATACTGTCCAAGGCTGAGAAATCATAGGTAATTCTTAAAGGTTCTTTAGTTGCAGCTAGATTTCTTTTTCTTTTTATAGGTTAAGAAATATTTATATAGTATTCTAAATATAACAATAAGAAGAAAAACTAAAAAAAATAGAAAATATCATACTCACTGGGGTCCGGCTTGGGAGTAAATTTTATATTTTATTTGAGAGTGTGGTGTATACAATTGTGCTCCTTTTCTAAAGTTTGTATGAATAGGAAACATAAAACTAAAATAGCAAATAATTTTTGCATTTTCATTTTTATCTCTTTAATCTATAGTGATAGTTATTTTTTGTTTTTTAATAATTTTTTTTAATTATAAATATTAATTATTGGGGAAAATTGGAATATATAAAGAAGCAAACTTATTAATTTATGCATTGTAATTTTCTATAGTTAAGATAATTTCATGGTTGAATAAATGCAAATGAGGTGAGGTAAAAAAAATAGAAGCTCACTAAATTCTAACCAATTTATTATAAATAAACTTTTTATTATATAATATTTCTTAATATATTTGAACATAAGAAAGCAATAGAGTATTATATATTTTTAATTATTTTAATAATTTGATTTGATAACGCTTGTTTTTAGCTATAAAATAGATATGTTTATTTTTTCAAAAGTAGGTAGTGTGTTATATGGAAAAAATATCTTCTTTAATTGATTCCATGTACCAAAGTTTCTCTTCTATACATGAAAAATATTATAAGCAAATTCAAATAATATTAATGAGAAATGATTATATAGTATACGCAAATTTATTCTAAAATTATATCTAAACAAGGCAGCTAGTTTAATTTAATTTAAAGAAAGTTTAATTTTTTTTATAATAAGAGACTAAATTTATATATCATATGTAACTTTCTTACTATAATTATTTGAATCTATGCTTAACCTTGTAAAATTTTTATTATTTGAAGAAACACTTAATTCTAAACTCTTTATAATATATAAACTAAATTCATTTATTATTATTAATATCATCATAACCTTTGTTTTTCAAGTATATTATTAATTAATTTGTTCAATATACACATATATAACAAAATTCTAGATGAATTAGATAAATAATATTTAGATATTTTATTCATGAAATATTAGATTATTCTAAAAGAAAATTATAAATATATATAAATAGTCGTGTATTTTGTTTTAAAGCAGATTATTATATTGTAGAATTAATGCATATGAAATAATTATTCAAAAGTAAATTTACATCTTGTTTTTTGTCTAATTAACTTATAATCATATATAAATTATCTATGAAATAAAAAAATTATACTTATTGTTATACAAGATGAAAGAGATATAAATATATTGTATTTTAACCATATAATAATAGAATTAAAAAGTAAATTATATTATTATAGTGTATTTATAGTTATAATAGAATAGTATATAAAACTAATAACAAAATATAGAGAATATAATTTCTTATACAATACATAAGTTTTTATTAAATATAATATAAATAATTATAATAATATTTTATAAAAATTATTATAATTGAATAATTAACTCTCTAATTACTTGAAAAAAGTATTTTAATATTAGAATTAAAAAAAAAATATTATTATTTTCCCTCAAAAATTATTGTTTTTTTCTCTAAACAAATTAGTTATAATAAAAAGGAATTTCATTTATATTAATTACTTAGATTGTCTGAATTATTATATTATTTTTAAGTTTAATTAATATATATTCACCCATATAATAAAAATATTAATAATACAATTGACTATATTCTAAATTTTACATATCCCACTTATTCATATTTTATTAAAAGTATTTTGATAAACACAAAATAATTTTTTAATTTTTTTATAATTCTTATAAAAATTTTCCTCCAAACTTAAAATATAATATATTTAATAAAACATTATATAAACCCTATTAATAAATATATCCAAATATTTAAATTAAAGTTTTTTATTAACATATCTGTATTATCATTTGCTAAAATTAAATAAAATAGTATTAGAAATAATACCAAAGTTATAATTTATTATTATTATATAAAAATTTATCATTATCATAAAAATCTAATTTCCTTAAATAAAATAAAAATTCTATATTTACTATTTATTTGCTCAATATATAAATATTATTGTATTTTTAAAATATCTGTCCTTAAAAATTATATTATAAAAGAAAAATAATACATACAATATAATTACAGAATACAATAAAAAAATAATATAAATAATTAATCTTTATTCTGGCTATTAATTATAAGCTTTTTTTCATATTATTTTAAAAATATAATATATATTAATTTATAGATTAAATTTTTAAGATAATTAAAGTTACTTATATAAATTATAAATTAATGAAATATATGGAATTAATATAATTATAAAATTTTACGATAAAATAAGTTTTTATAAAACTAAATATATAAAAAATTATAGAAATGATTAATAAATATATTATATTGTGATATTATCATTTTAAAATATATTTTTGATAAATATTTAAAAAATTAAAAGTTATAAATCATAGTATAGTTAAAATTATCCTTTAATATGATATTTTAAAAATTCCAATTTTATAATTATTTATTATATATTATAGATATATTGAGGGTATTTTTATTTATATAAATCAAGAGAAATTATTATTTTCATAATAAAAGTGGGTATTTATTAATTAATTAATTAATATATTTAGAAATTTATACTTAAATACTCCAAATGGCGTAATAAGTAGAAAATGCAAATTAAAATATGGAACATTAAATTCAATAAGATTTGAATGAATAGCTTCCACAGGAGAATTTATAGGAAAATGTTATTAATGAAGTTTAATAAAATCCTGAAATTTAATAACAATAACAGTAATAATAAGGGAATTAGCAATAATAATAATAAAATGAAGATAATGAATAGGCTATTGATAATGAATAGGCTATTGATAATTAATAGTAGTAATAGGGATAAGTATTATATTTATCATATGCAATTATAATAAATGTACAAATTAAATTATTATTAATATTTATTTAAGTAGAATGAAGCTTAAAATCAGGTCTAAATACCTCTTCCAGAATAATAATAAGGAAATTAACAATAATAAAATGCTGATAATTAATAGGTATAATACTAAATAGAAGATAAATACATGCATTAAATTAATAATATTTTTTAATTTAATACTAGGAAGAAGAAAAAGAAGAATAAGTAGAAGAAGAAAAATAAAATGTTTAGGTAGATTAATAATAATAAGAGGAGAGATAAAATGTTTCTGATGAAGAACTAGAACATGAAGTTGATTTGGAATAAATACTTTAATTTAATATTTAAAGAAAAGAAAACCTAAAGAGAGAGTAGAAGTATCTTAACATTAAGATCCTGGAGAATAATGCTATGCGAGCGATTATCTTTAACTTTAGTTAAATATTGTAGAAACCTAATTAAAGTAAAAGTTATAGAAAGAAAGAGAAAATTTAATGTAAAAAAGAGAAAAAATTGAATAAAAAGAATAGAAACTGATGAGAAAAAAAGGAAATCTAAAAAAATATATTATTATAAAAATAAATATAAGAAGAACTATAATAATAATTAGATATCTAAGAATAAAAATGAAAGAGGAATAAGAGTAGGTTTAATAAACCTTAGATGAATAAAATACTAAAACAAATTAAATAAAATAGGAATATGAGAGTAACGTGAAAAGGCATGAAGATGAAATAAACGAAATGGAAAATTAAAAGGATGAATAAATTAAAAATTTTAATATAAAAAATTATTAAATCTAAGAAATTATCTAAAAAAATAATAAATAAATAAATGATTAAACTAATTTATCAAATAAAATCAATGCTAATTTAGAGGAGTTAAAGAAATTTGAAACAAAAAATAAAAATGAGATTACTTAATTTCACTAACTAAAATAATAAACAATTAAGGAGTAATTTTATATTATATTATTGTTTTTTTTAAAATATGCTTAATTTTATAATGAACATACTTTTTAATTTATAGGATTAGTGAGAGTGAACTTTCTGTGCATTAAACTGAAATATTATTGGAAAATTATTAAAAGCAATTAATTTATTTGTATGATTAAAAAATATAATTATAAGATAAAATAAATAACTTGGGAAGGTAAATATTCCAGTCTGATAATATTATGAATGAAGAGATAAAAAAAGTTAATGATTGTGTTACAGAATTAAAACTAAAACTTAAGCACTTTTAATAAACCTTTACTAAAATAGACAATTTAAAAAGCAAAAAATAATTTAAGACATAATGGATTTATTTAGAAAAATTAATGCTATTTAGTGAAAAATTCAATATTATAATAATATTATATAGTATAATAATATTTTCATAAAAATATAAATTTCGTTATAAATATATGATTATATCAAATAGTAATTTAATATTTATTGGGAAGGTAATAGTCACAGAATTTTTCAGATTTCATTTAATATTAGTTATCATAATCATATTTATTTTTGTTATTTTATACTTATAAATCTGTTAGTACTTTTATAGTAAACTTATTTATATATCGATAATTAAAGTCTGATTTAGATTAATTGGTTTATTTTTTAATTCTTTTGTGTTTTTCATTTGTTTTAGTTTTTTCCTATTTTATATATACTTTTTATTTTTATAAAATAAAACAAGGATATACAGTTATTCTATCTATTCTAATTCTCTCTTTGCTATATGAAAGGGCGTTTCTTATTCTTAAAAGTTATCATTATCTATGGTATCTTCATCCTATATACATTCAAACTTGTCACTTTGCTGTCTTAAAAATTTGAATAAACATGCAGGAGGACTATCTTAAAAATACTCTAGATTTGGTATTAAGCAATAAAACTTTTAGTTTAATAGAATCTTTTGGTTTCCATAATTTTTATTTTCCATATAAAACCCTGCACATAGTTTTTCTTCTCCACAATCATCGCATTTTCTTATAGCAAATCGCTCAGAATCCTTATAAATTTCCTAAGAGTGCTTATTGATCTTCTATTTCAGATAATTTTTAAGAGTTTCAATAAGAAATGTATTTTAATTGTTATTTTGTGTGTCTATATTTTCGAGATTTGCTCTACAATACTACTAAATTATATTATCAGATTCCTTTATATTATATAGATATTCTTCAATACATGACATATTTTTGTCTTTTCTTGAGCTGCAATATTTTTTACCCTGCATATGGTAAATAAAAGCCTCATTTTATGGAGATAAATAGCATTTACACATTTAACACTAGAAACTATCTTTATCAAACTATCGGCAATCTTCAGAACAATAGTAACAAGTATATCCGGGAGAATTCCTATTATCTGAATTAAAATGCAGTCCGTATCTTCCTACATGATTTTTTAGGGGTAAAAAATTGTGGCAAGATTCCCCGGCACAGTATTTCTACATTGGAATTTATTTTTGTTTTAGTTTTTTTTTTTTTTTATTATCTTAAATGTTTTTTTAATTGCTTTTGATTTTTATTAAAAATCAATCTTGTTACAAAAAAACCACACTATATATATTTAAATAAAGTTGAATATTTTATGAAATACTTTTATAAAAGAAATATAAAGAAAACTATATTATTTATCGGATTTAATTGGGAAGTACATCTGAAAATCACTAAGGAATATTCTATATTAATTGATTATTAAGTTTGTAATTGATTTATAGAAAATCAGAAAACTGCACGTGTATTTGAAATAGTATAGTTATTTATTGTTTTAATATGGATTATTGATTATTTAGTAAAGATTTATAAATAATTAATAAATTTATAAAAATCATTCAGAATTTTTTAAAATTCATTTTTCATTGCATACTATGGGAACAACTCTACATATACATGTAGTACAAGGATGTCTTTGCAAAAGTTTTCTCAAACATTTTTGAGCATCAGTGTTTACACATGAAGGCAATATTTTTAGTATCTTCCATTTACACATTTCGTATTATTTGTCGTTACTACATTATCTATCATAAATGCTGTCCTATTTTTAATCGTACAACTCATTATCATATTTTTCATCAGCATCTTATTCGGTTTCTTATGAAGTACCTTCATTATCTTCTTCATTTCCTAAACAGTTTATTATTATTATAAATAAAAATAAAAATAGTTGATATATACCTTATTCTTATTCTTCTTAAGTTCCCAATAATTCTCCTAATCTTTTTTAATCTTGTTCTTCTTATAAAAATTGTTCTAATAATTCAGGATTCGACATGATTTTTTCCATCATAACTTGTTAAATATCTTCCATACTGGAATCATCTCTTTCTAATTCTCTTTCATCAACTTGGAGAGCATCTAATAAACTTTTAGTTCTTTGAGGGTTTTACATCAACCCATGCAAAATATTAGAAATTGAATTTCTTCCCCCATTAGAGTTTTTACCAGTTTCTTTTTTGTTATCTTTTTCTTTTTTGTTAAAAAATATTAAATTATATACGTATTTAGTGAATTTATAAATTCAAAAATTTACTTGATTTAGAATTGCTAAATGCCTATGCAATTTTTCCTAATCCTTGCAAGGTATTTTTGTTTACCAAATTTCCTAATTCTCCGAAAAGTCCATTCAAGTCAAATTATTTCTCTTCTTCTTTTGAAATTTTTCTTCCTCTTTTTTCTTCTTCTTCCTTTACTTATTTATTTATATTTCTTAAAAATCCAAACTTTTCATCACCTTCATCATCATTGCTGTCCTCGCTGTCTTTCTTTATAAAAAAAAGAAAAAATAATTATAAAATTATAAAACATGTAATTTATATCATTACTCTGTTATCATTTGCTTGTTTTTCACATATCTGTGGTTTTATAGTGCAGATGCATACAGAACATTAACTCATGCCTTAATAATTATTCATACATTTATAAATTTCAGCAGAGTTTTTGCTTCTAGTAGTTTTTTCACATTCTCTATAGGATTAGTTTATCAAGCTCTGAAAAATAGAATAGATTAAAAATGACTAAGCTATTTCATAATTTCTTTTAAAATAATAAATACTTTGCATTAGAATATTTCCTATGTACCGCATGTCGCATATTTGTGAATAACATTGTTGATGTCAACTCCTTCTTTTAAAAATTCCTCATTTTATTACTAAGAAGTTCTGTTTTTTCTGTAGTTTTCTGCTTCTAAGAAATGCGGTAATACTTTATCTAAGCAATCATAACATCTGTGTCCATATAAAAGTTGATCGAGGCACTAAAAGCAAGAATATAATAAATATATAAAAACCAATCATTTAATATAGAAAAATTAATATTTAGATTTTACATCAATGGCGTCTTCTTCAGAAGAGCAAGCCTTAACAGATTTTTTAATTTTGTTAGCGCATGAAATCAATTTATAAGGGGGGCAAATTTCTTCGCTATTTTCTTCTTGCTTTTCAACCTGTCCTTTATTATGGTTTTATCTTTTTCCAGATCTTTTTTTTCCTTCAACAACACTTGAAAGAAGGAAAATGCTAAGTAAAATTATAACGGTAATTAATTTTTTGTTTTACATTTGGAATTTATTGTTTTTTTTTAGTATTTAATTCAGAATTATTATTTATTTTATGATAGAATAGTAAACAACACGTATAAATAATAGACAGAGTGTGTATTTTAATGAAAAAAAAAAAAATTGATCATTTAGTTAAGAATAGTTTTATTTACTAAAAGATCATATTTTAAATACATTTTAATTATTATTTTATAAATATCAAGCTTCAAGTTACTAGATACCCTCCAATTCATATATAAGTTCTAGAGCTTCATATAAGTCATTTACTAAATATTTTGCAGGATTAATCTTACAGTTTTCCTCTCCCTAAAACACCCCAGTCTTTACCAATATAGAAATACAATCAGAATTATTAGCTCCTTTAATATCTGATAATAAATTATCACCAATCATATAGTAATTTGATATTTCTACATCTGGGTTTTATTTTTTAAGACTGTCCTTTGCATAGTCAAACACTAGTTTTCTAAATTTTGTTTAATAAAATTAAACTATATAGTTTTATAGGAATATAAAGTCTATTGTTTACTCAGGTTTTCCGAATAAAGTGAGTTTTAGGTCTATTCCATAAATTTATTTGGCACAATTTACCAAGCAATCATTAAAGGCTCCAAATGCAAATCTAGGTAGTGAAAAGGAGTCTTTAAACACAAAATCATTATTTACTATATAAATAGGAATATGAGAGTCTAATTTAGGAAGAGGAAATACTTTAGAAACTGTTCCATTTGTAGTTGAACATAAGTCACAAATGATTTGTATAGCTTCTTCTTATTAAATACTAGAATTAAATTAATAACATATTGTTAGGAAAAAACAAAAAAATCAAACAAATCATTTAATTTACGGTTCATATAACATAAATATTGAATAAATTTAAAAGGGTTCTGCAAAGGATTGTTCTTCAGGTAGTTAAAGCCTTTGTTTTATAAGGGCTCTCGCTTAGTGAACTTCTTGCTAAGTATGGTGTCTTACTGTGCAAAAATCAGGAAAACACATGCTATATTCCTGAATCGTAATATATTTACTTATTCCCATATCTATCATCAAATCAACATAGTTTAAACTCCCGCCAATTAAAATTAATTAATCCTTATCCTTTTATTCTTAAATTATAGGTCTCAAGGGAGTGAAATTTAATATCATTTAACTTTCTTTAATTTTATAAGTTTCATCTTCATTGATACCCATTTTTTATTTACTACTTTGCAATGATTCTTTTCTAAATTTCCACCACCATTAGTTACCAATGTATATGGAACTATCTATTCTTTATTATAAGACTTATATTTCTTATGATTTAATTCGTGTAAAGGGATGTTTAATTTTTATAATGCTTCTTTTGATCTGGGAATGCCTTGTTCCCCCTTAATTAAAACTCCATCTATATCAATTAATATGCCTGGCAATTTAATTTAGCTATCTTATTCACTAATTTCGGTTTTTATCTTTTTTGTTGGATTCATTTCAACTTATTATTTTTATTATTTAATTTAATTAATCGTTCTTACGCTAGAGAAATTTAATTATATTTAGTTAATCAAGTGAATTAAATTGCTTATATAAAAATAATTAGAGTTGAAGTGTTTTCCACATAATAATAGCTATCTTGTATTTTATAAATATATAATATAATAGAAGTAATTTAATCATTAAATATATATATATTCTAAATAATATTATATAGTATCTATTTTCGATATTTTCATTGCTAAGCTAAAATACTCTAAATTTGGTTAAATTTTGTTTTATCATATCATTTATACCAGTGCTAAACAAGATAACTTAAAATTTCTAATTAGTATTTGTCCAAAATATAATATATGGAATACTATTTATTATTTAGTTTACGATTATATATAAAAAATTTTTCAAAAGAATTTTAATTTTTAATTTGCAAAAAATAATTTTTCTCTTTTTTTTAAAGATTGAAGTTTTTATATCATAAAAAAACTAATAATCCCTATAAAAACAGAAATTTCAGTAAAATATATTTAATAATTCTAATATATATATATATCTAAATAATTATATCTAGCGTATTAAGAAAATTTTATCCTCAGCAAAGATAACACAATAAGTATATTCAATAATACTAATCAATTATAGTTTTAATTATTAGCTTATTTTAAGAGTGATGTGTTAAGAAAAAAATTTGTGATCCAGAAATTACTTTAATAGAGTTTTTCTATATTTACTTTTTATACTTTATCTGTATGAGTATAGGCACTCTAAATTTATGATGATTACTATACACTTGGCTTTATTTAGTCATAATTGTCTTGTATCCAGGGTTAATTTTAATTTTCCTTTATTTAATAACTTTGTTTTATTATTTATTGATTATCATTTTTATCAATATTTAATAACTCGAGTTATTTAATATCATTTTTATCATTTTAAATAAATTTATTATACTAATACTAAACAGTATCTGAACTTAATTCTTAAATAATGTTATTGGAATCCTCATTATAGGGTGAAATTTAAGTAGTTTCAGACATTTAAATTAGTTTTTTACATATATACCCTTTGCTTGCTATTTCACCATCGCTATATACACACTCAGTTCTCAAGTGTTAGTTAGCGTCCCTTTTGTTCCAAAATTCTTTTTAACAAGCAGAACACAAAAATGGCTTTTAATGGTGAATTTAATCTATATGACGAGCTAAATTAAATGACTCTGTAAATTAATGATCACAATCTGGACAGGTGTAATACATTCGTTGAGATTTTGGAAGAGATTTATCAATTTTTTATCCTTTCTTTATAATCTTTGTAACAACAGTCTAGCTTTCTAATTATTCATCCTTTTGAATTTATTGATTTGTTTTTGGTTTACGACGATTATTGTTTTTTTAATTGAACTGATAGACATATTTAGAATATATGTCTTTGGCTTTGGGATTTTATCTAAGGTTCATTGATTTTATAGTTTTTCAAAAGATATTTTTGTTTTTTTTATTTAAATTTTTAATATTATTTTATTAAACTTATTTGCTTAATATTTTGATTTTATGTTAATTACTAATATAAATATTAAATCACACATGATTATAATTTCCATACTTTTTTTTAAATTTATATTTAGTATTTGAAATCGAAGAATATATTACAAAATTTTTTACTAAAACAAAGATAATTGAATACTCGAACAAGAATAACCATTATGAATTGAAATAATTTAAGAAAAATTTCATTTCTTTATTATAAGCTTTTAGGCATTTTTTTACTTGCTTAATTGTAATTTTTAAAGATATGTTATAAATAAATGATAAGTTTTAATATCAAATAATAAAATAAATTTACAGTTGTATAATAATAAAAAGAGTATAATATATATATAATAATTTTTATAAGTTCTTAATTTTTTATCTCATTATAGTATAAATTTATTATTAATTTGATATAATATAAAATTATATTTTTTACCTAATATAATTTTATAAATAACTATTTTTGATAAAAATATCCATATATAGAAAATTTCCTATATCTTATTAACTCTTAAGAAATATATTAATTGATATTCATAAATTAAGCTGGAAACCATTTTCCTATAGCTGAACTATTAACTGTCAAGAATTTCCTTATCCTGATTCGCAAATAAAATTTTATAAAATAAATGATATATTCATATATTAATTAAAAGAAAACTAATATATTAGTTTTTAAGATAAGATAATTAAAAAATTTTAATATTAACTCATTAATTATTTCCTTCTTCTTTTTTTATAACTTATACTCTTTCATCCTTGATATACTAATTTAATTATTATTAAATATATAAAATTTATAATTATACTTTTATTAATAATATCAGTTTGAATTCCAATGGTGTTAAATTATTAATCATTGATAAAAAATTTAGAATAATAAAATTTTTTGACCAAAATGTTTTTTAATTTTTGCTAAAAAACACTTTTTTTCAATGTTATTATATATTAATAGAAATATCTCTACATTAATTTATTAATGCAATCTAATGAAACTTTTGCATTTAATAAATTTTATTTTTACATGATTAGTTTTTATTATTTAAAAATCATTTTATTCTTTATAAAATAAATAAATATATTTCACTAAATGTTAGCTAATAATTATTTAATTTAATATAAAAAATTATTGAAAAATTCAACATTTTTATCGATGAATAAATAATATTGAAAACACTTTATCTATGGGGAAATGTCCTTAACTTATTTATTATTATTTATACGAATAGATTTCATTATATCAAAAATTATATCAATAGTTAAGGATTATTCTTAACCATTGGAATATCATCCCCTCCCCCCAGTCATATATACTAATATATTTATACCTGTTTGGTGAGTTTCTTTAAATATACTTGATATTCAATAATTTATTTATTATTATTATGTCATGGTTTTAAATCCTTATTTTTATTTTAGTAAATTTATTAAAAAAAAACTCTAAAAATTAATATCTATATAATATAATATTTCATAATTTATAAAAGAATAATATTAAATTAGATTTTATACAAAGGATTTAATAGAAAAATTATATTTAATCAATAAATATAAAGTATTTTATTAACTACAAAGATATTTATGTTATTAAATCAAAAAAGGATATATAAAATATAAGAATTGTCAATTAAATATAAAAACATATTGAATAAAATATATTTACTCATATAAATATTATATATAAAAATAATAATATAAAATAAATGAAAAAACCCCAAATATTTTAATAATAATATATTTTAATTTGATATAAAAGGCCTTCTATAAATTATGATAATATAAACCATTCTTATAGTATTAATCACATTTTATTTAAAATTAAATAATACAATACACCTATCATTTATTTTCTAAAATAAAATTTCTAAAATTAATTAAATAATAATAAATTATCTACTAATAATAAAATATAGATGAAAAACTAAAATATTCTTTATTTTGTATTATTGGCAGGATTAACCATATAATTCTGCAATGCTGAAGTAATTTTTGAGAATACTAGAAAGGTAAAAGATCTATTTTCTAATATAGCATTCTAATATTAAAATTACTTCAATATTAATTTTATAATACCTTTTACAATAATCACATTATTTATTTAAACCTAGTATAGCAAAGTTTTATCCCTACTATTTTACGACAATAAAGATTGTCTGGAAAAGTTCCATACAATTGAAGGATTAAAAGATTAATAATGTTAAAAACTTGTACACTAATATTTTATTTTTTATATTTTTTATATCATTATATATACTATTCATTTAAAGTTACTTAGTAAAGTTATGGGTCTGTTTATAATTGTTGTGGCATCAATCTTCAAACTACCTTAAATTATGAAAATTGTTTAAAACAAGAGTGTTGCTGGTATTTCTCAAATGGGTTTATAAATTGAAGTATCTATTAATTATAATTATTTATTAATAAAATCATAATTTATTTGATTGTCTAAAAAAAAGGCATTTTTACTCATAAGTGCTTTGGGAGTGAATAGATGGAAATAGAATCCAATTACTGTTTATGGAGAATAATATTTAGTTTTGATTTAAAACTTAATTATATTTTTTTTGTTCGTGTTATATGACAAAACACTGAAAGTTCCTGTTTTTATTGGAAAACTTATCTTAATAATACTGCTAGGAGGACCTCTTTTCTTTTTAATCGTTCCTGATTATATATACAGATGTAGTCAAATAATTAATATTGCATGCTGTAATAACCTTAGTTAATTTTATTTTATTTATTTTTTAAATTAATATATTTTATTATAATTTAGTCGCAGCTAGTAAAGCCCCCTAGATATCCCTTAATTTCAAAAATAAAAGCACCGGCCAGTTAGCAGGTCTTACACTATTTATTGAATGGGTAGGAGTAGCAATTCGTTCTGCTACTGTTATATTTGAAACTTAATATGACCTATTGGTTTATGTATATATTTAGAATAATTTATTATACAAATTATACTGATCTAAATAATTATTATCCAATTTATAATTAGACTTAAATTGCAAATGCTAATTTGCTAGTAACAATTATTGTCATTTAATTTTTGTGGTACTGGAATAGTAAAGAAAATAAGAAATTTGAGGGAAATAGAGTTAAAACAAATGAAGAAAGATTCTAAGAATAGATGAATGATTTTGGTAATGGATAAGAAACATAAAGTTCTGAAAAAAAATAAATAAAAAAAAGCTAAGGAAAAGAAAAAGCAGAATGAAAATATTAATTATTTTTTAAATAATTTTATTAAACAAAATTTATAAATTATTTTTTTAAATAATATTATTAAAAAAATTTTTAAATTATTTTTTTAAATAATTTTATTAAACAAATTTTATAAATAATTTTTTCATTATTTTCTAATTAATAATGCCAGTTGTTCTGTAGGATTTTCTATTTCAATAATGCCTATAAAATGATATAAATATATAATTTTAAATATTTATTTATTTAAATTATATAAATACCTAATCCTCCTCCTCCTCCTTATCTTTTATTAGTCGTTTTATATCTTATTAAAATATTATTCTTAATTGAGTCAATAAAGCATGCAGATCTTACAAAAGAATCTGCAGATAAAATATATTTTTCTTCTGTCAAAGTTCTGAAATTTTACTTATTAATTAATATTTGCATTTTAGGTTAATTTCTATTGAAATAAAATAGCTCTTAAAGTTCTGTAAAACAAGAGTTTCTATATTCACAATTTCCTTTTACGAATTTATCTTTGCTAATACATTGTACTGGAATAATTTTGCTTTGCTCTTGAGATATTTAATTTTCTTCTTCTTTATAAGATAAACTTACATATGATACAGTATTAGGTTTCGAATTATTGAATCCATATACAGTAATTTAATATTTTTCATTGACCGGGTGTTTTAAGATATTTATTTGGTTTATTTCCTCTATTTTCCAAAGTATATTTCCCTAATAATCAATAACAGTGCAGTGTTTTGACTAAACTGTTCCCATTACAAATATAATTTTTTTATGCGGTTCAACTCTTGTAATATTATTTCTATAATTTTAATCTTAATTTGTATATATTTCAAGATGCTTTGGTGTAAAATAATACCCTAAATTAGACTTGCATTTTTCTCTCTATTAAGAAGAGTCAAATTAAAAAGGTAATTAAGTTATGCAAACTGTATGCATACTGGCTAATATTAATGTTTAAGAAAATTTATTCATAGAGAATGTTTAAATGCCTATGTATTTAAATTTATATAATAAAAATTATGAATGAAATAAATTATGCAATATATATATATCTATATTTAACAATTATATAAAAGTAATATCAATCATACATGTTTATCCTAAGGATTATATCAATTTCAAATTGGGAAAATTATAAATATTGATTCTTCCTGCATTATCCATAGATATAAAGAATTTGTTGGTGGAACTTATTTGCACTTTTAATATCCATGATTATTTAGAAATGATTTTTTTAATTAATTTTCCTGTTTTAATTTTGAATAAATTTATTGTTTAATCATCACTGCCAGTTAAAAGATACTTTGAGTTTTTGGAAATATCAGCAGTACGAATTGTATTTTTATGAAATGATTTTGCAATGATTTTTAGGCTAAACTAATTGTTTGACAATTCTTTTTCTATATCCATATTTTTTTTTATTTAACATCTTTTAATTAATAAATTTTAATGAAATAGGATATCTGTTGACTACTATTTTGCTTATATTCCATAAGAAATATTAAAATATTATTTAATACTAATAAAAACTAAAATCAAAAATTAAAAAGAAAGAAAAACAGACAGACAGATAAACTGACTAACAAGCAGAAACAAATATTTTAATGTTATAAAAATTTTATGAATTAGTAAAAAAATATAGCCTTAAAAAAAGTAATTTTCAATATACAAATTAAATGTATTTCATTATCTGAATAAATTTTCGCTTGCAGCATCTCTATAACCTTTATAGTTCCAGTTCTATAATAAAAATAAATAGTTAAATTGAATTATAAATGTTTAAATAAATTAGCAATCGAAACTTATATTATTATTTACTCCTTGAACTCTGTAGGGATCTAAAATTCTTACTCCGTTAGCGTCAACAAAAGCAATTTATATGGTATCGGAAGATCTAGCATCTCTATAGAAAAGATTTACAAAGCATTGTTCTAATAATTTTTAGGTTTCATTTTCAGATATATCTTCTCTCCAGTTGTTTTATAAAAGAGGGAGGCATAGATATTTGGAAAATCCGGTGCAGGTAAAGTTCTCTTCAATATAGGTTCCGAATTAGTCAATAACCCTATATATATATATTTAATAATTATTTTTTGAAAATAAAGATAAATATTTCTGAGAATATAAATTTGAGCTACTAATTACCCAATGTATGGTTTTTGTTCATTAAATCCAACAACAACATTATGTAATAAATAGGGATTAATTTAACTTCTTCTGTGATATTGAATTCTGGCTATGTAATTTCCGATTTCCTTAGGGGTATATTTTATATTATCATTAGCTTGGTATTCTTCGAGTTTGAGAGCTTTTATTTCGGTTAACAATTCTTGGAAGTCAGAAAATTCTCCAGTGGAGGCAATAGCTACATCATCGGAAACCTTTTCAATTCTTTAAACTCCTTTAAATTTGGCCATTGATCCATAACTTACTAAAGTGTCAGTTGCTAATAGAAAAATATATAAATTAATTTTTTAATAATTAAAAGTTCTTAAAAATATTAAATTCAAATAAATATTGATAATTTAAATATCTTTTTTTGGGTATTATTATTTTAACGCAAATAATATTTTTTATTAATCAATAAAAAATTAAATTTATTTTTGTTAGTTTCTTGCTTTAGTTTTAAATCTTATTATTTATTTTTGAAGTACCAATAGCTACCCCTCCGTTATATTTGACGGCAACAACTGAAGATCCTGTGCAAATAGGTTAAGTTGTATGTTTAATATAAGGATCACATAATATTTCGGAATATTCTAATTTATTGTCTTTTTTTTAGTAATTGCTAAAGCCATAATTGATTGATTTATTTAATTTTTTTTGAATTATTGATATTGTGTTTCTTAACCACGAACTTTTATTTTTTTTTTTTGAGTTATTTAATGAATTTTAATTAAAGTTTAGTATTATTATATTAATAATATATTATATATAACAAAAAGAAGGAAGGAAAGAAAGAAGGAAGGAAGAAAGAAAGACTTATTACTTTGATAATTTCAAATTATTAAAATAATAAGATTTCATAATGCATTACATTTAATGTGAGATATTAAATAATAGGCATCTTATCTGATCTATAAAAAGAGTAAAGTACATTATCTCTCATATATTTCCTAGAAATAATAGTGGTAATGAAAAGTATTTAAAAAATAAATAGCTTTTATTAAATATCTAGTTAAATTAAATGTGATTGGTTTTGTTATTATTTTGTTTGAGTACACATTTAAGGATTAAGTATATATAATATATACACAGCACTTTGTTATACTATATTTAATAACAATGAAGTAAAGTTTAAATTATAATAATATCTCTAAAGAGGTTAAATATTTTCATTTTATTTATATTAATATTTTCGTAATATCTTTCTTTATCTGTAATATAAAAAATTTCATATATCAATTATTTTGCTAATATATTTTCTTAAGTGAAATAGTTCTAAAATAATATTTATACACAAGTTTGCGGCATCTTTGCATGAAACATTGCTTAATTATATTTAAAGAATGAAGGATTAGGAAATAAATTTATAATTTTATCACCTTCGCGATTAATCTAAAATAACAACCATAAATTCGCATAAAAAAAAAAATTTTTAATTAAAAAACAACTAAAAAAACTAAAAACAAACACAACTCTCTATAAAAAAACTAAAATGAGTGAATAAGTACCCACTCCCGAATAATTAGTAGAATTACTCAGAGGAGTCCTCTCAGGAAACAACGAAAAAATTTAATATGCTTCTAAAGTGTTAAGAAAATATTCTAAATTACCCGAATCTGTAGGTCCTTTGGTGCAAATTATGCAACAAAATCAAGATGCCGGTCTCAGACAATTGTCTTCAGTTTTGATTAGAAGACAAATTACCACCGTTTTCTAATAACTCAACAAATAGGCTTAAGATGAATTGAAAATTGTTTTACTTTAGGCCTTTATGTAAGAACCTGTAAACATTATCAAAAAACAAATTGGATTCATTATTGGACTCATTGCTCAATAAACTCTCAGCAAAGGAGAATGGCCCGAATTATATTAAGTTTTATCATAACAAACCAGCAAAGATGCCTAAACAGAACAAAGGAAGGCCGGAATCAAATTACTCAGTGCTATTTTAGATTATTCTGGAAGTAAAAAAAAACAATTTATTTTTATTTCAAAAGTAAAATATTAAACTGAACTTAATTTTTATTCTAAAGGAGACTTAAAAGACTTTTTCGGAAGTTTCTACGATTTCTTCGTTGTTTCAATTCAAGACGAAAGCAAGGAAATTAAAACTGAAACTGCCAAATGTTTGGTATCATTATTTGACAACATAGGAGACATGAGCAAATAACAAATAGAATAATATAAAGAAATAATTCCCTTCATGCTCAACTTCCTTGACCAATGTGTAAAGGAAGAAGATGAAGATAACGTACACACCATTTTCGACAGTTTCGCCGATTTGGCTGAATCAAAAATCTCAATTTTAGACAATCACTTCAAAGTCATTGTTGGTAAATTATTGCAAAAATTTTAACTAAATGTGATTCGTTGGTTGGTGATTTGCTTTATTAAGCTAAATTTTTTTTTATTTTTGTTAGAATATTGCTGTTCCAATTCTATTTTACTTAACCCCAAAATGCCCTTCCTGGTAAAAGAAAGTGTCTGCGACTTAATTTATGTTATTGCCGATAAACACAGATCTGTTTTCAACAAAAACATGGATCTCATGAAAAAAGCCATTGAAACTTGCTGCGCCATAGTGTCTGCCCCCTAAACCAAGAAGACAACGAAAAAGGAGAAAACATTTAAGACACCGTCTTATGGTTAATTTTGACTTTATCCATGAACTTAAACAAAAAGAAAATTTTCGGGCTTTTGTTGCAAGCCATCACCTCCCTCATCAACAGTCAAGACTTCAGCTAATAAAAAACTGGATTTTTAATTTTGGCCCAAATTTCTGAAGGGTGCACCGACCAACTTATCAAAAATCTCTCCAACCCCATTATGAATGACTTTATTCCCAAAGGATTGAGCAGCGCCAATCCCGATGTTAAAGGAGCTTGTATTAAGGCCATTGCCTATTTGACTGACTATCTCGGAGGAACTATTATTGATTACCACCACATCATTGTTCCTGAAATCGTCAAATCATTCGGAGATTTGAACTTAAAGATCTAGGAAAAGGCTATGATTGCCTTGGACATATTCTGTGACTCCATGGAAACTGAATAGTGCATTGTTTATATTCCCGAATTGATTCCCAAAATTGTTTAGGTTCCCTACATCTAAAACGTCTCCATTACCACCAAAAGAGCCGCCATTTCCACCATTGGATCCTGTAATTTATATAATAAATATTTACCTACTTATTATATAAGATATAGCACACTATTAATTAATTTATTAATAATATTATTCAGGTATTTCTAGCGCCAAAGAGTAATTTAGAAACTATGTTCCTCAAGTATACAAATTGTTACACGAATTAATTTTAATGAAATAAACTCCTGAAAATGATGTTCTTACCGGAGAAGCCATTTCCGCCATTGCTAAAATCGCCCAAGCTTTCTCCAAAAACGACCAAGAAGTTCACAACACCGTCATTGTTCCCGTCATGGAGAAAATCTATGATTTGTTATGCAATTATGGAAACTACCACATCAACGAAGGATGTTTCAGCTTTTTCTATAACCTTGCCGAAGCTTTAGGAAATCAATTCGAATTCTTATTTGACAAAGTTATCGAAATCGCCCTCAAGAGTGCTGCTTCCAATGTAATTTTCTTATTATAAATTGTTTATTTGCCTGTATTGTGTTAAAAATGTTTTGTTTATTTTGTTAGGAAGGAGTCACCTACAAAAAAGATGGATAGGAATTCTCTTTGGATTCTGACAGTGAAGAAGATGAAGATGAAACCATCAATGCCACTTCTGCTCATGTTAAAGAAGGATTTTTAGATGAAAAATCTGCTGCCATTCACGCCTTAGGAGAATTCGCAGTCGTAATAAAAAATATTTTATTTTTCTATTTTCAAAAATGAATTAATTGATAAATTTGAATATAAATATTTAATTTCGTGATAGGCTTGCCCTCTCAAATTCAAAAATTACTTTGAAAAAACCATTGGAGTTTTAGAAACCGTCTTCGATCACTTCGATGAAAATGTGAGATAACAAGCCTTTGTTTGCTACAAAGACTTATGCATTGGTATGGTTAAATGTGCCAACAATGGAGAATTACCTAAAATTTAAAAGGTAACAAAACTACAAACATACTTTTTATATTCGTTCTTTTATTAAATCATTTATTATTAGGGATTACCTTGCACTCAAAGATTCCCCGACTAAATCGAATAAATCATTTGCATTGATATATGGCACAAATTTTTGCACCACATTAGACACGAAACTTCCCACGATTCCGTCGCCTTTGCCTTAGACGGAATTACCAATCTCATCAAAAAATTAGGACCTGCTTATATCCACGCCAATTTGGACGATCTCTACGATATTATCTTAGACGTTTTAGAAAATAGATTGGGATGTCAAAACGTTTCTGACGACGAAGATGAAGAAGAAGCCATGGAAGGTAATAATATTAAAAAAAATTTTTTTATTAAAAAACTAAATTTTAATTACCGTTTTATACACAGGAATCGTCTTTGAAGCCATCACTGATTTAATCCCTGTTATTGCCGGAGCTTTGCAAGCCGGATTCGATTTGGGATATCAAAGAATCTTCCCCTCCATGATGGCCTACACCTTAGAATAAAAAGACATAAGTGAAAAGGTACAAATGATCGGAGGATTTTCTTAAGTGTTCAAAAAATGTGACAAAGTCATCATTAAACAATCTTTAGAACTCCTTTTACCCAGACTCCTAAATTTCGTCGTTGAAAATGATGACGAACTTTCCAGAAACGTCGCCTATTGTTTAGGAAACATCGCCTTAAACGGAAAAGAATTCTTGAAACCTGAAGACGTATAAAACATAATGATAGGTAAACTATTAATCCAATTTACTCTTTATTTAGTAAAAATATTTAAATTTAAAAATAAATTATGACAGCTCTCAAACACGTTTTCGATAACTGCGACCAAGCTGGAAAAGACAATGCCGCCTCTTCTTTGTGCAGAGTCATCATGAGTTTCCCCGAATTAGTTCCCATCGAAAATGCCATGGACACCGTTTTAAGCATATGCCCTTTAACTGGAGATGAAGAAGAAGAAAGATTTATCTTGAAATGTATCGTTTTCCTTTCCACTACCAAAGGAGAATACTTATAAAAGAATATTGAAAAAATAGTCGCCCTATTCATTGATGGACTCGCCAAAGCTAAATAATACAAAATTAAAAACGAAAACAAAGTCGAATTTGTCAACTTTGTTAAAAATTTGGCTGCTAATTACAAAGAACTTGTAGAAACCACTGTTATGAAACTTCCTGAAATTGAATAAAAAGCTGTTGTCGCCATGCTTCAATGAGAGATTTCTTGTTAAATTTGAATTTTTATAAATGAATAAAAATTCAAGATTAATATCTTTGAAAATTTAATTCTTTTAAAATTAATTATGTATATTTCAATAAATAAAATATTATTTAAAATTTAATTCCCTAATTTTTATAAATTATATATCTATCATTATGTGTCATAACGTTCGTAATTTCGTCTGTAATGAAATTTATTATATTTAAAATAGATAGATTATTATTAAATTCACAATAAAACGTAAAAAAATATTTAATTTTAGATTATAAATATAAACTTCTTCAATACTGGGTAATAGCTAAACAGTAATCTATTTGAACAGCATTATAGAACAATTGCATTTAATTTTAATTAATTGATTATATTTTAATTAATTTAAAAGAAATCGAATAAAAAAAAATAAGAAATTTATAAAAAAACATAATAAAAATATTAAAACCATTAGGCAAATAAATGATATGCATCAATGAAGACTCTTATTAAAATTAATATAGTTAAGAGTGTGCAATATGTTTAAACTAATTTGATAGTCCTAATTTCCTGAATTGCTCATGTAATAATATTTGCTTTACCTGTGTTCAGTAATGGATAGTAGAATAAATAAAAAGCAAATCGGAATCTTAAATTCCTACGGTAAGATGTGGAATGTGCGAAAAATAATCAGATATCAACGACATTATAAATATATTAGGGCCAGCTCATTCCGAAAATATAAATTTATAGTTATTTAGGAATTATATTTAAAACTCAAAAGACTCATAATTATGCCCATTTTGCAACTAAGCTGTTTTTTGCGATTAAAAATATAATGCATCTTAAGGACTTTCATTATTTTAATAAAATTGCTAATAAGTATAATGTGCCCATTGTTAAAAGCAATGGATATCTAGACTTGATGAAAGCAGCAGTTAATAAAATAGTTTAATAAGCTTTGACATTAAATCCCATTTTTATTTATATTGGTTCACTAAAAAGTGTCCAAATTGTACTGTTTATATATAAAAATAAGGTGGGTGCAATATTATGAGTTGTAAAAAATGTAGCCACGAGTTTTGCTGGGTATGTTAGCAAGAACAAGATTAACACGATTTATATTAGCATTATTTAGTAATATCAAAATACGTTATTTTACTTATGGGAATAGGTCTTGTGATTTTATATCTCTTAGGTATTAATATTACATTTTTTTTAATTAGAAAAAAAAAATAATTTTATTAAATTAAAATTTATAATTTTTTTTATAAATATATTAGGATTCCATAAATATTTAAATAAACTAATGTGGACTCTCTTTTTTGAGGAATAAATAGAAATAACAAGCTAGAATTTATCTAAAAACTTTTTAACTCTTATAGTATATAACGTATGGTATTTATAAATAGTATCGGTAGCTATTGATATATGGATAAACATATTTGATACTTACAGATACAAAATATACACTTTTTATTGTGTGTATACCTTGTCTCTATACTTAAGCGGCTTTTCTTTAATTATAGCTATAAGATATTTAATATTAGAATTAATTTGCATGCTATGCTATCTAATTTATCTTATAAAAAAAAACGAAATGTAGTATATAAATTAATTACTATAATAATTAAGTTACATTTTTGGATTAAGTGTATTCGCTTGTTAATTTTATTGTGGGGTAGATTTGAATTTTTCTGTTTTCGGATTAGGTTAAATTACTGTCTATGTATTTTTCTATTAATTATTTTCATTAGGACATAGTATAAAAAAATTATAAAAAAATAATTAATCTAAATAATAGTGGGTGACATTTATAAGACAAATTATTATGCTGTTTCAGTTTTACTTATATTAATTTGGATATTAAATCTAAAATAAATTTCCTCCTTTCCTAGTTCTATCTATTTTGATATAGATATATAGCTCTATTATAATCTTATTTTAAATTACGTGCCAAGAAAAATAATAAAAAAATATAAAATGAATTTTCCAAATTTAATAAAGGAACATTTTTATAACTCTTATATATAAAATAAAATGAATAAGTTATTTTTTAATAATATTATATTTCTTTTTATTTAAATAAATTATATTTCTATATTTAAAGACAATTATTCCATAAATATTTTTTTATAAGTTTTTCTGAAAAATATCAAGGGACTTTAAATCAAATTCTTTTTATATACAAAAATTATTAAGTAAAAGAATATAATTTTAAAATTTTATGAAAGAATTCTAACTATTATTAAATTATTATCATCTATAGACTTTCATAAATAAAAAAAATTTTTAAATATATAAAACTAATTTAAATAAAATTTTTTTTTATCTAAACAATCAAAGAAGAATCATAGCTACAGCAATTAATAATATTGTTAAAAATTATAAGTTTTCAGAAGAACATTTAGAGCCTACTTTATCACAGCAACACTTTTAATATTATAAGAAAGGACCATATTCAATATGCTTTCCACATTTATTGGCTGCAGCAGCATAAAGTTCAGGTAAAAATTCTTTATTATCTTCATCAACTTATTAGAAAAATTTAGTGTAGTATTCTTTTTCTATACATTGTTTAAATTTTTCTCCTTCTTCAGCACATCTAAAATAAGTCAAATTTTAATATAGATTTTTCGCAAAAAATGATAAAATTATTTGTAAAATTTCATTTTTTCTATAAAAAAACAATTATTTTATATAATTTAAAATTTCTACCCCCAGTTAAAGCAAATTTTATTGTTTTTGTCATGAATAGATCTAGGACTCTTCCATCCTTAATCAAATTCTTTAACATCCTAGTAGCATTAAGTGAATTTCTCTTTAGCTTCTTTATTTGTTAATGCATTTAATAAACTAAATATGCAGACTATTACCAAAAATATTTATAATTTCATTTAAATCTTAAAGTAGAATATGGCTTTTAATTAGATTTTTATTTTTATATTTTGAAATTTTTATGGTTTTTATTTTATAATAAAATGAGAAAATAAATTTCACTTCTTTATTTCGCATATATTATGAATAAAATAAACAAATAAAATTAATAAAGAAAGAATATTTTTAATTAATAAGTAAAATACATAGATAGTGAGCTATAGCTAGAATTAGTATTTGTTAATTGTAATTCGGATTTATAGCGAAGAATACTCTACCTAATATTATATTTATTAACAATATAAATAATAAGATATAAATTTAAGTAATATAATAGTAAAATTATCTTTATATAATGTAATAATTAAATATAATAGAAAAAATAAATAAATACATATAAAATAAAATAAATTATCATTCAATTTTTCATCTTTTTTATTTCATTTATCGTAATATATCACCAGGGGACATTTACTAACTATTACAGTTGCTGTTAACCTTTCTATTGCTATTTTATGGAAAATTCATTACTCCATTTTATTATTATTAGCTCTTGTCCATTTATGATTCATTTTATAAAAATAATGATTTTTTATCTACACTGATATTATTGTGATTGTTATAAGACTCTTAGTTAATTGTTTAGTATTCGCCGCATTGGTAGTGATTATCTTCTATTTTGCTTTATAATTCCGAAATTAATAAGTTCTTTTTTATTATCTAATCTTCAAGATTTGCTTGAGCCTCATCTGCTCTTTTTAATCTTTAAATCATCTAAATTATTTTTATGTATATTAATTTTAACTTGTTTTATCAAATAATATTATTTATTTACAATTTCAAATGAAGTATATTCAATTTCATGTTTCTATTTAATTTTTTCGAACTCTTGTGAATATTGTTACTGCATCTAAATAATGGTTTACTACTACTAGTTATATTTTTATTTCATTTTTTCAAATTCCTGCATTTTTTCTTATAAATTAGAAATATTTAATTATTATTTATTTATTTCCCCCTAGAGTTCAGATATTTAATTTTTTAGATTTATAATTTCTTCGCCTTACTCTTCAACAATTTAAATATCTTATTATTTTTCTGGATTAAAAATAAATTAAATTTTTTATATTAAGATATTTTATGGTGTATAATTAAAACAATGCCTACCTTGTGATAATTATTGAATTATATTTTCTTATTTTACAATAAATAATTATAGTTGTTCTAATTACTGGCATTTATTCATAAAAATTTCTTCTAAAAACTGACATCTCGATTTGTAATTTTGCAAATTTTTTATTTATCAGTTAACTCTTCGTTTAAAATGTCTTTTTCTTGTTGAGTAACTTAGTATTGCTTTCCCATTAAAGTAAATTATTAAATTATTTCAGATTTTTCTTTTTTTATCATATTTAAAGTTTTTTAATAGATTTACATTCTATTTTTCATTCTTAAATTTAAATTAAAACTGTTTTTAATTCTAAAATATAAATATAATAATTTTAAAAAAATCATTACTGTAATAATGCTTATTATTGCTACTGCTTTTTATCGCTTTAATTTAACTATTTATATTCTTTTTTTACCGTTGAATTATAATTATGGGTTCCCTTGTTATTATTCTCTTCATTATTTTGCACTGTGTTATACTCCGAAAATAGAGAAATTAGTGAATTTTCTGCTGATATTTCTTTCTTTTAGTTTGTTTCCATATTGCTATTGCTAGTAGATAAGAATTCTTTATTTTCAGTATTTTTTTAGTTTGAAATTTGCCATTTGAATTATTTTTCTTAAGGGGACTAATTTTAAAATTGATTTTAGCTTTGTAATGCTTACATAACTTTTTTTTCCATTTCTAAAATTTTTTATTAAAAGATTGTTATAGTTATTAGCATTTTTAGCAAAATTTAGAATTTTATTATTTTTATTAGCTTTTTAGCTACTGCTCATTTTTGGTCAAAATTTACTACAAATTTTCTTTTTCTTATAGCAAATTGCCAATTGCCTCTCTCATTGCTTAGTTTTCTTTCATTAAATAATTTAACTATTATTATAATTAATCGTTATGCTATATTTAACTATTGTCGTCTTATACTTCTTCATTTTAAAGTAGAGGGGTTTTTCTTTTTTATTTTGAATTTCTTAAAGAGCCTATAATTTTTAGAATTTTTAATTATAATAATGATATCTAAATTGAAAAATAAAATAATAATTTATTATTACTTGTGTTAAAACTATTATTTATTATTCTTTATCTGAAAGCTTATCGTCGCTTTCTTCCATTTATTACTAAAAATGCATCATTTTCTGGTTGAAATTATAATAAATATATGTATTTATTATGTATAACAACTAATAATTATATAATTTAAATATACGCTGGCAATGTTCGCATGAAATTAAAAAAATATTTTCAAATTCTGCTTATTCTTTAGATATTTTGCACTAACTGTCTCTTAAAGCATAGGCAATATCGAGGTAGCCCTTTTCCTCTATAAGCACTGCAACTTGTTCTAATTTTTCTACATTTTTCCGTACCAAATCTAACTATTGCACAATATCCTCACTTTTAACTTAGTTAGGGTCTTCTTAATTGATACAAAAATCTGCAGATTAAAATAAATTCTACTATTCACTGTTTCCTAGGAATTTTTATTGATCCAATTATTGACTCTTTGATTGATCAGAGCCGAAACTATAGCAATTATCATCACTAACTTTGCTTATATCTTAAATATGTTCATTAAATGTATTTGTTTCTTGCATTTCGTAGCTATTCATGTGTAAATCAAAAGGCTCTTCCTATTATAATTTGTTAGAATTTTTAATCATTTTTTATTTATGTTTGATTTCTGCTTGTTGGACTTAATTAACTTTATCTAAATTAATATTTAATCAGACAGAATTTATTTATATTTTATTGAACCTTTATTTTCCAGTTTAGAAATAATTTTATTATAAAAATATATGTCATACTCGATTACATAAGGGAAGTAATATAAAAATAATGTAAAATGATAAAATATTTTATTTCTATAATTTTATGAAAAATATTATATTAAAATATATATTTATTCAAATTTAAATAATAATTCACCTTTAATCAAAAGAAAAAGCTCTTCCTTGCTTTTAATTTTTCAAATCAGCTTATAAAAAATATTTTTGTTATTATTTATTGATAGATATCCTGATTAAGGTCCTGTGCTTGGAGTATTTATTTTTGAATTAAATTATTTTTATTTTTATTCCTATATTTAATTTTCATGCTAATAACTATGCTATATATACTATTTTTATGTTTATTCCATTTTTACACCTTACTAATTTTCATTTTTAAATATTTCTTAATATCTATTGATATTTTACATATTATAAATTATAAAATTAATTATATTTAAAATTAAGTTTACATCGTTTTAGAATTATTATCCTTTTTTTCACTTGACTAATTTTATATCTATTGACGTCTAAGCTATCTATAATCCTACACATTTTTTTTAGTAGATTCTTATGATTGTTCCATATTATCAATTAATTTATTTTGTTAGTTTTGTTAATTGTTTTGATCAATTTATTACATATGTTCTTAATTTTCTGCCTTTTTATAGTTATTAGATACTAAATGATATTATTTTTTTAATCTAGTCTTAAGGATTCCAATTATCTGTGTAATTCTTAATTAGATAAGGATATTTTTTCTAAATTATTTTCTAAATCTTATTAAATTATATTTTTTTATTCAATTTGATTCTATATAGTTATCACTTCGCTTTATTTATTATTTTCAATATCTTGTAATTAGTTTTTAAGCATATTCCAGTCCTAATGCATTATTATTCTGGGATTATTTAATTTTTCATATATATGTTATAGCTTTTACTATTTTATTTTTTCTAATTCCTAATATCATTGAATGATTATTAGATATGTTTTTAATTAATATATATAATAGTATGTTTATATTTAATTACTTTTATCTTTGCTTCCTAGTTGTTATAATTTTCACTTTGTTTTTTAATTTAAAATATCACTTACTCTTTTTCTTATATTTCTAATAATAAATTATTAATAATAAAAATATCTAAGAATTTTAAATATAAAAATTTAATACAGCATTCATATTTTTATTTTATTTAATCTTCTATTTATCTATATTAATTTTTTATTTCCTCTAATTTTTTTTAATGTTAAATTTGCTCCTCATCTTTTAGTTTCTAATATTTTTATTCAAGGTTCTATTTTTCTATAGATTCTCTTTCCTTTTTTAAATAATATTATAAATATTTTAATGAAATTATTAATTTATACTTTTTATATAATAGCGAGTTTTTATTTCTAATCCTCTGTATATTGTTGTAATAAATCCTAATTTTATTAATCCAAATTTTTTAACAAATCATTATAATCTAACTATAATTCTTTTTCAGTAAATATGTATTTTGTATTATTATTCTATGCAAGAAACTATTGATATCTTTCATTTTAAAACTATTTTATATGATTTTCGTAATTTATCTTTTCTTATTATATCAATTCTTAAGTTCTTTGTTCAAATGATTCTAAACAAGATAAAATTATAATAATATATATATACTATTTATATAATAATTAAAAAAATTATATATTAATTACCTTAAATCCTTTATTTTTCTAATTCAAAATTTTTTTATATTTCTTGCATTGCATTTTAATGATTGCTCTTTATCTCCTCTAACATCAATTAATCATAAGGAGTTTGATAATTATTATATTAAAAAGAACTGGAATTTAGAACATCTTTTTCGTTATTTTGCATTTTTTCCTATTTATAAGTTTCGAATTTTTCTGCAAATTCATGACTAATTTTTTATTAAAACTTTTTAAATTCATCTTCATTTCTTTTTTGCAACTCAAGTTAATAGGCTGCAAGTTTTTCATTTTACTAATATTTAATAGTTTCAATCCACATGTCCAACTGGTTTTGCATATCTCCATCACTTAAATTTTAAATAAACATATATGATTTATCTTTAGTGTTATAATTATTTACATATTGTAAAGAGAAGAATAATTTTTTAAGCCATTTCTTTTGTGAGTTCTTTTTCATAAGATATAAGTTCCTTTTCCATTTCTTTCATTAATTCTAATCTCTTTTTTCTAACTCAGGGTCTGAGAATTAAAAATCCTTATTTTTCTCCAAATTATTATTTCCAGACTGTTATTATTCAGTTACCACTTTTTTCTATTTATTGACTAATGACTATTATTCCTACTGCGTTTGCTTATTAGATAACTGTGTTTCCTTTAAAACTTGAGATAGTTTACAAGTATTATCCTTATGGGCCGAATCTTGTTGATTTGAATCTCTTGTCGGTTATTCTCTGATATTTTCTTTAGCTTTATTATTAATAGTTTAATTTTTTATATTTCATTGAGAATCGGAGTCTAATTGTCTTCTCGAACGAATTGAGACTTAGGTTTCACAATGTTATCTTCTTTTATGTAGTAAGATTCTTATTTTAAGCAAAATTAATGGGTTCTTCTTCCACTCTTGGCACAGATTT
The DNA here is from genome assembly GCA_037039885.1 of Miamiensis avidus. Taxonomy (NCBI): domain Eukaryota; phylum Ciliophora; class Oligohymenophorea; order Philasterida; family Glauconematidae; genus Miamiensis; species Miamiensis avidus. The sequence continues at coordinate 231,509 of JAWVGU010000075.1, forward strand.
CCTTGCAAAATATTGATTATTTTGTTAAAATTAATTGGATATACTATTATTATTAGTTTTGGCATTGCTAGGATTTAATATTTTTATTTCTATGAATGGCTAAGTAATTGTTGTTGATGAGATTAGCGACCTCTTTATTAATCTTATCCCAAAGTAAATTATTGCACTTATGATTCCTAATTGCTTTCTCTATTTATTTAATTTTTGCTTGACTCATTTTATTAACCATTGCCTATATTGCAATTTTAATAGTTTTATTAATATTAACTATGGAGCTATTCGTTCAAAAACTATTCTCTTTCGTGATAATTATCAAAAATTCGTTTCTTCCCTGAACTATTTCTTTTATTTCCACTTCCATAAGTTTTATTGCTTTATTGAATAAAAATATTATCATTTGTATTTGTCGTGTGCTACTATTATAACTTGAATGGATTTATTAGCTCTTGCTTTACTGGAGTAACATTTTGCTCAAAAGAAGACTTTTTATAGGCGAAATTATTATCTTCCTAAACTAAATAGTTATTATTTTCATTTTCTTTAACATTTTCAACAGGATTGCATTGTGCTTTTTTTTATAGCTGTATCTTTTCACTTCTATATAATTCTTTATAATAATCATCTAATGGATGGGTTTCCTATTGCAACTTCGTATGGATATTATAATAATAAATTCTCTGTTCTTCATCTTAGCAGGCTCTCCAATCTTGGGGCAATGGAGCCTTTAATCCCTCTACTGCTATCCAAAATAGATCTTAATCTTTTTCTTCATCCATTCCTAAATAAACTGCATATTCTCTTATTTCTTTTTTTTAAATTATTATTAATTTGTTTCTCATATGACGAATATATTATTTGTATAATTTATTAACCTTCTTCTGTCGGCTGATACTTTTCTTCAGTATCTTTTAAAAATACATGATCTGTTTATATATTTTTTATTTCCTAATGATTGTATTGCATTGTGTATTAACTTAAAACAGTATTTTTTATATAAATTTATTTTTAATAAAATATTATTAATCAAAATGGTATAGAATTTATTATTAGTGGTGAAATAAAACTTTAAATTAAAAATTTAACATTTAAATTAATAATAAGCGAAATTCACTACCTTATATAATATAATTGATAAGGAATTTTAAATATTTTGAAATTTAATATTTTAATTTACTTTTATTATAATATAAAATAAAATTTAAGCTAATTTTAAAAATAGTATATTAAGCTTATATATGTTGACTATCTTTCTTATAAAGAAGGAGTTTTTTATATAAATGAACCTCTATTATTATTACTACACCGAAATTATATATAATAAATATAATATTAAATTAGTTATTCGTTAAAACTAATCAAATTCCTTATATGTTCTATTGATTTATTTATAATAATAAATTTACCGGTATTTTGAAAATAAAAAAGTACAATAAAAAAACAAAACAACAAATACATATAAACCATGTCTGAGTAAATGCTTCAAGATTACTAAATAATAGCTCAAATTCCCTCAGGATATGTGCTAATGAATAAGGAAAAATAAGAAATAGCTGTAAAAAATATATAAATATTGAATACAATTATTTTTATATGCTAAAACGAATAACTAATAATTAAAAAAACAGAGCAATTTAATCACAATATTTTATATATTAAAAAAAGGTATTTAAAACAGTATACTCTCCATTAGATTACTAAAATTAGCAACATTTATTAGCTACAAGATAGTCAATTATTAATAGCAATTTGCTTACCATACTTGATTATAAGATTGTTGAGAGTACTGATTACGGGACTAAAACCAATTTCATTTATGAAGGATGGAATATGGATTTAGAAGAAGAATGTATCCGAAGACAATAAAATTAAGTAACATAATTTAATTAATATATATTTTTGTTGTAAAATTATAATAATTCTTTCACTTTTTAGGAATTCTTTTTAGAGTCTGAATTATATTTCGTATTTACTCAAATCGCGGAAGGAGTAAATGCTCTCCATGAAAAGGATTTGGTGCACGGAGATTTGAAATCTAACAATATAGCATTTTAAGACAATAATATAGTTAAGGTAATTGATTAGTGGGGATTTGGAGATGTTTATTTTAAAAATAAGCAGCAAGTTCTCCTAGAGAAAAGCAGCTATATATCCCCAGAGATCCTTTAATCATGTCAAGAAAATTCTTACGAACAAGAAGATGAATTGTAGTAGTTTTACGCCACTAAACCGAATGATGTTTTTGCAATGGGATTAATTTTTTTAGAAATCATGACATTCAATCCCAGCAAAGATCTATACAACTATGATTAAAGGTAATTTTGCTTTGTGCTATTAAATTAATAATAAATTTTTAAGTAATATTTTTGATCTAAATAAATAGGATTTTCGATGTGGCTCAACTTCATAGAAATATGCAATTGGCAGAGTAAAAATATAACAAAAGATTAGTTGTTCTGATTCAATAAATGTGCGATTTAAATATAGATGCAAGAATTGAATTAAAAGCAGTATTAAATCACTTACATTGTGCGTATCCTCTCTCTTATAACAGTCACTCAGGAAATAAATAAAATTAATATAATTTGTAAAATGGCGAATAATAAGGTTTATTGCAAAGCAAAAACTAAGTAGTAAATTCTAATTTAAATAGTAAAAATAACTACACCCCAGATGCGGCTTAAAAAGTTAATTATAATAAAAATGAAAAAGACTGTCAACCTTCTAGCATGCAAAAAATGCTAAGACCTGAAGATGAGATAGCCATGCTCAATAATAGCAATTATTAAATTTAACCTCCTTGGCTTCAACATAGTAATGTGAGCAAAAACAATTCGATCCAAGACAAAGAGAATTGTGATTATTATAATTCCTTAAATAATTCAATTATTGATAAGAACCGACTCAATCCCAATCACATTAACTTATAAAGTAATTATAACAGTACGATGTCTAATATAAATAACAATAACAACAATAATAATAATAATATTATAATATGAGTGGTTTCTCGGATACTTCGTTTTTAAAGTAGCTTCAGTCGAAAAAAAATACAGGGAGAATGCAATCTTAATAATAATAATAAAAAGATAGTTAGCAAGTGAATTACTAATAGAATTGTTTCGTTAGCGGGGACATATAAAATTTAAACAGTTTAAATTTTTAGTAGCAGCAAGCAAGTAACCACAAAAATTAGTAATAATATTTAAGTGGAGAAAGTAATAATAACAATAATACTCTTAGGGGAATTAATTCATTGTCAAATATGCTAGATAAATGTCTTAGTGAAACCAGAGAAATCATTGTTTAAAATTAAAAAAGAAAAATTGAGCAATTAGAATAATTAAATAACTCTCTTTCATAGTCATCTCACCCGAATATCATGGCGGGAGGATATCCTTCATAATAATATTTACAATAATAATAATACAACTAATAAAGTTAATAGTTACAGTCTTCGCAACAGAATATAGCTTATCAGGAGTAAGATTAACTATACTAATAGTAAAATCATTATAATTAAAATAGCCAGACAAGCGCTTAAACTTAAAACATGAATTTTCAAAAAAAGAGTCAAAATAATTTACAGTAATAATAATAGTAGTAGTAATAATAATAAAGCATTCCCACAGATGAAAGTAACTATAAAGATCCCCTTATCAAAAAATAAGCAAATTCTCATGTACATTTTTTAGCCTCTCAAAATTCTTCTACCATATTTACTGCCTAAGGAAATGCTAATTTTAATAATAATAATTATTGCCACAACAACAATAATATGATAAATTCTTAATAATTTCAAACTGGGATTTCATATAGTCAAGCCAAAAATCCCTACTCCAGTAAAAATAATAGCGAGTAATATGAAAACGCCAATGATTCTACAATGGTGAACAATTCAAGCATTTAAGCAGCTGACTAGTAAAAAACTTAACTTTTTAATAAAGAAAAGTAAAATAAAAATAAAGATAAGGATTGTAAACTGGATAAAGCAGTTTGCAAGAGATAACTAGCAAAAATGAAGAAGAGGAAAACGAAGAAACCGAAGAAGATGAGTATGAATATGATGATAATAACGAAACAACGAGAACCAACAATAACATGACGAGCAGAGTTTGCAAAACTTGGTGTTTTTTAATAAATTGAAAAAATAATGTTGTGCTTTCTTCTTTATACAAATTACTTTTTATTATATTAAGATATATATATATAAAGTTATTAACTCTTATTAATATATTTATGTAAATATATAAATTTAACCTTGTAGAATAGTTTTATAATATTTTATATAAATTATCAATTAAATTATTTAGGATTTTTATTTTATTTCATTTCATATTTTCTTCATTACCTTTTAGCTATAATTAGCTCTTCAGTGAATTAATCTTATATTATTTTCAAATCATTAGATTATTAAATCATCTTTATAACCTAATTTTTTATAATTTAATGTTATAGACCTTATATAAATTTAATATATATATATAATCTGCATATTTTACCTATTCAATAAAATCTTTTGCAATATCTTGATCTGTATTTTATAAAACTTATTATTCAAAATCTGCAAATTTTATTTACTAAAGTTCCTAATTAAATATATAAATAAATGATTCTAAGTATACATTAAACATTTATCTTACCATGACTTCTTCTCTTAAACTTTCAAATAAAAGCATAGGAATAGGATTTTATTCTATAATCTCTAAATTTTATTAAGTATCTACATTTTGATAGCTCTCTTCAATATTCTACTATTGATATTCTACTTTTTAATACTACTATTTTGTTTCAATAGGTTTTTATTCTTACATTTAAATGTTTTAATCAGTTTGACTATTCTATTTTTATTTTTTACTTTATATCTACTCTTTATAAGCAGCTCTTTCTTCTTTTTTTATTTGCTATTACTACTCTTTCAACTTCATTATTTCTTACTCATTTAGATTATTTTCATAATTATCTCTTTCCTATTGCTATTCTAAATTGTCATTTTCATCAATAAAAGAACTTTCTAAATATCTTTTTCTTACATCTATAATATTTCTGTCTATCAATTGCTATAGTTATATATCTGTTTTTTAAATAGTTCCGAAAGAGTCATTATTTATTAATGATCTTATCAATAGAATAAACCCAATAATGCAGCAACATAATACAGAAACTATAATTATTTTATTTAATGCCATAGTTTTTTCTTTTAATTTGGTTAAAATTATGCTTTCTACCTCTTTGGTTTCTATATTCTATTTTATTAAAAATAGCTTAAATACTACATATATGATTGTTAGAATAATATACCTTTTAAACTTGTAAAGACTGTCTTTTTTTTATTTTTTGAATAAATTTTCTTGATCCTCTAATTTTCTTAAAGGTTCTGTCTATCTAGTTCTTTTCTTGATAAACGTTTCGCTATCTAAATAATTTGAGAAAATATTTTGTTTTAAATTTGAGGAATCTCTAAAATTATTTTAAAATCCATGGGCTTGCTCCTAATGTTATTAAGAAAAGTTATTGGAATATTGTCTAAATTATGCGTTTTCTTTATTCGGGGATTTTATTGAAATCCCTGAAAATACATCTTAAAATTTTTTTGAATAGTTTGTTTATTTTCATTCATATTAATTTGTGACTGCCTAAAATAAAATACATAATAATATATTTTTTATAAATATAAATCAGTTTCTTTTAATTTTTCTTAATGTTTACCTTTGACTAACCTCAAATTGTGAGGAATAGTTGCTAGTATTAAGTCTATTCTAGTTTTCAAACATGAAATGAAAAAAATTTACTAATAGTCCTATATGTTTCTTTGTATTTTTATTTTTTTTATTAATTATATTTAGTTGTTGTGTTAAATTTAAATAACTGGATTTTCAAATTTGTTTGTGTGTGTGTCTGTATAAATAGCTTAAAATAAATAAATATTGTTAACCTCCTAATATTTAAATTTTTTATTAATAATGTAATATAAGCGCTCATACTATTAAGGTAAATAGTAATTAATTACTTTATAGTTGTGATATTAATTATATAATTAATTTTTATATAGTAAATGTAAAATGTATTATTATAAGTTATTATTGCTTTGAATAAAGGGAAAAATTATACTTGTTATATTAATATTTTAAGAATATATCAATTCTATCACAATGGCTATTTTTATAGTGTACCTAATTGTTCCCTATTTTGTAAAAAGAAAATAATTTAATTAAGAGTTAATATAAATTCTATCATAATAATTTACCATAAATTTCGTAATAATTATATCCATCAATATTGAAATCACTTAGCTTTACATTGCAATTTTATTGAAATTATGAAGCAGAATTATTTTTTAGCATTGCCATTTCGCTAATATTTTTAGCTGGCGAAAATATTTTGTCTATTGTAGTTCTAAATAAATCATCTATAGAAATAATAATAAAATTATATTTTAATTTATAAAATTAAATGAGACATTTTTAATTATTAATATACTTAGCATTCTTTAAATAAGCTTTGTTAAATGCTTAGATGGCTCTTCGATACAGGGATTTGTATTAACTTCAATTAAGTAAACCTATCCTTCAACATCTATCATGAAATCGTAACCAAATAACTCAAAACAGTTTTTCCTTTCCTTTCCTCTTAATAAATTCTTTTTGGCCGCAAGCATAGAGATTTTTATTTACTCTTTAATTTATTAAATAATATGACTCAGATATAATTTTTTTTACCGTTTTCAATGTGTTTCTAAAGTAAATTATACAATGTTTTGCTAAAATTAGATAAATTAAAAAATATTTACCTAAAATTCTTTAAAGGACATTATGTTTCCCTCCTCATATATTCCATATTTAGGTCCGTGTTTTTATATTGCATTATTTGTTAAATGTATAAAAGGATTATTAAGCTAACTGCTGTCGATGTCAAATTACTCGGAAGACATCCTTACATATCCCTCCCTTCATTATATAATTTATCATTAATATTAGTTTAACATGAGATAATTTAATATAAATGACTGTATTTATTATTTGTTTACCGATAAAAATAAAATTTCATATCCTAATCTACAAGAGCCCACATTCTAATATCAAATTTTCGGTTGTTGACTAGCAAAGGGTACTCTATATATTTTTACATCACTATCCTTCTTTCTACATTTTTCTTATGATATACTATTTTTTTTTACTTGCCTTCCTCAGCTTCTAGCATTCTGTGGTAGGACTCATCATTTTCCAAATCGGGGATATACTGATCTCCATAAGGGATTTGGCGCAAAACTTAAAGGAATATGTCTTCTTTTCCGTAATCTCTTAGCAATTAATAAAAATAAGAGAGAGTATTAAATATATGTATTCCTATCCCTCTGTTCCTATCACTTGGTTTCATTAACCACACATTTTTGAGCGAGGTGTTGTTTTCTATTGTTAAGAAAAGTTCAACAAAATTTTGCAAATCCCCCTTAAAGGAGGCATGGTCCAAATTAAATATGAAACTTTTCGGAATAAATTAACCCATACTCAATTATCTAGTCTTTATGTGAATATATATATAAATAAAAAATAATTGAGTATTTATGGGATAGTTTTTAATTACTTAACAATAATGCTTTATGTTATTGTGCAAATTGGATTTGCTTGATAACTCTTGGTGGTATTCTATATGGTTAACCACCTATTTTATCTTGTGATTTGATGCAATTTCATCAAATTTTATTCCAGAACTTGTAGGTTTCCATCTAAAATGATATTGTTAATTTGGTTGGCTTACTTCTTGCCACCAACTCCTTTTCGATAGAACTCTTCTCACAATGTCAGAGTTATTTCCCTTTTCAAGTAAATACTATGTTAAAAAAATATATTATTGAAAATAAAATCATTTATAATAAATTTATTAAATCTCTTTTACAAAGTATGTAAATTTAGACAACATATGAGGATTGATTGTGTTTTTTGGACTCCAGTTGAACTGCTCGAAGATAAAGTAACAGGAATTGTCATTACGTAATTTTTTTTATTTAAACTTTTTTCTCTTGATTTCAAGGAATCTTTGTACTTTTTCCCTCCGAACTTTATTGCCAGATTACTGTTTCTTTTTTGAATAGATTCTGAATGTTCATATCTTCTGTTTTCACCATCTCCATAGGTTGTATTTGAATATCTTTAATGTGGAAGTTCAAATCCTTTGTTTATTTCCAGTCCACCATAATTTTATTGTAATTAATTACTGCTACCTTGCTTTTTTAGCTTTTTCATACTTTTTCTAGCCTTACTTTAATATTAAAGTTGATGGTTTGTAACATTTTTCAAGGAATTATCTTTTAAATGCTTTATTTATCGTGGATGTGGAGAATATCTTCAAAAAATGTATTAAAATTTAATATTTTATATAACTATTTACTTATTTGTAAACATTAAAATACTATATATAATAAAAATAATAATAATGATTCGTTGTTACTTAAATTTCTATATATATTCTATTTTTTCTTAAGAGTTTCTAGATGAAATAGGGATTTCGGGGAAATTTTATTCAATAAAACCTCGTTAATTATTTTTATTTTCTGTACCTATTTCTTCCATATACTATTGCATATTAACAGAATTCTTTAAATTTATTTTTCCATATTCTAAAATAAGATAATTGCATGTGATTGTTACAAATTTTTTATAATATTTTGAAAAATAATATTGTTACCTTCTATTTAATTAGTTTTACTTAAATATTTTTCAATTATTTCTTTTTTTTTTTCATTTATTTTTCTTTTAATAGTAAACTATTTGTTTGATATTATACTAATTTTATTATTATCTATTTTTAAAGAGGTAAAGAATTTATAATAATTAATAGCAATTAATCACATTATTTCCTTGGCGTTTTTATATTTTTAATATCGATTATTTGAATGTTATTTTATTTAAAAAAAAAAAACTATATTGTTATCATTAAATTTGAAAAGAAATATTTATTTTTATAATATAAACAGGAAAAAAAAATTAATAACTTTTAAAATTATTTATAATTTTTTTAAATATATAAACTGTCAATATATTAAAATATCATTATTTTTCTTCCTTGCCATCTTTTTTTATGGCAGATTCAGCCATTGTAGTCATCATTTGGCAAAATTCTTCGAATGAAATTTATTTATCATTGTTTCTGTCTGCCTATTACAAAATATCATTCCATAAGGATTCATCACTATCCTTCATATTGGTTCCTATTAATTTTTATAGTTCATCTGTAGTTATATACCCATTTTTATCTATGTCAAAATATTCGAAGGCCTGTTTCAAGCTCTACTTTAATTAGGACTATTGTACTTCATGAGTAGCCATCAAAAATTCACTGTAATTTATAAGACCATTTTAGTCTATATCTACTCTAGATATCATTTCTTTACATTCTTATTCGGCTTGTTCTGCGGTTAAGGTCTCTTATAAAAAAGCCAATATTTCTTATTTATTAAGAGTTCCATCTTAATTTTTATCAATAGCTCTGAAGGCCTAGTTATCGGACAGAAATATATACATTATAAAAAAAATTAAATAGTTTTGCAATTACCTAAGCAAGCCTATCTCTGTCAGTTTTTTAACTGCATTATTAACTTATAAACATTAAAGCAGATTATTATAGTTTATTTTTAGAATTAAATTTATGCAATTTATTGATGTAATTGATCTAGAAATCTTAGCCAATCTAAAAATTTAAATTATTTTAATTAAAGAAAGTTAATACATTGAAATATTCATTATATATTTTTACCTAATTGTCGGGAGCACTTTATATCCAAGTGTGATTCAATGCCTACTCAGCTGAAATTCTTTATTTAGGGTCTTTAGTCATCATTTTTTTAATTAAATCCTTGGCTTATTCGGAAATACCTCCTTATTAACTCTCCCAAATGTCTCCATCGAAAGTCCAAGTGCCCTCTTCAACCATTTGTAAAATTAGATGAATATCATCTGCATAAAAGGGAGGGTCTCCACTTAAAATGGTATATAACATTGCTCCCAGACTCCAAATATCACACTTTTCATTATAGTAAGATCCTTTTGACACGACTTCCTAAGATTTTAAATATTTTTACAATAAAATGTAATTCTTTGTATTAGTTTTTTACGGGAGCTATGTAGTAGGGAGTTCCTATCAACTCGTTGATTTTTTATCCGCTATTGAATTGGCAGGCCGTTCCCCAGTCTATTACTTTGATTTGATACCCCACATCTTTTTGAGAACTGGTTTCCAACATTATGTTTTCAGGCTTTAAATCCCTATGCATTATTCCATTTTTATGACACCATACTAATACGCTGAGTACTTGCCTTACAATATTACTTGCTTCTTTTTCTGTTATCAGGCCCTTGTACTCAAGTCTATTGATCAAATCCTAAAATTAAAAATTTCGGAATGATTATTTTATTTCTGAAATTTGTATATATAAAAAAAAGTAACCTACTCCGCCGGAAACGTATTCCGTTACAACCCAAAAATAGTCGTCATCTTAGTAAAACTCGAAAGGCTTTATCACATTTGGATGGTCAATCTTTCTCAAAAATATGATATCATTGGCCATCTTAATTTGTTGCTCTTCTTTTCTCATTTGAGATTTTAAAATTCTTTTGACTACTCTACACAAATAATGTATTTTTAAAATTTTAGTTGGCAATTGGGGAAATTTAAAATAAAAATAAAACGCTTCTTAAAGCAAATATTCCCAATATTTATATTTCATATAGCATAAACAAAACTTGAATAATTAGTGCATAATATAATGATATGTAATTTTTTTTTTTTGGGATTACCTTTCTTCTCCAGTTACTCTGTTTCTGCATCTTCTTACTACTCCATAAGTTCCCTCTCCTACTTACTCTCTGAGCTGATAATCTTTTTTAAAATCTCCATGATTTTCTTTCAATATCATACTGGGATTATCTGCCTTGGAATAACCCTTAGTGTTTTCAACTTAAGAACTTGAACCGCAACCCATTTTTGGTATATAAATTGTTTGTATTTATATTCAATAAAAGAAAACGAATTTTTTTATTATAGTTTCTATTATTTTATATTAATAAATGAATTTTCCCTAATAATTTTGGAAACACCTGACTATTAATTGAGTAATTTATAGATCTGCTTCTAATTAAAGTAAAAATTACATACTACTCAAACTAGAATGTATAGTATTTTAAAATGATATTTAAAAATAATAATGCGATATTTTTATTGCAGTAAAAGTAATATTTTAAGAAAATTACGGATACTGGTGTTAAAAATTAGTTTTATAAGATCATTCGATAATATAATTAATCAAAAAATTTATATAATTTATTTAATATAGTGTTAATAGCATATATAATTTGTTCATTTATTATATTTTTTTATAGGAGTTTTTAATTATCTAAATTATAAATTTAATATATATTTTCTTCTTAATTATTTTTTTTTTAAGCTATATATTTCTGCTGTTATTATTGCATTGATTATTTTTGTGAATCATAAGAAGAGTACGGCAATCTATTAACTTCACCATTGTTTTAATTTTTATTTAAAGGTTTTGTATTAAAATAATTACTATCAATTCCGGTTGATTAGTATTAAACGAAGTAATCACTGTTGTTTTTACTTCTGAATGGTTTACCTTTATTCAATTTGTTATACTAATAGTTACTTTGTTATTAATTTTTTAAAATAGGATTGTCTTTATTTTATTCTACACTGGCATTCGGGTTGTTAATTCCACTGCAATTATTATTCAAAATAATTCCATAAACAAAGGAATTATTCTAACTCTGAGATTCTTCTCCTCCAACCTTATTCTGTTGACTTTTAGAAGAATTTTATTACTCCAATTGGCTATTGTATTCCTTTTCATTATTATAATATTTAATTTTCCGACGTTAACAAGAACTTTATTGAGACTGGTTTTACCCTTATTGGCAATTTTTTAGTAAAGACTCTTAAGTATGAGCCCGTTTAAAATATATTCCTGAAAATCTTTCGAAACTATTTCCATACTGTATTTTAAATTTTTCCTTTTCCAGTTGCTGAAGTTGCTATAATTTAGAAGCATGTTCTTCTTTGGTATTGATAGCTTTGTTTTGGTTATGATTGGCTATTTTAAGTCTGATGGGCAATAATTTAAGTAAAATTAATGATTGTTAATATTATATGTATATAAATGTGCTTACTTTTAAATAAACTTTTGGTCATTTTTTATTTACTTTTTATAAAAATTCGAATTAAAACTCTATAGATTTTGAGGTTTTAATTTTTTTTATCAACCAGACCTTTTAAGCCTTTCTTTTACTAATGGTTTTGAAGTTCAATTAGAATTTTTTTTTGTCTTTCTTTCCTTGTTTCATCATCCCAGTCCAGAGGTTTAATTTATTCTAGTTTTATAACAGAAAATTATTATTATGTACCCGAAACAAAATTATTATTATTATTGGAAGGCAGATTCTGATTACAACTTGAAACTCCGGTTTGAGATTTATTTCTGAAAAAGAAATTCGATTGTGAATTGCTCATTCTGAGTGGAGATTGCCCCTTTGAAATAGGAGTATTAACATTTGATTTTTCTCGATTTCTGACTTGAGGAGTGCTAAATCCCTATGATAATGAATGGCAGTGGTGATAACCCTGCTTTTAATTCCTTTTATTTAAGCTTTTAGACGACTGCCTTAGATTACGGTATTCCTCTATTTGTTCATTCAGCTTTTCTTCCATATATTTATTTCTATCTCGCAAATGCATTTGCTTTTTTTCTTCTTCTTGCCTCTCTTCCTCACGCTTTAAATCTTCAAGATATTTTTTAGACTTTTTGTATTTAAAGTCTTTTATTTTCTGTGTCAAATGCTTAAACTATCTTCTTGAAGTTTGTGGAGCCGAGCTTTCCCCCTTCGAAGATTTCGGAGAGTCTGAATTGTGTCTTATAAAAGAGAGAGATTTATATATATAAAATTATTATGAAAATGGTAAATTTGTAATTAATTCTTTATGCTACCTACTCGTTTGTGATCTTTATATATCAGATTGAATTTCGTCAGTTTAAAATGGATATTTCAATAAGGCCTGTTGTTTTAATGTATTATTATAGCTGGAGTCTAGTTTTACTTCACAGTAAGAATCAAGTACTTTATTTTATTTAGGTTTCAAATCTTAAATTTAACTCTTTATTGTTTGAATCCACTGATCCTCTCCACTCAAAGGTTTTTATATTTTCTATGGCTATTATTCATATATTACACTTTGCAAACTAGATACAGAGTCAATGTCTTACTATTACTCTTCTTCTTTTTATTCTTTTAATGGTTTTTAATCAGAATTTTTTTTCTTTTACTTATCTTTATCTTTATTGTTGGTTTCTTCTTTTTTCTTTTTAGGAGAAATTCTTTTTTTCATTTTAACTGTTTTTAAAGGAGACTATTAATACGGGCTTGAATTTTGCTTTTAAAATTCTAACTGAATTTTATTGATTATGTTAGATTAAACATCTGTTTTACTTATGGGCTTCTCTCCTTCTTCTAAATCTTTATTTATTTTTTAAGATTTAATTTTATATAAGTGCATTTAATGAATATGATATTTTTTACCTTTCATATCAATATATTCTTCATCATCATTTTCATATTAATTGTAATTTTCAAAAAAATTTGTTTCATCTTGCTTTTCCTAACATGTTTTTATTTCGGGTGAAAACATTTCAAATTTTTTGTTGGTTATTAGTGCCTTAATTGAAAATTTCCTTGCGACAATTCTTTTTTTGCTAATATCCAAAATACCATTTCTTGTCTTTTTACCCCACATAGATTCCTTAAAATTATGATAAATAATTATATTGTTATTTGTGTATATTAAAAAAATATAAATATAATTTTAAATACAGTAATGTTATTCTTTTGTTTCATTTTTAATAGTAATTCTTTATTTCTTATGTCTTAAATTTTACTTAGTTAATCCTGAGTTAATTTCACAAATATAGTATAAGCCCATTCTTATTTAGAAGATAAAGGGCCACATCTTCTGCAAGTGCAGCTTATATATTTTTAAAAAGTTATTTAATTATAATAATAATAATCAGTAGTTTATTTATTTTATAAATTATATAACATACCTTTTCCTTCTAATAACTTTTACCTTATCTTTTTTTATCGTTAAATCATTTAAATTTTTCTTAATTGTTTCTTGACGTTAGTCTAAAAGGTTCTGTTACGATTAAGGATTTGTATCTAATACTTCTATATACTTAAATTTAGAATGCAAACTCGAGCCTTTAATATGTAAAAATACATATGATTAATTTTATATAATTTAATAAAACAATTTTATTATAATAAATTTATTATTACTTAATTTATTTTAATCAATTAGTTCCTCCTATCTATTTTTATATCTAATTTTAGGTTGTTATTAACTTTAAGAATTTTCATTCTGCATTATATCCATAAGCAGAAAACCGCTATCTCTTTATAATTCATCTAATTTACAAATGAATGTAAGATAAACTTAAAAGTCTATTATAAAAATCTTAAAAATTATTTTTACCATGTTTAAGTCTATAAATCTTTGGAAATTTTTAAGTAATATAATTAAATCTTTCTCTTTAAAAAATTATATTCTTCTTAAATTCTTCCTTTTTATTTTGGAATTCAAATTATTCTTAATCATTTAACTTTTCTAATAATTTCTATGATTTCCTTATGGATGCTTTTTATTTATAATACAAAAAAATTAATAATTGTCTTTAAATATTCGAAGGGATTTTGAAATATTATTAAAATTAGTTTGTATTACAATCTTCTCCCTGTTCAAAACTATCATTGTGTGCTATTCTCACTTGTGATTATTAATTATTTCCAGGTTTTAGTTTTATGCATACTTTACTTTATTTTTTCAAATTATTTTTATACATAATAAGTTATTTATTTAGTTTTTTTAAAAAATGGTAAAGAATAATTTCTATATGTTCAAACTATTTCTAATAATTTATTTTTGTAAACTATTTTTTTTTTTTATTTTATTTTGTATTTTGGACAGCGCAGTGAATAATTAATTTATATTATAATAATAATTATAATTTATAATAGACTTTTAATGTGAAGCTGATATTATAATAAATATTAATAATACTCCACAAAATAATATAAGCAGAAAAACTATAGACTCTATTAAATATAATAGTGATTTATACTTAAATTTTGAAAGTTTTAATAATTTTTTTTCCATAATTTTTAAATACTAATTTTTATTTAATATAATTTATATTTTCTAAAGGAAAAATTTTCTATTTATATTTTTAATATCTTTATATATATAAACAAAATATATTGTATTTAGATAGTTGAATTGAATTTTTGTTTTTTCTTATAATAGCCAAGTTCATAAGAAATAAATAAGATAGATAATTAATTAAAAGTAATTGATATATTTAATTTGATTATCCGCTAAAAATCTCGTCTCACAGAAATAAATAAACAATAAACATACACATTTAAATCATAGAAATTAGTGGCGCAAAATAAACAAATATGTTAGTTAGCGAATACACCTAAAATATTTTCAATGAATTTTAAAAATAGTGTGGAGAAAATGAAATTAATCCAGGATTATCTATTCTGAATCCCTATAAAGACCAAAGAAAAATATTGTATTTGTAAAGGAAATTAGATAAGGCAGGAGATTAGTTAAATTATTATATTTACTTGATAGATCTGGCCTCTTAAGACAAATAAGCAAAAAAATACCATATTTCCTTTTTAGATTGCAAATAATAAGAAATTAAATTAAATTCATAATAAAAATTTCAATTCATAATTAATGAAGGGGATTCAAGACATATTGCATTTTTCAATGAAAAATCAGTTTTTGTAATATTTCAAAATTTAGAAGACAATTAAACATAACAAACTACAGGTAAATTTATTTATCAAAAATTAATGAAAAAGCAATGAATTTAATTGCAATAAAATATATCTCTTTTTAGGCAAAATTACAGCTTATTAGCTATATATACCCCAATTAGAAGAACAATTAAAATGGAAAATAAATGCTAATCAAACTAAAATAACTGGATTTAAGTATAACAATTCTTATGGAAAAGGAATTTTAGCCGTATTATTAAATGATGGATCCTATTATATATATAAATTAAATAGATCAGCTGACCAGCCTATTTTTGTAGGACATCAGCTAGGTCTAACTGATTTCATTTTCGAAAATGAGTGTAATAGTGAAATTGGGCAAAATATAGTCTTTTTTACCGATTCATAGAAGTAATAATAATTTATTTATGAAATAATATTTTATTAAAAGAAAATTTGTATTAAACTTTGCATTTTTCCGATTTTTTAGACTTTATATGAAGAATATTCCTTCTATGAATATTAGGAATGATCAAATTGAATCTTTAAGTAGTGAATGGTACAGTAATAAATCTACATTGGCAACTTGTTAAGAAATTGTTGTTTGCAATGAAGTTTAAATTTGTAACGACAAATAAATGTTAAAAGTAGAAAAAGTAGACTATTTCTCAGATATGCATGTATTCTTTGTATATTATCAAGATAGAATTGAAGTATGTACCACTTATAAAAAAACAATTAAAAACAAAAAATAACTAATTTTATTTTTTATTTAAGGTGTTGGGAACTAATTTAGAAATAGATTTTGAAGGTCCCTTACAAACAATTCTTTTAAACATTTATTTTTTTGACTCTCAATAATCAAACCAATAGAGCTATAAAAAAGAAAGTGATAAATAGTAGTGTGCAGTATTTTTGGGGAAAATAAATAAATGTTTTTATTTTTACAAAAATGAACAAGTCTTTGTGACTGATATGTCTTGGCTTTTCGAAATATCAGAATTATTAAAATCAGATGATCCTGAACAAGCTATCGCTTAAATGGCTGAACTAGATAATAAGCCAAATCTTAAAATCATTGCCACATTTTCTAAAAATGACAAATCTGGGGCCATATAATAGCCCTCTAATGTCATAGATATATTACTAAAAGATGACATTCTAGTCATTGTTGATTAAAAAGGAGAGCTATGGTCTTTTGATTTAAAATTGACTTAGCATTTTTTATTTTCTCAAAATTCATTCGTCTAATTGTAAAAAGATTTAAAAAAAATGCAATATGAATTCGAATAAGGTAGATTAAAATTTTTGCTAAAAATTAATTTATTTTTTTTATGTTTATAATATTTTTAGTACAAATAAGATAAAAGGAAAACTAGTAAATAAAAGATTAGTAGAAGAGTGATAATGATGTCGAAATTGATAAATTGATTGATTAAAAGATTAATAAGGTGCGGTGGAATGGTCTTAGTGATATTTAAAAATATAATTAAGAAAAATTAAAAGAATTTTTCGAAAAAGTTAAAACTGAAGAAGTAAAAAGAGTTAAAAGCCGAATAGAAGATTTAAAAGAAAAATATTACACTTTTAAATAAAAATGTAGTAAAGTTGAAAATTTAAAATTGCAAGCGTTAGCTGATATCAAATCGACCTAGATTTAAATACAATAAATTAATGAGAATAACAAAAGTAAGAATCAGCTTAATTATTTATTTCGCATAATTGTTTAATAAAATAAGTGTTAATATTATTTTCTAATTTTTAATAGATATACAGAAATTGTTTATTCAGTTAACAAATTAAATTTCTAATATTCTTGAAGCTGCCAAATCTCAATCAACACAAGGAATAAATGAACAAACTGAGGGAGAGAGAGTTAAAAGTATAGAAAAAATAAACAAGATAAACTAAATTATACGGTATTAAAAAGAAAGATTATAGCAATTAAAAAAAGCCAAGGCGGAAAATGAATAGATGAAATAATAGATAATGGAATAAGTACAAAATTCCTTGGAGATATAGTTAAGTAATGATGAAAAATAAAGATTCATGCAACTAATTAATGAATGTGATCAAACTACCCAAACTCTAAACTAAATTATATGTCAAATATCAGAAAAAAATTCTTAATTTAATAAGACAAATATTTGATTATTTAAAAATATTGTTATTATTATATTATATTATATTATAATAAAAAAAATATGATTTAATAAAGCAGATTTATCAAATTTATATAAAAAATAAATAATAATATTTACCCCCAAAATTAATAATGAATTTACACAATTTTTTTTCATTTTACAAAAAATCCAGTATCATAATACGAATTATCATCCACAGAAATTAGACTAATTTTAGTTTCTACCTTATTTTTAGAACTATTTCCTATGTCTTTTTGAGAACTTATTTTTTTTTATAATTATTTTTTTTCTAGGACTTAATTCAACCATTTTATCGTTATCTTCCTCCTCTTCATCAGTTTTTTCTTCAATTTTTGCCGTTCTTTTGCTGGCATCAGATGTAAAGCTGATTTTATCTTGCTAGTTTTTTACTTTTCTGCTTCACTGTTGTGCGAACTTATGTTCGTATTTGAATTGCTTACAGAATAGCCCAGACTCTTCTGATAATTTACAAAGCTATTGATATCATCTGCTTATAAACTCCTAAGTTCACTCAACTATTGCTCACTCTCATTAGTGAACTGTCTCTTCATATTATCTTTTTTTTCAGATTTAATATGATTTAAAATTCTTTTAATTTGCTCAAGTCTTGCAGATAATTCAGTTTTCCAATACTGCTCTAACTAAGCTTGATTATGTATAAGTTGCACCTTAAATTTTTTTGTGTGAGATAAAATGTGAGTGATAAAAAATATTATAAAATTACCTTAAAAGTCAAAGTTAATTCTGTATTACTATCTTCCAGATCAAAAAATTGTATAGTTTTGAAGTGGGGCTTCTAATCAGATAACTCATAAAAGCAAAAATCCTATTCATTTCCGATTTGCACTGATTTCTTTTTTTTAGGATTAAAAAATCCCAGCCTTATTTAAAGCATAAGCTTATCGTAAGAATTTTCAAAAAATATTTGCTTTTCACTAATAGTTAAAGCTTCATTTTCTAATTTGCAAGATTAGTCACTTTTATCTTATTTATTGTTACAATTTTGAGATTTTGTTGGCTGCAGATTTTTAGAACTTTCATTGGTGCTTGCCTAACTATCAATAGCTGGGTTGCATATAATTTGGCTTAAAATTAACTTATGAAAAGAATAGCTGATGCCAGACAGCTGCGAATTTGTCATTATAAACTGTTTATTTAATAAGTTCTTCTGCTCCGTTTTTTTAGATTTTTTATTTCCTTATTTTTAATCTTCATACTTGATAGTCCCTATTAAATCAGGCTATTCTTGGAGAACATTAGGTCCAGTTATGAAAAAATCAATTACAGGAAGGCTTTGTTTATATATTTTTTGCTTCCCTTTTTGAAATCTGGCGATTTCACTACTAAATCGATAACCTCTATTATAATCTGAAGATTTTGCTATTATTTATTTTAAATTACTTCCTAACTATTACTACTTTATTGTTAGTCATTTTATGCTTTGTCTTATTCTTATTCAGAATAATTTGGTTTTTAGATGCTATTTTCACTTTCAATTTGTTTTAAAAATTCCTTCATTTCTTTTTAAAAAGCATTCAATTACTCTTCATATGAATACCAGTAGTAATCTCTTGTTTTCGTTAGTATTTTATTTAAAGTTTCTTTGATATGTTCATAATTAGGAAAGCATTTAAATGCTCCTTCATTTTTAGATATGTAGAATTTGTCTATGGGAATGGCCCCTTTTGCCAGTCCCAAATTTACAGAAGGATCTATATTTTCTGAATAGTGTCCATCCTCCTATTGTTTACCTGAACCTTTCTCTTTTTCATTTTGCTCCGCATTTTCTTTGCAACAAATAGTACCCATTATTTAGTAAAAATATATTTATAATCTAGAATTATTAGATTTTGATTTTGTTTTTATTATAGATAATTTATTTGTTTATGATATGTAATTTAAAAAACACGAGTGAAATATATAAATTGAATATAAAATAAAAGTAATTTTATTATTATTATTTTTGCAATAATTGGTTAGTAAATGAATAGTTGAATTAGCAATGGTGTTTATTTGATTTATTCTTTTTAATATAAATAAATCATATTTAGATAAAATATATCTCAAGTTTGGTAAATTATTTATTTAATTATATAGTAAAAATAATATTTATAAATTTCATATTAACCTTATTAGAGAAATAAATTACTAAACTTTTATTATTTATTTACAAAAATCAAATTATAAATTATTATAGTATGACAAATTTAATAATTAAATATTAATCATAAATAGCATAAATCTATTAATGGATAATTGAAATTTTATAATAAAAAAAAGTGAGAGTAAAATAACAACATTTATAAGTTAACATAAACAGGCAAATCATTTTATAAAACTATAAAATGATTATATTAAAAATATATGTAGTTTTATAACAAATGCATAGTTAAATATAAATTAATTAATATTATAGTTCTACTCAATAGAAAATAAAACAATTAAATTATCACTTTTATTTTACATCAGAGACACCAAATCCAATAGTTTCTTTATTAAGTAAGATACTTCCGTTAAAACCCCATTAGAATCCTCCAGTAAACCTTTCTTCCTTTACCAAAAGACCACCATCTAAATCTCCATCTTCTCCTTCACATAGTAATTAAGCCGCCTAAGCCGTTCCCAAGGCACTACTCACCATAATTCCAATCCAAATTTTCTTATTGAAACTTTTTGCTTACTGAATTCCCAAGAGAACTTCTCTGATTCCTAAATAAAAAGTTTATCTTTTTTTAAAGATATCATTCTATCTATTTAAGTACTTACCGCCTGCTTTTTCCAACTTAAAATTGAATCCATCTACAAATGGAGCAAATTTTTCAACGTCTTCTTTTGTGGCTATACTTTCATCTGCATATAATAATATACCGTTTTCTCTGCATTTATTTAATACATTTTTCCATTTTTCATCTTCTGTGGCATCGTATCCCGGTATAAAATTCAGAGAAAATGGCTATTCAATGATTTTAACTTTTTATTTATAATGAGTAGGCAAACTGACCAATTGCTTCACAAATTCCATAGTCATTTCAGGACTCCAAGAGGCATTCGCATCAATGGTAAACTTCTGGCCAATATTGTTTTCAAGGAAATGGCGCAGAACCTTATTGAAACAGAAATCCAGATCTTCATTGAATTTCAGCTTGATGTTTGGGGTGTATTGCAGTCCAAAATTAGCAGATTCTTCTATTTCTGAGACCTAACTCTGCAGCGCTGCTGTGTAATAAGATTGTCTACACTCATAACTTAAATTGGCAAATTCTATAAAACTCTTTCTTTCCATTGCACAAATACATGCAAAAATGGCTGATTCTAAACCTGATTGAGGAGCTCGAAATTCAGGAACATTCTCTGCTGCTTTATCCGCAAAATACAGAAGTTTCTAAATGAGTTTCTAAATGATTTGTTCCTAATTTGTTTGACTTTTTTATTATTATTTTCTATAATCTTAGAAATAGGTTTGCTTAAGTCCTTAAAAAGGATAGTAATTATCTATCTCTTCTTAAATTATGCAAGGAATAGGCTAGGAGTGTTCTGTTGCTATTTTTTTAAATATTTTCATAAAATCCATGCAATTTTCATAATCACTAAGATAGCAACCGGGTTTTTTAGGTGGCAGTCCGCTTTCCCCCTAACCCTAATACAAATTCGACTCTTACTTTTCATTATTATTTTTTTTATTTACATATTATCTTGAATTGTTATAGTGAATAAAGCATTAATTCGTTAAGATGAAAATGAATGAGATGTTCCAAAACCTCTTCGTAAATTAACTATTAAAGGTTCAATCATAATATGGCATTGGAAGTTATGAATATTTGTGAAAAAATTCAAATTTTATTTTTATGTTTTTATGTCTACCATATTCTATTTTATTTTTATTCCTTAATTATTACACTTTTCATTTGATTATACTAATAGAATAATTACTAAAAATTTAATAATTAATTTATAATTTAAAGCTTTATGTAATTTTTTTAAATATAATATTAATTAAAAATAAACTAATTTTAAATAAAATCTAAAAAATTTATATATTTAAAAAATCCGAGTAATAATTTATTATAAAAAATATAATGCCTCAAATTAAATGTAAATAAATTATTATATTTTTTTTATTTCATAATATTTTTTCTAAATTTTTGCATTTATTAATTTCAATATTTTCAACATATAGAAATTTTATTATCTAAGAGCATTGTTTACATTAAAAAATAAGGATTATACACAAATATTAAAATATTTTATTCAAAAAACTTCATATTTACTGTCAGCACAACACCTTTGTTGTATAAGATAAATATTTGAATAATACTCTTTCTCATTATCATATAAAGTAAATATTATATTTCATATGATAAAAATTATATTATTAATTTTTTATATTTATATTATAATTAACTTTATAAAATAATGATTTTTAATAATTAAAAAGTATAAATTGATGTCATAATGTTATGTATAACCAAAAAATTGGCTATACAGTTTTATAAAATAATCATTACGATATAAAAAATTATCCCTGGTTTATACTCCCTAAGCGAGGGATAAAGTATAGAAATTTTTATAATTAAAAAAAGCCTTTAATATATAATGTAGATAATATAATATAGTGAAAAATGTAACATTTTTAAATGAAATTTAAAGATTTTTAAAAAAACCATATCCATCCACCATGTTATAGGGCCAAGTATACCTTAATTTTATATTTGGCTATTAGTTAATTTAAAATTAAACGTTTATTATAAAGTTTATAGGCAGGCTATAATTCATTAAAGTAATAAACTTAGAGTAATATATAAATTTTGTTTATAAATTATAGATTTCTACTAAAATATTACCATAACTTATCCCTGGTCTAAAAAAGGATATAGACCAGTGATAAATTATGACACCTTAAGAAACTCCTTATTATTTGAAAAGTGAGGAGGGAATATCCATAGTAATAAATTATAATTAAATTAATCATATTATTTATTTAAAATCAAGTTTTTCTATAGAAACCATGAAAACTATAATTCACTTAATATTACTTTTTGCAAATTATTTTCCATAATTTGTTGGATTTCACAATTATTTTATATGATAATATCATTCAATATTTTGATAATGTCCTATAACTTCCTTTTATTATATAACATTTATAATATATAATATTATACCATCGAATTGTTTAAGAAATTAATAAAAAAAATGTATATAATTAATAAATATTGTATTAATATTTACTTTGTATTTGTATTATAAAATAAAAACTTAAATTTTAATTTTAAATGGAATAAATTAATTACATTTATCAATATATTGTATTTGATAACAAAAAATAAATATTAATTTTTAAAAATAAGCTTCCTTATAAAAAAAATAAAAAGCAATTTATAAATAAAGTTATACAAAAACCTTATAGCAAATTTCGAATATTAATTATATAAATTTACAAATTAAATTTATATTAATAATAAATATTATTTGCAAAATGAACTTACAAATAATAATTTAATTTTATATAACAAATTATAGAAAGAATTCAACATTAATGAATCAATTCGCCCTAACCTTATTTATTTTTAATGTTAAACACAGAATTATATAGTTTAAATAGGAATTGTGGTACGAAAAAAAAATAAAGAAAAACAATATCAAACAAAATAAATAAAAAAATAAATAAAAGATTTTTTAATATTTAATCAAAAAAATAACAAACTTGGTATCTTAATTTTATGATCACTAAAGAATAAAACTTTTTAAATAGTTAGACTTAATTTGGTAATTTTTTTATATTTAATATCAAAATACTAGGATATATAAATTATTCATTAACCATTAGGTTTTCATATGGATAATATGGAATTAATTTAAAATAACAATGAGTAGCAATATAAGTTTTAAAATCCTTTTTAAAATGATCCCTTACCTATATCTTTAGTAAACAACTAACAGGCAAAAATTTAATTTTTAAAATTTATATTTAATTTTAAAAATATATATAGAATATGAAATTCTACTTATATATACTGATTAAAGAAAGCTATTACTTAGTAAATTTATATACATTTTCAGAATACCCAACTTGAGCATGAAGAAGATATATTTGAGAGATTTTTTGAAGATTAAGAGTAAGATTTATAAAATGAGGAGGCTAAATATGGGGATAACTAAGTGAGAGATAGTATTACTAGAAATTTTAAGGAATTACCATCATTAGATTAAATTTTTGGTCAAAATCCTTCTTCTTTAGAAGTAAATGTTACTTCTTAAAATGAAACATTGTAAGATAGCTATAAAGAGTATTATAAATCAAAAGAAAATAAAAATAGAGCTAATATGAATAAAACTGATGTTCCTGTTAGTTAGAACTTTTAAACCTTTTCTACATAATTTATTGGAAGACAGACCAATATTTATTAGTAAAACTAAAAGTTTTAAATGTAATAACATTTAAGTCGATAAAGCTAAGGCCAATGTGAAACTAAATAATCAATGAAATAATAAATCCATAATATTTAACAGTTAACAAAAAATCAAAATCAAAATATTGAAATACTATGTAATAAAGAAAAAGATATTTAAGTTAATCCCAGAGTTTAAAAAAAAAAGTTAAATCTGAAAAAAACTTTATCAAAATTTTAGCCTGGCGATTTATAAATATTTGAAAAATTAAAAGGAATATAAAATTTCCTCTTTGTTGAAAATTCTTGGAATAGATCGTACTAAATTCTTTAAAAGATATCGAAAGAGTTGCTTTGATATTAAAAATCAATAATAATTTTACTCTCTTTTTTCTGACAGAAGTATTAGATCAAATTAATGTTAGCTTAGTTAATATCGAAAGGCTTTAAGAATAATTGCTTTTAAGTTTATAAGAGAAGAAATGATTAGTTATGTATATTGCTCTTCTCGTATTGCTACTCCGTCTGAATTTATTAAACTTAAAGCAAAAGCAATAATATTATTGACGAAATGCTGATAGTTATAAAAATATATTTTAAATATTATATATAAACATATATAATAAATTGTTTCATTTATTGAATATATCAGTAAAATAAATATTATGATGCAAACTAAATAAAAAGGAAATTTCATACATGAACTTTTATAATTTAATTTAATATATAAACTAGGAGTTTGGCATTTATAATCAAAAAAAACTAGTATTAACTACTTAAAGTAGCTAAAATGAAAAAAGCAAAGAAAACTAAAGAATTATTATCCTTATAGAATACCTCTGAAAAAAAAAGAAAACAAAATAAAAAATCATGAAAATTATAATAAAAATAGTACATGTTTATAACAAATATGTATATCATAATATGAATAAAAAATAAATATGAAAATGAATTCGACTTTTTATTATAAAAATTATTGACTTTGTTTGACTCCAATCGATTTTCTTTTTCACTATTTATTCTAATACTATCACAAAATAAACAAAAAATAAAATAATACCTTCAAATATTTACTACATTAAAAATAATTAATAGTAGTATTTGCTATAGTTTTATGGCTATTAAAAAAATATTTTGCCAGATATTTAAAGAATTAATATTATATCTTTATTATATGGTTGTAATTTATGAAATTTACATGTCTTTTTTGATAAATAATATTTGAGTATCAATGAGCAAAAAATAATTTGTTTTTAAAATAAAATGGTTAGAAAAAGATCTATATTTTATATATATTTATTAAAATTATACTTATTTTTTTGAAAAAATTATTAATTTTCTAAAAAAATAAACTATAAGTTAAAAATATAATAAAATCACTAAACAAAGAACACTGAAAAAAATTGAAAAAAAACAAAATAAAACAAAACTATACTATATTTTTTGATAATTTACTTTAATTAATATATTTTTTTTAAGAAAGTTATATTAAATGATTAATATGTGTATATATAAATTTAATTTATGAATTTTCTTTAATAATTTTATTTTTGTGGAAATAATTATATATATTTTCAACAAAAACATATAAAAAACTGGTTATTAACATTATTCTTATTAAATTAGTAAATATTTTGTGATTAATATCGTAATAAAAATATTATTAAATCAGTTAATTTTCTGAACATTTATAATAAAAATCTATCAGCTTAAATCTCTAAATACTTTTATAGAAAAATTGTTAATATGATGAATTTTTTTATTAAAATTTTATAGACTTTTTTTATTGTATTTTTTTATACTTTTCTTTTTAAATTTTCATTTATTTCATAATTTGTAAATTAAATAAATGCATACTTTATGAGTGATAACTTAATAGAGAAAATCAAATAGTATATTTATTACAAATTCCAATCCTTAATCTATTTAAAATATATTTTCTTCATAGAGTTTTAGTTCACCTTTTTAGATTAATTATATTTCAGATGACTATGAGATCATTTAAAATATAAATATTGATTGAATAAGGATTTATAAAAATGATATTTATAACTTAGCTTTAGGTAGCATTTATTAGGGGGGAATACTCATGGTCAGTAAATTATTGACCAAGAATAGAGTTTACCACCCTTTGAAATTATCCCTAGTCAATAGTGAGTTTACCAGGAATAAGTTTTGGTACCAAAAAGTGCCATAAAAAAAAAACCTGACACCAGCACCCAAGGTATAAAGTTACCATTTTTCCTAAAAAATAACCCAATTTCAAAACAAATTTCATAACCAAATATTCACTCTCAAAAAATATTCTTTGCATTTACTCAGTCCATCTCTCTCTCCTTTATCATTCTATACTAAAATCTTAATTTTAATTAATTTATCTGCTCCAATATAATATGGTATAACTCAATGATTCTGAATTAAGTTGCCTTCCAAAAGTTTAGTTTTAGTATAATATCATGAAAAATTTATTAGATTAATTGATAAAATACAAGGATAAACACTTTATTTTCTCAATATAACGTTAAAAGAGAGGCAATATATTGTTCAATATAAAAGCAAAAAGTTGGCTAAAATTAAATTTATATGGATTATTAAAAGGAAAAATATAATTTTTTATGAAAAAATAAATCGAAAGTCAACAACTAGCTAAATATAAATTGATTAAGAATTGAATCATTATAAATCCTCTAAATTCATATTTAAAAGAATTTTAAATGAAGAAAACCTTTTTATGCCTGTCAAAAATTACATAGAAGAAAAACTACTAATTTTAATCTTTATTTCCATTAGTTTTTATTAAGAAGAATGAATATAAGTCTTTTATATAGAAATATAAATCGGACTATTTAAAGTTATATATATTATTTTATATTAGTTCTAATATATAGATATTGGACATGACAAGGTTTTAAAATTTTCAAATAAAAGTTTAACTTATAATATATTCAAGATTAAGCTTGTACTTGTATTAATAATATTCCAGATTATTATTATTAGTTTTATTATTGATAAATGTAATTTAAAGTTATATTTTATGAATAGAAGATAAAAAACTATAACAAGAGTAGTTATCAAAATCGTAGTTAGTTTGTTAGGATTAGACACATATGTTACAAATATATTTTTATTAAACAAACTTGTAAATCTTTGAAAAAAAACTCTTTCTCATTATCAATTCAAAGAAAAAAAATTTAAAGTCTTATAGGAATTTTGTAAATATATACTTAAGAAAACTGAATTTAATAAACCTTTGAAATAAAGAATATTCCTAAAGTTCTTATTTTTGACAAAAAAAATATAAATATTTTCCTATTGATGTTAGTCGTAGCACAAGCTATCCATGATTATATATTCATAGCAGAACTTTTTCTATCAGAACATTAAATAAATTAGCAATTATTTATTTTATAAATTTGCTAATCCCAAATTTAAATTTAAATAAATAAATTTATTATTAATCTATATATTATACACATTTTTATTATATTTATTTAAACTATTTGAAATTATATTATTAAAATGATAATAATTTTGTTAAGGATATCATATTTAATTTTTAAAATCAAAATCAATACACAATTATTTTTACTAAACTATCTTTTGTAATCATATATAATAAAATAAATAATATTTTTCATGAACTATATATAAGTAGTTTAGATAATGAATAATAAATATTGTTATAATTCTATAACAAAGAAAATAGCCATTATTATATCTTTATGCGTTAATAATATTTCTCATTTTCTGAAAAAATAAAAAAAATAATAAACTAAATTAAAAATTATAATTTTAACTTACAAAAATACTATAATAATTTAGATACTTTACTATGAACATCAATTTACTAAATAATACTTTATTGGCGAAAAATTTAAATAAATATGATTATTTCCAGTTATCAAGTACAAATCAAAATGAGAAGGAGTATTTTATCAATTTTAAATGTTAAATACAGAAGTATATATATTAAATAGGTATTGTGTTATGAAAGAAAATAAAGAAAAAACAATATAAAACAAATAAATAAAAAAAGAAAAATAAGTAAAACAATTTATTAATATTTGAGTAATAAAATTAATAAGAAATCTAGTTTTTTATGAATAGTAAAGAATATAACTTTTAAAATAGATAGACATAATTTGGTAAATTTTTACATTTAATATTAAAATACTATGATACATAAATTATTTGTTAATTAATTAGGTTTTCACATAGATAATATGGAATTAATTTAAAATAGCAATGAATCACAATAATTGGTTTAAAATCCTTTTTAAAATAATCAAGCAGCTTTACCTTTCAACAACTAATAAGTAAAAATTAAATTTATAAAATTATTTGATATATATTTTTAGAAATATATCAAATATATAAAATCCTGCTTAAATGTATAACAATTACTTAGTAAATTTATATAAATTTTTAGAATACAAAACTTGAGGATGAAGAGGATATATTCGAGAGATTTTTTGTCGAAGATGAGTAGGATTAATAAAAAGAAGAAATTCAATATGGAGATATCTAGGAAAGAGAAAGTAATTTTAGAAATTTTAAAGAATTACCTTCATTAGATTAGATTTATGGTCAAGGAACGCCTTCTTCTTTAGAAGTAAATGTTTCTTCTTAAAATGAAACTATGTAAGACAGGTAGCTAGAACATTATAAATCACTGGTTAGTACAAATCTAGTTAATAAGAAAAAAAATTATGAACCTCTTAGTTAGAATTTGAGGTCTTTTTCTACATAGCTTATTGGAAGACAGACGAATAATGACTTATTGATTTAAAAGTAATAGCATTAAACTCCATATACTTAATGTTAATAGGAAACTAAATAATAAAAAAAAGAAAAAATCAATAGTATTTAGCTATAAACAAAAAAATTAAATCATAATTTTGAGTTATTATGTAATAATGAAAAAGACACTTAAGTAAATTTAAAAGTTAAAAAAAAAAACCTAAATTTGGAAAAAACTTTATCAAAAATCTTAGCTTAGCTATCTATAAATATTTAATTAATTAAAAGGAATATATAGTTTCCTCTTTATTGAAAATCCTCGGAATAGACCATATTAAGTTCTTTAAAAGATATAGAAAGAATTGTTTTGATATTAAAAATCGATAATAATTTTACTCTCTATTTTCTGATAGGAGTATTAGATCAAATCATAGATAACTTAGTTAATTTCGTAAGGCCTTAAGAATTATTGCTTTTAAATTTATAAGAGAAGAAATGATTAGTTATGTATATTGTTCTTCTCATATTGCTTCTCGTTCTGAATTTATCAAACTTAAAGCAAAAGCAATAAAACTTTTGATTGATTGTTGATAATTATAAAATATATTTTTATTATTATATATTGTAATTTATAATTAATCATTTCATTTATTGATTATATCAGTAAAATAAATATTATGATACTAACTAAAATATAAATACATTTTCATAAATGAACTTTTAAATGTATAAACAAAAATCTAAAAATAAAAAATCCTTAGTATTTTATTTACTTAAAATTATTAAAAGAAAAGTAAATGGAATTAAAGAATTATTATTCTTTTTGAATATGTTTGCAAGTAAAAAAACAAAAAAAAAAAAATAAAAATGTTAATAAATATAGCTCATGTTTATAATAAATGTGAATATCATATTATAGGAATATGTTTATATGAATAAAATAAATATTAACGTGTGGTTGAGTTTTAATTACAAAACTTATTGACATTCTTTTAATCCCATCGATTTCTTTTTCTATAAATATTATAAAACTATCAGAAAATAAAAAGAAGAAAAGAAAATAATTTTCCTACAAATTGTAATTACATAAACAAATATTGGCATAATTAATTGCCATATTTTTATGGCTATTTTTTAATACAACATGTTTAATATATATTCATATAAATTTAATTTTTTAAATTTTCAATAATAGTTTTATTTTTGTAGAGTAATATTATTTATCATATTCAACAAAAACACAAAAATAACTGGTTATTTATTATATATTAACCCTTGTTGATTTTAAATTAGTAAATTTGAATGATTAATAAGGATTTCTGTTATCATCATTGATAATAAAAATATTATTACAAATGGTTAGTTTTCTGAACATTTATAATAAAAATCTATTAGCTTAAATTACTAAGAATATGATGAGTTTTTAATAGAATTTTATAGCATAGCTTTAATATATTTTTTATTCTTTATTTTATTATTTTCATTTTTTGAATTATATTTCAGAAAAGACAATACTGAATTTACCATGAATTAATTTTGTACCTAAAAGTGTTTACAACAAAAATCTGACACCAACACCACAAATTTATACATACTATTTTATACATTCTATACTATATATTTAAATTTAAATTAACTATTCCGCTCCAAATATATATAAAAACAAATAATAAAGTAAGGCTAAACAATTCCGAATAAAGTTTTCTTCCAGAAAGTGTAATTTTTATACTAAAGCATGAAAAACGTCTTAAATTAATTGATGAAAGACTAGGATAAACACTCTATTTTCGCAATAAAACATAAATTTAGGCTTATAATATGCTATATAAATAAGAAGTAGTTAGCTAAAAGTAAAATTATAAGGATTATTTAAGGAAGAAAATTATCAACATTGAGAATTCTCAAAACCGGTTTAGTATATTTATTTAATCTTTAAAACACTATTTATGGATTTTTTGTAGAAACTTATTTATATTTTTTTTTGTTTTATTTTTTTTTTTCACATTTTTCTGTATATTTTGATTAAATATTTATTATTTTTGAACACATAGTTTATTTTTATAACAAATTAATAATTTTTTTAAAAAAATAATTATTTACTAAATATTAATAAAGTATATATGAGTTTCAATCTATTTTTTTGATTAATAAATTTTTTTTTGGATGCATTGATAAATCATTTATCAAGAAGTACAAAAACATTCAAACAAGAATGAATTTACGTGTTTTTTCAGAAATATAAATCGGATTATTTAAAGATTATTTATATTTGTTCTAATGCATAGAAATGTTAATTTTTTTTTTTTTTAAAATAATTTGCTAAAGTTGAAAAAAAATTTTTTAAATTAATTAGTATTAAATATTCAAACTTAATAATATATTATTAAGATAATAATATAGTATTTAAATTAAATTAAATAACTTTTTTATTGATATATAAACTATTATATATTAATATATATAAAAATAATATAATATAAATTATAATTTTATAGATATTTATTTTTATATTCATTTAAAAAATACTATCAAATATATAATAATATTAATTTTTATAAAATTATAAAATTGCAATTAAATATAATAGAAAATCTTTATATTTATAAATAATTTTTTTGAAAATTATTTTTTATTCTTTTAATATTAACAAAACTTAATTAATATTTTGTTAAAAAAAAATGTATTTGCATTCAAATTTTAAGATTTATTAACCAATTAATTTCTGAATAATATAAAAAGTACTCCATATTTAAAAATTGCATTTACAAAAAAACTAAAAAAAATTATATAAATTTACTTTAATATAATATACATTCTATTGTTATGATTTCAAATATTAATATTAATTAGTTTTTTAAATATTTTATAAATAATCTTAAATGTTTCTAGAAATTACTTAAGATTAACAGAAATATATAAAATTAGCGAATTATATAATTTAAGTATCAAATATAATAAATGTACTATATTAATAAATTAATTATCAATGATAATTGAATTAATTTTAATATGATTAAAGGATTATATACATAAATACAGCGAAATATTCTTTTATGTTTAGAAATCTATTAAAGTTATATGATATTATGAATCAATGACATTAAATATAATAATACAAAATTTATAAATTATTAATATTCTAAAAAAAACATAAAATCTATATATAAAGTAATTATATTTCATTTAAATCCAAACTATTTTTAATAATAAAATTAAAAATATTTTCCAGAGTAAGTTCCAAACTGCAAAAAATCAATTTTAAAAACACTTCTGTTAATATCTAATTTTACGCAGTTTTAAATGGTATAAATCCTATGCATAATTATTGTATTTTATTTTTTACCTATCAGATTTAATAATATTTACTTATTACATTCACACACCCAAACTAATATAAGTTTGTATTATATATGTGATAACCACTGTATTTGATGATATATCAACTTACTATATTTATAAATTAAAAAAAAAACAAATCATATCAAAACTCTAAAAATGGAATAAATTCAACAATAGGATTAGTTAAAAAATCCTTTAAAAGATTTACCCCTTAAAAAGGCCTACAAGCAAAAAGACATTGAAAATATACCTAAAGACCTTCTTCCAAGTATATAAACCATAGAAACCCATATAAAAGACAATGTTTTAGAATGGGATTTCGATATTGATGTAAAAATCTAAATTTACTAAAATAAAAAATATTAGATCTATTTTAAACCTGAAAAATAATCAATATTTAAATTGTTTAAAGCTTGCAGAATCAAAAAACTCTAAAAAATAAAAAAAACCAGTTTATGTATTCCCACTTCCAGAAACCATTTTTGAAGAAGAGGAATAAGATAAACCCCTTATAGAATTGAAAGAGTAAACCTTTGAAGTTGAATAGCTCTAAGTAAGAGATTTAACAAGGGAACAATTGGATTCAATTTGGTAAATAGGAGAATTTGAAGTCCCTAGTATAAAGTTTGAAATTCCTTACTAATGGAAAGTTTCTCAGTGGATTGTATTGTAAAATTTCAAAATATTTTTTTTTAATTTATTATATTTCTCATAATATGACTATCTGATTACAATAATGCTATTATTATTAAAAAGAGGAGTGAAAACTATCAGAAATGTTCTCTATTATCACATAGCTCACTGTTACGGACATACTAGAAGAATACCTTCTCGATTTTATTCTGGAACCAGAAATCACTGTGACGTTTATAAAGGGCTAAAAGCTACCTTTATAAAACCTATAAAAAACTTGGTAGCTGTACTATTCGGAAAAGTGTATTTAACTTAGTTATATCCTGATGAACTTATAGAAGAAGAAAGGTAAAAAATATGCTAAACTACTATAATTAATCTCAAATTTATAAAAATTACCAGGTAAAAGCAGTTGATTAAAGAGTATAGAAACCAGCCCGAAAAACGTTAGTTATAAGAATTTTATGCCATGATGGACTATGCGCTTCTTATATAAGGATCGGAAAACAAACTTATTTTAGATTAGATTGCCACCGAAATTTAGAAAGAAAATTAGGAGTACCACTAAAAGTACTTCTAAAATTTAACGAAAAAACAAAAAGAAGAACTAATGATATCCAAAATTAAAAATCATCCCAAAATTAATAAAGAAGTCGAAAAAGACATATTCAATATTCTTAGAGCTTTGAAAATTATGGAAGATTTTTAAAGCATTTACCAAGATGCAATGAAATTCTGTCCCTTAGATGGTGCTACGAACAATACAAGTGGGAAACGAAAAAGAAGAAGAAACATATTCACAAAAGGACCTCAATTCGGAGATTGTTTAAAAAAACAGTATTCTGTAACTAAAATATGATAAAAATTATTTTTATTATTTTTTTATTATTTTTCAATTCTTTTTTTAGAAAGATATTGAATGGAAACGATATTAGCGAGCAAGCACAAAAGATGTCTATTAAAAATATAAGTAAGCCATTGAAAAAAGGGAAGCAATTGAAAAAGAAATTAAGAAAAATTATCCCATTTTAGGAAAGCATCCAGGATACAGAAATAAATTGCTTCAAGAAGCATTCGAAAGGGAAAATGACTTCGAACTAAAAAAAATGTAAAATGGAATTTTAGATTAATACGAAAAGGAAGGGTTGACGATTTAAAAAGAAATGTACAAAAAATATTTGGAGTTTTAGTTACAAAAAGACAATATTGAAGAAAAATTAGACAATGAACATAATAAACCACTTTATACCTTTCCTGTGCAGAGAACTTATGCACATCCTACTCAAATCAAAAAACATGCAGCTGAAAGCTACTCTATGGTTTATTCTAAAGATTATGAAGTATCCTCGAACGTAAGGTTATGGAAGTTGAGATTAGAGTGCTTATAATTCGGAATTTTCACCATAAACTTGGCTGAATATTTATCTTATAATCGTACAAATCTTATATTTAATTTTATTGTTTGTTTGTTTGTTTGTTTGTTTGTTTGTTTGTTTTTATTTAATATTATAAACATTTTAGTGCTTACTATTTTGAAAACCTTAGTATTTTTCTCCCCCTTTTATTCTTAATTAACTTGTGATAATAAAACGGGAGAAATAAAATCTAATGAGTGGTCTTAAGTGAAACCCAATATCTACAAGTTTAGATAAAATTTAGACATAATAAGTGAAAACAGAGTAAAAAAACTATTTGATACTATTATTTAATAGAATAGTATTTAAATAAAATTTATAATAACAATTAATCTAAATACTTATTCATTAGAAAAAATTCGAAGACTCTCCTGACGATTAATTTTTGAAAAAAAAATACGCCCGGATGTACAATCTCATTTAGAACTACTTTTTCAGATTTTTGTTGTACGGAGTCCTTTACCTTGTTTTTATTTTGCCCTCTTTGCAATTGCT
Organism: Miamiensis avidus; assembly: GCA_037039885.1. Classification (NCBI taxonomy): domain Eukaryota; phylum Ciliophora; class Oligohymenophorea; order Philasterida; family Glauconematidae; genus Miamiensis; species Miamiensis avidus. The sequence continues at coordinate 266,533 of JAWVGU010000075.1, forward strand.
ATTCGCCTGCTTATTATTCGTGCTTACACTATTAAGTCCTGCCTTGACTTTATTATACTTAATATTGGCCAAAATGTTTTAAATTATTTTTTATGATTATTTCAATTATAAAAACGCGGATAAGCTATCAGCGCTACCGTTATTAAATATTGCAATTCAATCAGGTTTGGGAGCGATTTAAGTAGCATTTTCTCTATTTATGGTTGTTTACGACCTCTTAAGAATCATTATTCACTTCATCTTAGCCATTGTGCGATTCATAATTCTGCATGTTTATGGCTTCTTTACCTATAACATCATTGTAAAATTGCTGGGCAGAGTCCCCGTGAGTGAATCTGCCTTAGCCTACAGAGTAGGTGGGCCCGGAGTAGGAAAAACGAAATTCTTTTACTCGATGAGCAAAGACGATATAGCTCTGTTGGTCCGAGCTAAAATGGAAGAAATTTAAATTAATAATTACAGAGAATATGTTTAAAAACAAATTTAAAAGCCCCGAATCGACGCAGAAGAACTCTTAAAAAACATCCTTTAATAACCTTATGACTTTTACAAAGCTAATTGGATTGATTTCTAATAATTAATTAAAAAAGAGTAACGCTTGATTTAGGATCTGGATACTTAAATAGCGAAGAGATAAAAATGTTTCCCGAAAATCCAGAAGTTGCAAAATGTGAGATTTAAGCAGTCAGAATTGGATGAATTTTTGAAAATAAGCGAGGAAATTGTTTCCATTTTCGTTGATAAATCCACTTCTCCCGAAATGTTGACACAAATAACCAAAAATATCTGGAAAAAAATTTTTAAAACAACGATATAGTAAAGCCCCTTGAAATAAATGCCTGGCAATTTTAATTATAAGTAATAATAAAAACCAAAATTTGTTATTTTAGTTTAAATTTATAATTTTTTTTTCATATTTTAATTAGTAAGATGTAAGAAATTTAAAGAGCTATAAAAAAATTGTCAAGGCAAATCTGAGTCAAGGAATTAGCAAATAAGGTGTGTATGGAGGCTCTTTAATTTCAGCTAAAGATTTAGGATATGATGAAGATGAGTCCATTATTGATGCTTCCGCTTATGCTAATTAAAGCGAGGAAAATTGCTCTATACCCAGATATATAGGCTATGATGTTCTTCTTAGCAATCTAAAGACCTCTGTCCAATCTGCTTATACACCTAACGTTATTTATTTTATCAACTTTACTAAATTTATTAATATTATGAGGAAAGAAAGAGAAGAAGAAAAGCGAAAAAAGGAATAAGATGCAGAAAAATAAAAGCAATGATTATTTTAATAGTTAAGGCTCATATATATATAATATTTGTATAAAATATATTATATTATATATTTAATATTAAAATTTCATATTAAAATCAATTCTGTATTTGTAATAATTGTAATACTATTTATATTCAAACAATAATTTATTAATTTGAATTAAAAACATTAAAATATCATATATTTTTAATTAACAAAAAATTAGTATTTTGTATTAATAATTTGATTAATTTCATAATAATTGTATTAAAATTCAATATAATAACAATATTTATTAATTGCTATAAATAGCTTAATTTTTTATGTTTTTAGTAATATTTAATTGATTTATATTTATACTAGTTTTTATAATTTAGTATTATTTATATGGGATTGTTTGTTTTATTTTATAATGGTATATTATATATTATTTGATTGTTTATTTTATTTCTTATAGTTTTTATTTTGTGTTATATTGTTGTTTTATATTTTATTTTCTCCTTTTATAAAGGGTAATTTTATATAGTTTTTTATATTTTATAGATTTTATATTTTATATATATCTTTGAAAATTCTTCTTCAAATCTCAGATCATATTTTACTCATTAATGAAATTATCTTTCATTAAAGGTACCTGTTGTTCATAAATTAATATATGGTTAATAAATATGTATCAATTTTGGCGCCAGGATCTCTACGTATGTTTGAAATAATCTCTTTATTTAGTTTTATTTTTTTTTTTTGGAGTGGTATTACTCAAACAAAAAATAAAAATAAGCTTAAAACAGCAATTTCTTTTTGATAAAACATTTATGATGTTTTTTATTTATTAGAAAATTGCCTTGTTTTTTATCGTTAAAAGCTTTTAGATCTGACTTGATTTTGCTTCTATACGAGGGCTTATAAGGTTGGGTACATCCCAAAATTGTCAAGAAGACTTGAGGCTCTCCAAATCTCGCAAGAATTATATTCCTCAAAAACAACTCCTTCATTATAGTATCGATATGAAAATCAATATCTATATAATTTGTGTTTACGACATCGAACAGATAATCGAAACTTGTTTATAAAAATGGAATATAATTCTTGGTTTGTTTTAAAAACTTATCTATTTTGTTGAGGGATTCGAAAAATGTTTAGATTTGAAGCTCTTCTTGACAATGGGTCTATACCTTCCCCGCCTATATATTTTTTTTCTTTATTATTGTTTTTTCAATTTTGAATTATTTTATTAATTTACAAAATCATTATTTTTCCTTTGATTAATCATAAAATTTGAATTTTTAATATAAATACAAGAAAAAAAATTTGAAAAATTTAATACCGCACATTAGTTAATATTCCTAACTTATTTCAGTGATTAAATAATTTACATCACTTAGCTATATATATTATTTATACTATATTATTTTACATGGATTTTATATAATTTAAAATTATAAAATTTAATAATTTTGAATTATATATTCATTACTATAAATTATTTTTTTAAAAGCTGTTCTCATTATTTATCAAGAATTAGTATTTTCATTTTGTAACTATTTTTATGCTTTTTCTTCTTTAATATATAGAATCTATCTTATCTGATCTTATATTGAAAAATCACTAAACACTTAATCTTTGAAAGGTAAAACACCTAAGCACTGATGAATTTGAATTTAAAGTAGTTATAATTCTTCATCAGATAAAAATAAATCACTTTTCACTTTGCTTTTCAAATTTACAGTTTTAAACACCCCAGTTTCCTAATACATAGTATAATCTCCAAATAATTTTACGACTTCTCCGGAATCGCATTATTCGCTGGTTTTCGATTAATTATTCAAAGATTCTTCCTAATTTTCATCTACATTTTATTCTTAATTTGTATTCAATTACTGTGTTTACTTTGATACCTCTCGCTATTAATAATTATAATTCTAGTCCATCACTTTTGAATCGAAATTTAAAGGCACATATCCCATTACCATACATCTTTATTTTAAATAATTCACATATATAAGTAATAATTCTTTCTTTATATTTTCATTGGATATTAATGTTAAAAGTGAAGCTGAATTTTTTGAGGAAAATTTTACAACCGCTTATATTTATTTAAACATGATTTAATTATGACTTTTAGTGTTTTGGACTTTGTAAATAAGAATATAGAATTTATGTAGTAGACGATAAAACAAAATATTGTGTTGATGTAGTAAAAATAATATAAAGAAACAATTTTTTATATAATAAACTAATAATTAAGTGTAGAAGCTAAATATATATACAGTTATATAAGGAAGAGAAAGTGGGAGTAATATTTAATATTTAAAGTAATTTTTATAAATATGATATGAAATGAAATATTGCCAGATTTTTATTTTAAAATTAAATCCTTTATATAAGAAAATTATTTTTTTAAGTCAGAAGTAATAAATAGCATTTTATATAATTAAAACGCAACACTTCTGACTGTCTTAAAATTCTCTTCTATATATAAACATTATTTTAATTTATATAATTAAGGATTTTTTTCAGTCATTTTATAAATAATTATTTTCAATTTATCAAAACAGAAATTTTTATAAACATGATAGATACTCAAACTACTAATTTATTTTATTTTTATCCGATATTCTTTACTATCAAATATCTAAATCAAAATCCATATTTATTTTAATCAAAAATCCTTAAAAAACCCAAAGCTTTCAAGAAATAGAACTTAATTCATGGGAAATTATAATTTAAAAGCTTTTTTTATAAAAAATGTTAATAAAATATAAAAATAAATAAAAAAGAAAGAGTTTATATATAAACTGGAGAGGAAATGGATAAAGAAATTGCAAAAGCGAAATAAAACACTTATATAAGACTATATTTTTTATTTCCAATTGCAATACTCTAAAAAATTCTCTAAAATCTTTTAACAACAACATAATAAAAACTCATTTATCAACTTTATAACACACACACTTTAACATCTAACTTACTTAACTTATTCTTAACTATAATAACATTCATTTAAACAAACATACAATCAATCAATCATTCATTTTATCAGTATAATACAGCTTAGTTTATTATTCAAGCAAGCAAGAAGCAAGCAAGCAAGCTAGCTAGCATGCAGTAAGATTAAAAGCAAATGTACATGAGTTGAGAATAAAGTTCTATAATAAGGCCATTAGCAGTAGAGGTTGTAATTGTAATTAAGATTTATTTTTAATAGAAATGTGTTTTATAAGAATTAAATAAAAAATATGTTATATTTTGAGAGCCAATAGCTGTTATTATTATTATTTATTTTTTTATTATTAATAATTATTATTTAATTTTTTTTTGTTGAGAATTTATTAGTTAGCATCTCATTCACTCAATCACTCATTTGCTTTTAGAGCTTTCAGATCTAGATCTAGATCTAGAAGAACTGGAGCTTGATGATCCTTTTCTTTTTCTTCCTTCTCCTTTTTTAGAGTCAGATCTTGATCTTCCTCCTCTGCTTCTGCTGGAAGAACTAGAACTTGAGCTAGATCCGGATCTTCTACTAGAACTTCTTTCTCTGCAGTTTTTGGCCTATTTAAAATTTCGTGTTAAATAATTAATTAAGTTGATATTTATTTAGTATTTTTTGTACCATGTGTCCTTCTTTTTGGCATTTGTAGCAAGTCATTTTCTTTTTGTTGGGGCAATCTCTAGCAAAGTGTCCGTCTTCTCCACATTAGTAGCATTCTCCTGATCTTCTTTCTCTGTCATCTCTTCTGTGGTCTCTTCTATCTCTATCGAATCTTTCATATCTTCTTCCTTCTGTTTTTTTATAAAATACACAAGATTATTAATGCAAGATTCAGAATTTAGTTAGTTTTATTATGAGCTGTAATAGGTAATGGTAATTAATTTTTTAATTAATTGATTTTATTTTTATTAATTTTGTTTCCCCCATATTCTTTATTAATATATTTATTTATTTATTTGATGTGTGTTGTTTTTTGTTATTGTTATTATTATTAATTGACTCTATCTTGTAAGAAAATCATATATACATACTATACATACATTAATTATCTTTAAGAATTCCCTTCCAATTTCAATAAAATGGTTATATATGTATGTAGGGCAATAGAAACAAAAACAAACTTAACGATCAATCAATGATTCATTAATAAAAAAACCAACAACCCAACCAATAAACAAACAAACAAAATCCCCCAACCAAAATCAAATCAATTCAATCAATGATCAATTAAAATTATTATTAAAACCAATGCCATATTTTATTCAATATTATAGCGCTCATTTTTTTTTTTACCATCTCTTCTTCCACCATCGTGTCTTCTGTCTTCTCTGGGTTGAGGGCAATCTCTGGCCTATAATATTTTGATTAAAATAAATGATGAAATTTATAAATATATAATGATAGTTAATAGTTTTTTGTAAGGAAAAATTTACCATGTGTCCATCTTTTCCACAGTTGAAACATCCTCTACCTCTTCCTCTTCCGGGGGGTCCTCCGAATCTATCACCTCCTCTTTCTCTTCTTTTGTCGGGTTAGGGGCAATCTCTAGCCATGTGACCTTCTTTTCCACAATTGTAGCAGTCACCTCCTCCTCTTCCTCCTCCTCCTCCTCTTCTTCTGCTAAAAAATGAAAAGAAAAAATTAATAACAATTACATATTATTATAGGTAAATAAATAAATATGATATTTAGTATAAATAAATTTACTCCTCATATCCTCCTCTTCTGTCTTCATATCCTCCTCTTCTGTCGTCTCTTCTATCATCTCTTCTTACATCTCTGTCTCTTCTCATGTCTCTGTCATCTCTGGAGTATCTTCTTTGAGGAGAGTGGGAAATAGAATGTCTGGCGTTTTCCATTTTTTGTTAATTTTTTATGATTTTTTTTACTATTTATTATATTTTATATTATGTTATTATATTGTGATTAGGATGATTAAATCAGGTCTCTTTGATTTTTTAGTTTTGTAATTTTATTAATTTGTGTGTGTATATTCCCCCTTGATTAAGCTAAATAATTATATTACCTCGTTTAATCAAATTAAAAACTACAATTAAAATAAATTTGTGTCTCTTTATGTATTAATTATTTTATTTATATTCATTTCATATTTACATTTGTATTTGATATAATGTATATATAGAATTGTAAAAGTTAAGCTTTCTGATAATAAGGTGGGATAAACAAATATTAAATTTCTTAAAAAATACAAAAATTCAACATATTATAAAATTATTTTTTATTTTATAGTAAAATTTAAATTATAATAAAAAAAACTATTACATAGTATTAATTTAATTTGTTATTTTAGTTTAATTTAAATGACTGAAAAAAAAATATAATTTAAAATATATCAAATATTTAAATAATTTTCCTGTATAGTATTGCAGTGTATTTATGATTTGATTATTATTATTAAATTAAAAAATAGTAAAAATTGGAAGACTTTTTAAATTTATTGATATTATCAAATAATTAAAAAAATAAATAAACAAATATTAAAAATAAAGAAAAAAATAAATTCTAAAGTGTATATTTAAATGAGTAAAAAATAAGGTAAAAAAAATTAAGTTTAAAAAGAAGAAGAAAAGAATTAATAAATGAGTCAGCAATAACTTGACTTATTATTAAAATAAAAAATGGAAGAATTAGAATTATAATCTAGTAATAAACCATCCACAGAACAATAGGAATAAATAAGTAAAAATCTATAAAGTTTCCTTAATTAATAAATAAAACAAAATATATTTCTAATAATTTTCTTAAAAAGTTATTTATTTTTTACACTTAATTAGAAAAGCAATTTTAAGAAATATAAAATTTCGCTGACTAAGTTTAATAATCAACTTTATCGGAAGAAGATAAAATTAAAGTTCAAGAACATCTTATCCTAAAAATGGTAAACAAATTTATAGTATTAACATTCAATTATCCAAATTTTCAATTTATAAAAGATTGATCTAAGCATGTCATATGAAAAAAGCGATAATTAAATGGTTACTATATCAGAATATTACATTAAATAATAAAATTAAAGTAAAATTTTGAAAATAGTAAATAATTATATAAAAATATAATAATAATTTAAAAATAGTGCAAAATCAAAATGTGGAAATCGAAAAATTCTGCTAAAATATTTCATAAACATGCACAGATTTGAATAAAGAAATATAAAAAGTCAGTAAGCAAATAGCTTAAATGAGGGAAAGTGAAAATTAAAGGAGATAAGAATTAGAAGCAAATTTCGAAAAATCGCTTGATGAAATAAGATAAAAAATGGAAGATTAAGCCAAAGAAGGAGAAGAAGTTTAAAATAAACAGAAGAGTACTACTTTTTTTGGATATTTTTAAATTTGACTTTCGTTAAAGATTATTTGTTATTTTTTAGAATCAAAAAATAGGTAGACGAAAAAATGAGTGCTTTCGAAGAAAAAGAAAAGGAATTTAAAGATAAATTACTTGGAAAAGGTTATATTCAAATATTTAATTAATAATGTTAATATAATATTTTAACTTTATCTTAATATAGAGGGTAGTGTTAAATTAAAAACTGACGAATTCCTCGAATAAATCAAAAAAATTGAAGTTGAAGCCAGGGAAGCTATGAGTATGAGAGAAAAATTACATTTGTTGGAAAGAGGATAAACTGAAAAAAAATTAAAAATTGCTCTTTACTAAAAAAAATTTCGGAATATAATGAAACCTTAGAAAATACCCATGGAATGCTTATTAAATTTTAGTAAGAGTTGGTCAAAGTAATGCAAAATTTATCAATTTTAGTTATTTAATTCATAAAAAATATTTATTATTAGATGGCTTTCAAAGAAAAAAAATCACAGGAAGAAAATGAGTCCTACATTTAAAATAATAAAAAAGAAGAATAATTATTGGTTAGACTCATGGAAAAGGTAAAATAAATTGATTTTACTTAATAGTATTGAAATAGGATTTTATTTAATAATTTTAATTTATTCAGAACAAAGAAGTTACCGCCCTAATTTAAAATATATAAGATGAAAAATCTAAATTTAAAGATGAAGTTTTAGCAGTTCAAGCCAAAATCAAAGCTTTAGAAGCTTAAAAATAAAATTGATTGTTATTTTATTTAAAAAATTTCTTTATTTATTTACTTAAATATTATTTATAATAAATAAAGTTAGTCTATTTTTTTTGAGTTTTATAAAAATAATTAAAACATAACTAAATTAGTATATTTAAAACTCAAAAAAACTTGTTATATTTTCTTTTTTACTCTATAAAAGTATATTATTTAAATGTATATTGACATGGAAGTTATAAAGATGTAGGAATATTAATAAATTCATTTGCAAATTAAGATACTTTTTACATACACATTTGTACCATTTGACTAAAAATAAATCTACAGTCTATCTATCTATATTTATAAATAATCAATATAATATTTTAGTCATATAAGTTATAATAATAATAGTCAATACCATTATTATATTTACTTTGTTAAATATCAAAAACATATTTTTATTATATTTTATTCACTTATTAAGTTATCTTTGTTTTTTTCATTATTTGTAGGCACATCCAAGAGGTAAGAATCCTCCATATTCAGGGGAAATGCATTTAATTTTTTAAATATTGTGTAATCCAGCTTCCTCCCATTTTTGTTGAAGATGGGAACGAGGTCATCATTAGATAATTATTGAGAAATACCTCCTCCAACTTTTAAAAGAGTTTTCAAGTTTTTGTAGAACTCTACGGTAGTTAAACTTAAGGCGGGAGACCCTTCATTCCAGCTGTCACTGCAATCAATGATAATTCCGTCGTATATTTCTTAGTGTTTGGCAGCCATTTCCGCGGCAAATTTAGCTCCGTCATTGATAACCTGAGACATAAATTTTTTAATTAATAGAAAATGTGAAATTCAATTAAGTAATTTTTACAATATCTAGTTTTCCAGATTCCAAAGCTTATTTAACTTCGTTTTGTCCATAAGTGAAGAATTCCTTGACAGTTTCGATGACTCTGTTGTCAATTTCACATTTTGTTATTTTTTTAATGTTGGGATAGTGTTTTAAAATGTAGGTGGCGATCAACAAGTCTCCTCCTCCAATGATTAAGATATTTTCAGATTTTTCGTTGACAATTAACTATTTTCGGCAATTAAAAAATTATAAATAAAGACACAATTTTTGGGGGAGAGAGGAGAAATTGTTACCTTTTGCATATCTACTGTGTAGTTGTCTTCGAGTTCGTTTGAAATTTGAACCATTCCATCCAAAATTAGGGATCTACCCATTTCTTTGATGTCATAAATTCTCAAATCTTGGAAAAGAGTCTTTTCCTTGTGAATGAATTTAACGTCGTGGTAAATTTCGTTTTTATTGGGCATTTCGTTAGTTTGTAATTGAGTATATTTTCCTCTGTTGAATCCAATCTGAAAAAAATAGAAGAATAATTCAAATTTATTTAATTTCTCCAAAAAATAAAAAGCATGCAACGGAGTAATACACACACACATATATTTTTTTATTAATTACGTTGGTGGTTTGTGTTTTGAATTCAAAAACTTCTAATAAAGCTTCTTCAAATGCATACTCAACAGTTTTGTCATTCTCTTAATTTTTTTCTAAAGGAATTTAGGAAAAATAGAGGTCGATAACGCAAGCCTTTTATTCGGTGTAACTTGTGTAGTTCAAGTGTCCTGCATTTAAAATGAAGTTCATGCTTAATCCGAAATTACTAACCTGATTAATTTTTGATACTCACTCAATTTTTTGGATATAATACTTTTATTATTATAGGAAATTACTTTGTGGTGAGAGCAAGCAACTTCTAATTTGGCTTTAGCTAAAGCACCCTCTAAGAGTTGGGTGACTCTAGAAACGTCACTGACGGGGAATTATTCAACTCCAATGAAATCTAAATGGAAATTTCTTCCCAAATCAGGGAGAGTTCTGTTGTATTTGAACATTTATTTTCTTTTCTTTGTGAATTTTTTTTTATTTTAGTTATTTCAAATTTTTTTTATTTGCTTTTTTTTATATGAATTTACTTATTCTTAATTTTCTTATACAAATAAAGTGCTTGTTTACTTTTCTGGAATTTAGTAAAATAATAAATTTATACAGATTTCTATGCAATTAGCTTACATATGTATTTATACATATTTCGCAGTAAAATTTAAATATAGAATTAGATAATATAAAAGTATGTATGATTAATTAATTAATGGACACCTGCTAGTTATTACACTCAAGAAATAATTAAAAAAATATATATGATAATGATAATGAATCGTTCTCGAAATTTCTTAAAAATATTCAATATTTTCATCCCAAATGATCATTATTATTCGCCATTTTAATTTCAAATTAAAGGCAAAAATTAATGTATGTATATATATAAATAATAAAAAATATACATAAATTAACACATATAAAAATATATCTTAAAAAATATTTTAATATAAAATTACATATATATAATTTTTCATATCGTTAGTTAATTAATTAATAAATTAATTTAATTAGAAAGAAGATTATAAAAAAATTAATTACATATTTTAAAGTTATATATATTATTTAATATATCTGTTAATAAATAATTCAGATTTCTAAATTAAAAAATTTTCTTATTTTTAAACAATATCTTAGTTTTCTTTCTTTCTTTGATTGATTGATTGGTTAGTTGATTGATTGATTGATTGATTGATTGATTGGTTAGTTGATTGATTGATTGATTGATTGGTTAGTTGATTGATTGATTGGTTAATTTATTTATTTAATATCAATTCATTCCCATTGTTCTACCTCTGTTTTTACATAGTAGAGCGGCACAACCAGATCGTAAATATCAATTTTAATTTCCTCCTTAAGCTAGAAGCTATAGGTATCTTCAAAGTTATCTTAGAGTAAAATTTTTGTAGCTTCACTCACTGAAATCTAGCCTGGCGTCCCATGAGACTCACATTTATTGGCAATAAAAACGTCTTTTCCGTAAATGTCATATCTTACTACTTCGGTTCCTATCATACCTCCAATAACATTTCCCTTTTTCAAAAATAAAAAAACAATGCAGTAAAAAAATTAAATTTTAATAAATTTTTAATTGATACTGTATGTATTCCTATTCTCATGTCAAGTCCTGAAAAGTTTATTTATTTTTTAACTTCTTTGATGATTTTCATCATTTCGAATCCGAAATTGACAACATTTTACGCTTCTTACGCGTATTTTCTATCATTTTTGTCATTTACTCCCAAAACGACGTAGCAATCCCCAATCGTGTATAATTTGAAAACTTCATAGTCAAGGCATAATTTATCAAATTCCGTGAACAGTTTTCGCAACATGAGCACGACCTGTCGGTAAATTAGAAATGTTTAATAAGGTGCATATGATTTGATATCATGAAATAAAAAAATATGTTATACATTTTCTGGTTAAACAGAAGATGAATATTTGGTGAATCCAGCAATGTCAGCAAACAAAATTGTGCAGTTTTCAAAATTTTCAGTTAATTCTGTGTTGGCCAAAGGATTCATGAAAAACTTTTCGAGCAGATGTTTGGGAAGCAAATAGTTTATCAATTGGTCTTGCTATTCTTTCTTTTCATCGAGGTGTTTTAAGTTATTGAAAGATTTGAGTTCTACCTCTTTGATCCGGAATTCGAAGAAGAAGTAAAGACACAAAATGATGATATAATAGTACAGAATCGTTACGTTAATGATTCCGATTAAAACTGAAAGTAAAAAATTTATTAATAAAATAGGTAAATTACAAATACTAGTTTATTTATTTATTTTTACTAGAACTCAAAACCCAGGATATGGCTAGAATTCCGATGAGAGACAGCTTTTGAATCATGTCTATCATCTTGAAAGAAGAGAAGGAAACGAAAACTAGTAGCTTTTCGGCTGTGCTGATAAACGCAATCGTCTTTTCCTGCGTTTCGTGCGTGGCAGAATTTATTTACGCCACTTCCGCATTAAGTAAGATTATTATGGAAAAGCAACAGACACAAACCAATGTAGTCAGCTTTTTTTGACTGAGGTTGAATATGTAATTTATATTGATTCTGATGGCCATGAGAATCAGAGTCATCAAACTTCGCAAACCGATCAGAATTCCCATCCAGGTTGACGATATATCATTGGACAAAATCAGCAGCAAGAAAGTCTTAAACGAATAGACGACAATCATGATGTGGAATATAGATTTCACCTTTTCCTTTGAGTCTTCTTTCTCAATTTCTAAGAATTCTAAAAATGGACAAAAAAATGTTATCTATTGGTTTTCATTTTTAAACATTTTTAAACTAATTTTGTCAAAACCTTAATACAATTCTGGCTACGAATTTTTCTTGAGGAGAGAAAGTTTTAAATTTTTTATCTTCCCACATCTCCACTTGTCAGCCACTCGTTATCCTGTTCTTCTTCCATAATGCCCTGGATTTGGTTTCTTTCCACCTTAAACTGGAGAGCTGAATGGCCCTGGAACCTTTCCATTTCTATATTTTCTGCCACCTGTTCTTCTAATTCATTAATATAGCTATCGTCAATGCATATAAAGTCTTCCATGTGATCTTGCTACATATTTAAATATACGTTTTATTATTAAAGAATATTAATTATATTTTTTTACGAGTTGCGATTTGTCTATTATTTGAGAATGTCTTACTTCAGAAGTCAAATCAGAACTGTTTTATTCTTTGACCGTTTACAATCCTTTAGATATGCCTAAGGGGTACTGAAAACCAAAGTCGACAGATTTTTTCTGCATTCCCACAGTCGAGCCTCTTTTTACATATTCATTAAACAATTTGTTTTTCAAATCCTGTCCTTCCGATGTTTCTAAATTTTTCAGTGAAATTTTCCTCATTTATTTGATAGATTTTCTCCTTTTCTCCGGACTTATAGCTAATTAAATTGATTAATTGATTAAATTTAGATTAATTAATTAAAAAAAATGGTTATTACCGTCTTTAACCTCAGCATTAACCAACATTTTTATGACTGATTGTCTGTCGATGACCTGATAGGTTAGAAGTTCGCCCTTACCTTTCGCCTGGACGATCCTTTCTTTGTAGATATAATTTTTGAGTTTCTTGACCTGTTGATAGGCCTGCAGACTGATGGTGATGTACCCCTGTTGCGAAGTGGAGCAGACTCTGCTGGCCGTATTCACTGAATCCCCAATCAGAGAAAACTGCGGCTTATGGTGTCCGATTACTCCTGCTATCACTGGTCCGAAATGAATTCCAATTTTGAGTTTAATTTCCTTGCGATCAATGTTTCCGTATTTGTATTTTTCGACAATTTTAAACATTTCGAATGCCAAGTCAATGGACCTTTGAACAGCGCAGGGGAGCTTTTTCGAATGCTCCAATTCGTAGTAGGATTCTACATCTTTGAGTCCTGCGGCCGCCATGTAGGTTTTCCCGACCGTTTCTATTTTTTGAAGGTGGTTGAGACTGCACGCCACGTCGAATTCTCGGAAAATCAGGTCTAGCAAGTTGACGACCTGTTCCTTTTCTTCGTTGATTATGCTGTCGAAGTTAGAAATATCGCAAAATATTACCGCCACATCGCCCTGGTTCTCCGAAATGGTCGACTGCCCCTTGTCTATTCGCTCTCTTATGAATTTCGGCAGCAGAAGGGAGAGCAAATCCTTGACCTGTTTTTGCGCGTTGTATGTATTGAATTCAGAAATGAAATTTTTTCGCTGCTTTCCGTAGGTCTGAGTTGTTGTGATGAATTAATTATGTATGTAATATGTATTTATATATAAAAATATGTCTACCTGGTAACAGTATATAATTATGAGAATTAGAAATGCCACGGAAAGGAAAAACTGGGAAATTTGAGCAAATATGCCATAACTGCTGTCAATTTTGTAGTATTTCTGATCTTTGTAAAGGCTTTTGCTTGCAATAATTCTGATTTTGTGTTAAAATAATTAAATTGTTAAACTCCTCAAAAAAAAATAATTTAAAACTTACATAATTTAATCGTAGACAATTAGCAATCCACCCACAAATGCGAGGAAGTCAGGACGGATGGTAACTATAAGGGAATGAATAATCAAAAACAAGTAGAGACTGATCGGGTAGTGGAAGATGCCCCATCCCAACGAGCATATCAAGTACTGTAGAGTGTGAGTGATCAAAATCTAAATGCCAAAAATTTGATATATTATTCGTTCATTTAGTAACAAAAAAAAAATTTGGTTTACTGCGTAGTTGATTTGGTAGTAGTAAATATCGTAGAATGAAGTGAAAGAAACGAGGAAAATTATGAAAATTATGATTATGGTGATGATGTAAAAGGAAAACAAAATCATGTGTTTGCCTTAGTCCTGCTCGTAAAGAAACAAAATGAGATTGGCGAGGTCGTAAACGATCGAGAGGGCGACAATGTAGTATCTGGAGAATTTGATCGAGTTCTTTTTGAATATTCTTTGGAATTTCTTTTCTAGCTGATTGTTGACGAACTCCAGCGAAAATCGTTTGAGTTTCGTGTGGCCCTGCGGGATTTCGTCCGCCAACAAAAACGACTGCAAAATGAGGTCGTTTTCCGAGTTTCGGAAAATTCTTCTCAGGATTTTCCCGACGTTGAATTCCTGTTTGCCCGTGTGCACATACGCCTCGATGGCTGCCATCGAAACGACTTTCGAGAATTTCGTAGCATTGAGAAAGAACTTGACGGGGTAAAATTGGAAGAAGTTGCTCACGAGAGCATTAAAAATGACGAAGGCGAACATGATTCCGAAAAACATGAACACGTATCGCGTGTCCGCCTGCAGTTCTTCCAAAAGGTGTCCGCTTCTGTTCTTCTCCTTCTCAGACGTGAGCGAAAAGATGAAGATTTGAACCAAAAACACTAGCATCGAGAACAATCCCTGCTTGAAGTGGCACCCCTCCAACAAAAACAGTTTCAAAAGCGGAATATAAGTCAGCACGATCATCATCGTAAAACTGCTTGCCTTTTTTTAGGTTTTTTTAAATTTAATTTTTTTACTTCATAAAATAACCTTTTTTACCTGGTACTATATTTGGAGAGAATTCATCAGATAGGCAAGCAAGAAGTAAATGAAAATGGCGTCGAAAATTCCAATCAAAAAGGTCCGAAACATTATCACAGAAAACCGGTAGGTCTGGCGTGACTTTTTGAAGAAACTTTGCAAAATTAAAAATGAAGGAATATACAATTCATCTTCTCTTTCTCCGTCGCCCAGTCGAAAGTTGTTGTTGTTGTTATTAATTGAGGGACTTTGTTGAGGGTTCATTTCAGGGGAAATGTTGTACCTGCTCGTTACCTTATTCAGTTTTATATTCAGCTGGCCCCCTATGCTGTGATCTGCTTCCATATTCTACGAAAATGGCAACTACTACTATTGCAGTTTGCTGCCAGGGCGATCGAAAAGAGAATGCAGAAGCCCTGCGCCTTTGTCATTGTCTTAATTTCTATTGTTGTTGTTGTTTGAGTGGTTTTGGCAGTTGGATTTGGTATCCGATAAATTGGATCGATTCCAGTCCTCTCCACTCAGATGCTTATTTTTGGACCACAGGCGGCCGAAAATTTGCAGGGAAATGCAGACCAGGTAGTTGATGCAGTTCAGGAAAAACGAGGAGAAGATTCCGAAAAACGAAGAGTCGATGGTGCAGGAGTCCATTTTGTGAAGGCCGACGACGAGCATTGTGAACGTCGTGCAGTAAATCGAGAAAATTATCATTTCGTCATACACCTGATGCTGCCATTTCGACAGCACGAATACGATGTGCGGAATCGACTTCACATTGTCGATCGCAATCACTCCTGCCTGGTAGAAAATCGTTTTCTTCAGCAGGTGGAAACTCTCCATCTCGCCCGCCGTCTTGCCCGCCAGGTGGTGGCTCATTTTCTCCGCCAAATGGTCCATCGACTCCTGCATCCCCAGCCGGTGAATGCTCCCGCTACTCTTCGAAAAGTTTTGCATTTTTTTCAAATAAGCCTTTTTGTTTTTGATAATTCCGGGACTCATCTATCTGAATTTCGAGACCTGATTGTTTTTCTTTTTCGGCTGCTGCGACCTTATGAAGTCCTTGCTCCCCTAAAGCAGAGGCTTCGTCTGGATTTGGTCCAGTCGCAAGTCGAAACTCTGTCCGACGAAGGCGCTGATGTTGCTCTGGTTAACGACTGGCAAATCTCTCGCCGTGTTCCCAATCACCAGGACCTATTAACGATAGATAGATTATGTTGCTGTTTTTTATTTAATAATTTGTGTGTATCAATTACTCTGGAGAAGCCCTTCAGCTGGTTTAGGTAAATGTCGTGCAATAGACACTTTTGGCGCGCGGAAAACTCGTATCCGACAATGGCTTGCGCGAAGTAACAGAGGAAAGCGAAGTGGTCGGAGAGATATTGGTTTTGCGAAATAAGTTCGAAGCTTTCACCACTAACTATGATCTGCAACTTTACGTTTTCATCAGGGTCGAAATTCAAAACCACGCTCTTTCGCGAAGGACTGATGAAGCCCGGATTCAGTTTCAAAGAGTCTCGCGGCGGCATCGGTTTCAGTTTAGGAGACGATGTCTACTTGTTTGACTTTTTGATAAATAAATACATATTGTTAATTTTGTTTTTGATTGAAATATTTTTTATTTACGAATTTTGGAGATGACGTTATGTCTTTTCCCTGCAGCAAATTCTTGATATACGTTAACTCGTTTCTGATTCGGAAAACCAGCTGGTCGTATTCTGTCTGGTTTAAAAAACCAGTCTTTCTTCCGAGTTTAGGATTTTCATCTAAAAACAAGCCGGAGAAGTTCTTTTTAAAAAGGGGGAATAAAAATATATTAGTCAAGTTAAGATTATTTTATTTACCTGATTATTGAGTCACCAGTAGCCACTATTAACTTTTTGTTCGCTTTTTTGAGAGTTTTGATCGTTTTTTCAACTCCAGATTTCAGTTCCTACTGCAGTCCCACAATCGTAAGGAACTGCATGTTTTCTTGAATTTCTTAGAAAAACAAGTCTTCTAGATGTTTGGAGTTATTTTTTTTTCTGGAGAATAAAATATAATTTTGATTAATTGATTGATTGATTGATTGATTGATTGATTGATTGATTGATTGATTGATTGATTGATTGATTGATTGATTGATTGATTGATTAAAAAGATATAAATATTAATTAATTTTATTGGATACCTATTTCGCGAATAAAATGAGTAGTTTATGAGGAATCACTCAGATACTTCTTAGAGTAGAGGATTGGAATAAGACCATGGGAATTCAGAGTTTTTTGAATTTTGCTGAAGGCCATTTTTTCAATTTAATCGGATTAAATGTATTCCGGCAGTTCCTGAATTTCTTGCCTGATAATAATGCATGGAAGCTGTATTTATTCAATAAAAATTAAATTCCAAATCAAATTTAATGAAAAAATCAATTAAAAAAAGAATAAATGGAAAATCTTACTTATTCGTCGTCTGCCTGGCAAAAAATGGCGAACATTTTCTTTTTGGGGAAGTAAAACTTTTTATAGATTGAAAAAGTGACTGTTTCCTCAGGGGTTTTGATGATATACGAAAGTTGCTTGCTCAAATGGCACGCACATTCAAAAGAATATCCAAATTGCTTGGGAAACTAGAGAAGTGCTGAGTCTTCCTTCATATAGTGAGTATGAACGGTTTTCTTTTTTTACACGTCGAATTTCGTTACAGTATCAGAGCAAATCTGAGATAATAAGTTAAGTTAACTTAAGTTATAATAAATTAATGCATCAATCTTTTTAGTGAGTTACCAAAATGCCGATCAATATTTCATGAATCTCCTAAGATTCATCGCTTTTCACGTACTGAAGCAGATCTTGCTCGTTGTTGTTCACAGGATGCATGCTTGACTCGCTGATCGATTCCTGTCCGTCTAAAAATTGAATAATTAAATTCTTTTTTTCCCCATTATTATCTATATATATATAAAATTCATATAATTTTTTCATACACCCTGAATGGAAACTCTGTTTGTGCGATATCTTGCCGTTGCTTCGTTTTCCGAATTCGCTTATCCCTCCTCTTTCGTTGAGGTCCATGTGCAGAGCGATTTTCGAAATCGATCTCGCGGGCCCCGAAGAAAGTGAATTCTATTATGAAATAAAAATTACCTTTGAACACTTGATTTTATCATTATAAATAAACGCATACCTGCTGCTTCAAACCCTGAGGCTTCAGCCAATACGCATCTTCACTGTATTTTCGATGGCTGTGTTTCATATATGGAGAGCCCTATTCCTTCACCGTGTCCTGAGAAGAAAGCTGATCTAGAAACTTCACACCTATTTGATGGCTACCTCGCTTTTTGTGTTAACTTATTTACTCCTGACTCATGTTTCTCTTGATTTGCGGAATGTCAAGCAAATTATTGCTATTGTTGTGCATCAAAATGCCGCTTCCATTGCTCAAATTATTGTTGTTCGTCGAAAGAATAGGATTGCTGCCTACACTGAACTTGTGAATTTACTATAGACAAACGGAGCCTTTTTTCTAGGGAGTTTCGTTCAGATCTAAATTGAAAAACACCTATTGTTATTGTTATTGCTGTGTGTTATTTCCTGTCGCGCTGCTGCAATTATTATTATTGCTGTTCCCATTGTTAAGCGAAGCTCTTTACAGATTTAAGTTTACGAAGGGCACTCTCTTTTATTGCTCCTGCTACTTCAGCGGTGAATTTGTTTTATGCATGGTGCTGCCTTCGAATTAATCCTCATCTTGCCATCGGATTTGCAGTTTCATAAACTACTTATTACTATCGTTGCTCTTTGCAGCAGTTTTCTGTTTTTTTTGTTCTTCCGAAAACGAATCTCTGCGTCCCTAAATTCCACTCATATTTCCCATTTCAGGCAAGAACTCGGAAATCACTTTTTCGGAAAAGTACTTGTTCCTCTGACCCTGGTCCTTCACATTCGCAGAAGTGAAATACTTCGACACTTCGCTGCCGTCCAAATACCGTTCCTCTATGTCTCCGCTTCTGCTAAACTGAACGCTCGTGTTGAAGTCTGTGGTAAGCAATTTGTTTGGAGTTTTGCTGTCCTCACCATCATCATTATTGTCTTTGTAATAAGTATTGTTGTTGTTTGCTTCTCGCTGTGATCCCATCACCGTTTCCGGATCTACGGGCGCATCGCCCGGCTCTATGAACTGCAAATAGCTGTTACCGAACGGATATTGCATGTTTTTTTCGTTTATGTTTGCGTGAAACAAATCGATGGAACTCCTATCATCTGTCGTAAAATTCACAGTATTGTCTTACTGAAGTTGCTCCTCTTCATTCAGATTAATCTGCTGGATGGACCGTTGTCGTTTTTGGTTGTTTTCCTGGAGAATGCTGGACAGTTACTGGATGGAAAGGTTCTTTTTACGGCCACTGCTGTTGTTGCGGCTGCTTTAAGACTGTTATAATTTTGAAGGAGACTGAACCAAATTGCCGTTCGTGTTCTAAATCAAGGATTATTAAATTTTATTTTAATAAAAAAATATGAAATTAACTAATTCATACCTGAATATCTTCAGAAGTCAGTAACTAATGTTCAGTTTTCATTTTTTCTTGTTGTTGTTGTTGTTGTTGTTATTGTTGTTGTTATTGCTGCTGGTGGTGATGGTCCGCGTCACTTATCATAAACAGTTCGTCTTTTAAAATTATCGACTTGAAAATAAACTTTTCGTTTGTGAGCACGTCGGTTTTATTCATCATGACGTGAGTCACCTGCGAAAAGTCGCAAATCTGCGTCGATTTCATGTACGAAAACGACCCTTGCTGCGAAAAAATGCTGATTAAAAACGCCACCAACTCCTGAAAGGACTGAAAATAAAAGGGGAAAAAAATTCCGATTTCCATCAAAATCGGAATGTAATATGTTTCCTGATTCCCGCGCATCTCAGAAAAGCACTCTTTCCAGTTTCTCACGATCAGAACTAAAATGCTGATACAGTGCACCAGAATGAAGCAAAACAATTGAAAAGCTATCAATTTCTTCTCGTAAATCGTCTTCTGACTAGTGTAAAACCCTCTCGCCAAGCCCTGTGTGTGCAAGTGATATTGGTAAGTGTCATTTCCTGCGTAAAGCACCATTCCGATGGCCCATGTTGAGTACTTAAAAACTGTGTTTCTTCGCATAAGGTTGAACGGGGTCAGTTTCTCGCCTAATTTTTTTTATTGAAAATTTAATTATTTTATTAATTTTTTCGGGTGTTAGTTACCCTTGGGATCCTTTCTGATTGTTATCTGGCCTGAAAATATCTCCAATTTGTGATTTTTACTCACATACTCTATTTTCCCCGTAAACTTCTTTTAGAACTGGAAGAATTTCCCCTTCAGTTTCGAGTTTTTGGAAACTAAGAAAACACACACATATGACTTTAATTTATCGATATTATTTTTTAATTTAATAGTTATTAATACTTCGGGTTCGCTGCGGTGCGTATTTAGTTTTTTCATTTGTCTGATCCGTTAAATAACTTTCATCAATGGCGCAATATTCTTCCCACATGTCCAACACCAAAATATCCGCGGGAACAGTGTCTTTTTCGTGAATTATAACCAGTTCACCGACCTAAATACATCCATTTTCATCAATAAATGATATAGTAATTGCAAATTAAAATAGTAAATTTTTGTATTTAAGTACACTTAGATCTCTCCATTAAACCTACTCAAATAAAGCTATTTTTTCTATCTGTTCCTCTTCTTCATCACTGTCAAGTAATTCCTGGTTTTTAAAATGCTTAAAACGGTAGCACGGGCGGGAATTTTCAATGTTATCGTGCTGCCTTTTTTTGAAGTCATTGAAAATAATTCTGCATGTTTGAGAAATGAAAGATAAAATGCAGGGGATGGACAGAATAATTGTGTACTGCGTTTGACTAGTAATATTTTTGTTATAATAAATAAAGTCGTAATTAAAAATGATGCTATTTTTATTTATACTCATCTTTTTCGCCTATGTAGCCGTCATTGAAAACAATTACTAAAAATAGCACTCCATAAATTAAGAAATTGTGAAGGGAAAATAGGTACTCATATATCATGAGAGGAATGAAATTTAATGCCTTTTCAAATTATGTTACTTCAATTATAAATTTATCAAGTCTATATATTTTTATATTGAACTATTGGTTACTGTCAGTTTCGAAGTTTTTATTTTATTCGACAAATTATCCTTCTTTATTCCATTTATATGCTCTATATTCCCTTTTTTGAATTCAATCTTCAAAAAAATAAAAAAAAATATATTATTCATTTAATATAATGAACTAAAAAACTATCTTTATTTAATTGAGTGTTATTCTATATAGGAATTATTTGTAAAATTATTTATAGAAATTCATTTTCTTTTCTTTATGTTTTATTTGTTTTTGCTTAGTAATTCTAATTTGCTCCCTTACAAATTTTAACTACCATAACTACCTAATGCTTTAATTTTGCGATAAATTTCAAAACAATTCATTTTATTTTTATTCAGAATATCCTCTATAATAATATCTATAATGATTATAAATATATAATTAACGTACAGTTCTCAAATTGTTTTTATGATGCTCCGAACTATGGTAATTTATAAGTTCATTTTCTTCCAAATAATCATGAATGAATCTGACAGCTTTCTGCCTAAGTAAATTACCCAACATACTATAAAATGCAACCAAACGCTTCTGTTAATTTTTGACTGTTTCTATTCTGTGAAGAAAAAATAATAAATTGTAAATTGGGGATTTTATTTTTTGTTTGAAATTTTTTTAACTAAACAAATATAAAGAGGTTAATATATTGAGAAATTAATATTAAAATTGCAAATTAAATTCTTATACTAACAAAACAAATTTCTTTTTTTTTTTTTTTTCTTAAATCACAATATAAAAATAATCAGTGATAAACCTCATAAATCCGGCTATTAGAAAAATCACTATTTAATATTAATAGCAAATTTATAGATAGCATTCTCATATCTATCATAATATCTTGTTATATTTAAGCGATTTCAAACTAATTAAAATTTTAATTTATATAGACTAAATACTTTAATTTCAAATTATTTTAAATTAAATTAATAAATATATGTATATAGAAATGTTAATTTTAATTTAATAATAGATTAAAACTCCTTTTTTGTCATTGATTTTTGGTTTTTCTAAACTTAATTAAATAAATTAAATTTAAATGAGAAGTTAGCTATCTACCTACTAAATATAGAAATAATCTGAAAATAATTAATTCAAATTAAACATTAGGTTTAATATAATTATACTTTATAAATATTTTACAAATAATATTCTAACGAAAATATTAATTATTTTTTAAATATGTTTATTATATTTTAAATTGTGATGAATTAAATTTTATATTTGTCAATATTTAAGAAATCTGTATTAATATTAATATAATATTTTTTTTAGATATTATATTTGTTCTTAAAATTCTGAAATTCACAAAAATTAATTAAATAATATTATTATAATACTAAATAATTTATTTACTAATTAATTAATTTATTAATTTATTGATTTATTGATTGATTGACTGATTAATTGATAGAGAAAAAAAGCAAACTAATAAAATAAAGTAAACAGTTATTAAAGAAAGCCTTACTTGTTTGTAGAAAGGGTAACAAATGAACAGATCTCCAGGATAAAAGTAAATGACATTGGAACAAAAATTAGAGAGGCAGAAATAAAAACAATTGGAAAATAAACTCTTAGAAATATAAAAATAGGAAAGAGCTGAATTTTAAAAATACAACTTTTATCACCAGAAAATAGAAACCTATGAAGAAAATTTTGATGTAAAAATGTTTAACTAAAATAAAACCAAAAAAAAATTTTAAAACCTATAAGAAAGTTAGCTATTTTTTAATTTGTAAGTTTAAAAGAGAAGTTGACCTTTTGGCAAGACTAAATAAGGAAAAAGAAAAACAAATAGTTTCGTTGAATGAGTAATTAGACCAGTTTAAGTAGGGGGGGTCCCACAATTAAAAAATAGCTGAATCTGAATGCGATTCTATAACTGAGAAATCGTTTTCAACATCAGTGACCCTAAATCACAAATCACCAAGGGTATGTAATTTTGTTGTTTAAAAGTATTCACCCAACAAAATTGAAATAATTAAAATGTTTCGTTTTTATTTTCAGGTGTTCTTTGGATACAATCTTAAAAACTCAAATAACTATTTTCCAGTGAAAGATGACTTCGATTACGATAAACTGGAGCAAAAATTGGATTTCATTAAGGCTGAAGTGCATAAAATGGATGGAAATGTGAGTAGATAAGAAATAGCGAAAGAGTAAGTGACAAACAAATTGCGACTAATTCAGCAATAAGTGGTAATTAAAATAGAAAAATATTCATTTTTGAAATGGTTTTATTTAATTTTTTTCGTTAAAAAAATTAGAAAACCTTGAATGAAGAGGTCGTGTACTTTAAACGAATGAATAAAAGTGCAGACATTCGTTACTTTAACGTGGACACGATAGAGTACACAGCAGAAGAAAAGAAGGCGCAGGTTAAGAGACAGGTGCTCGACGTAAAGCGGGAAATGAAAAAGCTCAGCGAAGTGCAGCAAAAAATATTGGAACACAAGCGGCAGGTGCATAAAACAAACTAATCCCAGCAGGAAAAAGAGGAGTTAAAAATGAATATTCGAACCTTGCGAATTTTAGAGGGGAAATCGGAAAATCAGCATTTGGCAAAAAAAATTCAAAACTTAGAAGAGTAGGAGGAAGAGTTTTCTTACAATGCAAAATTGAGCTACATTTACGGACAAAACTTGTGGGCAATCAGCTTGTTGGAAAACATGTTCGTGGCGAATGATACAGATCAGTTTTTGAAAAACAACCCGGATTTGTTTTTTTCTGTCCCAAAGGATTCAGAAAGGCCTGCCACAGGCGTAACATAACAAAATCAAGTAAATTCATAGGAAAATTGAATTTTAACTGTTTTTTTTTTGTAATTTTTAATCTGAAATTAATATAATTCAAGATGGAGTCGTTTAAAGTTGAATTGGGAAGAGACCCCCCCGTAATGGATAGACAGGAAATGCTGGCGTATTTCGAATAGTATTTCGAAGATAAGGAGAAGTATCATTTGCGATTTCTGGCGCAACAAATCATCGACATTTATCAAATGCTAGAAACGGACAGCCAGCTGCTGCAATCTTCGTACACGAACCAAAATACGCTCAAAATTTAGTATAAAAACGAACTGGAATAGATAAAAAAGAAATTGAGCAATTGAAAAGTAAAAATTAGTTTTTGCAACGGCCTACAGCGCAAATCGACTAAGAAGAAGAAATGCCTTTTGATAACAACATTAATAATAACACTTCAGAAGCCAACAGCTAAAACGGAAGTAACACTCCAGGAATTAGAAAATTTGATGAAATCCCTGATATAAGCAATTAAAAAAATAACAACAATAACATCGAAAGAAACTTAACATCCAGTCTACTTTTGATAAAGTCCAGCAATAAAAATAGCAACTAAAGTTCTCAGAATAAGTCGTTAAAAAGCTCTGCCCGAAGCCGACAATCCAATTAATCAGTAAAATAGAAAGGACAATAAGGCTTTGTAAAGCAACAATCGCAATTATCAATATCTGGTTCTGCCAATCTCCAAAAATTATCAAGTCAGAAGACGTAGTAGTAGTAGTTGTAATATTAGCAGCAACCTAATTTTCAAATATAGATAAATTCCCCCGAAAAAGAGAAAAAGCAAAAAAACATATAAGAAAATTGCAGCTATCAGAATCTATTAAATTAAAATTTTGCGATGGACTCAGGTTTTGAAAATAAAAATTTAATAAAATTAGTTATTTTAATATTTATGGCATGATTATTTTTTAAAGGAATACTTGAAAAAGTTAAAGATTAGTAAGAGTATGGACTGTAAGGATAAGAAAATGGAAATGAAGAAAAAGAAGTTAAAACTGTAAATATAGAAACATTTAATTTAGAAATCGAGACCATAGAAAATCAAAAAATTAATGACCGAGTGGAAAAAATGATTAAGTTCCTGATATCAATATACGCTTTTATGGAAGATTTTTTGACGAAAATTTCGCAGACGATTTGTACGATGCGCATCAAATTGAAAACCTATCAAATTCCGAAACATCTTTAGCAATTAGCAGAAGAAATATTTTAAACGATGACTTAATAAAATATGTAACAAAAAATAGATTTTTTTTTTTAATATTAAAATACCTCTAAATACCCTAAAGACGGACTTGTATGAGTAATAATAGATGAGTAAACAAGATATTATCAATAAAAGAAACACTTCAGCCATCATATCTCTCATAAAATCGAGGAAGTCTTCTTATCTTTTCAATCCAGATGACTTGTTCAGTTCCGATTTTTCTATGGCCAATTCGAAAAACCCGATGATGAGATCATCCTTCAACTTAAACTCACAGAATGAATTCGAACCTATGAGAAAATCTATTATCTAAGAAAAAGATGATTCTTCAATTTCCAACATGGAGTCTTCGCGAAATATTCAAAATTATCCGATTTTCAATGAAAAAGTAAATAAAAATATATATAAAAAATCGTTAATTTTTATATTTAATTGTTTTTTATAATCAGTATATGATTCAAAAGATTCAACATTTTAAACAAATTATTGACAAAGACAAGTTTATTAAGTATTTCGTAAGCGAAGAACAATTGGAAAATTTCGTTTAGGATTTGCAAGTTCAATTTATAGATGACCCGTAAAGGTTTGAAGAAAGGGTCAGTACTTGCGATTAAATGCGAGAAATTGCGTACAAAAACTTTAACGAAACCCTTAAAAAATAGCTGAATTAATATTCAGATTTAGTTTCAAAAATCAGCAGTGAAAAAGCGCAAACCGAAATGCTCATAAAAGAAGAATTTCCTTAATTTGAAATAAACGGATTATAACGTCCATAAAATTTCAATTTAGACAATAAATTTATAAAGGATAATTACACAAAAGTCGTTAAAAGACACTAAAACCATGGTTAAGTGATAGACTAGTCTCAAAATATGAGATCTTCCTCTTGGAACATCGCCTATAAATAATATATTAAAGATTAAAAAACAAAAAACCAAGGCCTGGATGGAATCGATAATGAAGATTAAAAAAGATCCAAGGCAATTAAGCAGTTCATTCAGCATATATCAAATCATAGAAAACCACAAGGCGGAAATTTCACAAAAGATCATGTAGAAGAACATGATCGGATTATGATGGAATAATTTCGTTATTAAAACTGCGACGATAATGTATTTATTTTTAATAATGAAATTACTTTTTTTCTAATTTAATTAAATAATACTAATAATTACAAAATAACATTAAATTTTGTAGGAATACATAGAAAGAAACAGAAACTAACTAAAAGCTCAATTCGTTGAAATGAAAGAAGAGCCTCTAAGATAAGCAGAGTTGCAAAGGAAAAAATAAAAAGAAGAAGAAATGAAAAATAAACTGGTTTACCATAGGCTAATTAAATTTGGAACTACCACAAAGAGCTAAAGGGCTGCAGAATAGATAAAAGATTTCTCTGTTTAATAGGATATTTTGTTCAAAATAGACAAAGGTATTATTTATTAATTTTTTGCAAATAAATTTATATCTATGATCATTTTAAAATTTATCTATGAAGTTTAAAAGAGGAATCCCAAATAGCCTGGTAATGAAAAATAATTGGTAAATGAAATAAAAGAAGAAAGAAGACAAAAAGAAATAGAACTTAAAAAATGTCTCCTTTCGAGTTCTCATGCTTATGCCAAAGAAAATAAAAGCTATTAAAGTATTAAAAACATTATATAAATTAATTTAAGTTGTTATTTTAATTAAAAATACTTTTTTTATTGCAGGCCGGCTTAAAGAAAATCTATCCTTTCGAAAATAACTAAATTATTTAGAATTTTAGAAAGAATATCTTCATCCGGATTCTCCTTGGAATGAATATTAAAAAAACAAGCCGTTATTAAAAAATCATTTGCCCATCATACTAACTCTAACAATAATTCCCGTTATTCTAATTATAACTAAAATGATAATATAAATGAATTGCCATCACAAAGTCAATAAGGACAAGAGGCTTCTAAGTATTCTGTTAAAAGTAATAAGAAATTTTTGAGCCAAACACAAGGGGAATTTTACAAAGATAGAGTTATGAAAACAGAATCTAATAAACCTTTAAAAAAAGTATTTTTGGAATAAATAGTATGCACACCTCATAAAATAATTCATTTATTTCAAGAAAAAGTAATTAAAGTTCTTATTCTTAACACAGAAAAAGTTAATCACAAAGAAATCTGAAATCACTTTTGCTTGCTCAAAATGAATTAATTTTTTCAATGAAAAATAATAATTTCACGAATGTAAATAATAATAATAAGGATAATAAAAATATAACTGCATATTTAGACTTTCCGATTGATTCTAGACCTAACACAAGCTAACCTAGTACTAATATTCATAGCAGAACCTAATCTATGCAATTTTCAACTGTAAAAAAAATAAAATATATGACAATCTTTGATTTTTTTATAAACTTCTTAATCCCAAATATATATTTATAATAAAAAATTTACTAATACTTATTATAATTATTTCAAATATTTATAGTTTTAATACATATAATTTTGTTAAATATAGTATTATTTTAAATATAAAAGCATATCAATAGATTATTTTATTTTTATTTTAAATATTTCGTCAATTTTATTAAATTCAATAATATTTTGCTATGCTAAGGCAAATGAGGGAATTATAAGTAGTTAAAAATATATAACAATATCATCATCGTCTAATGACAATAAATTTTCTGGAAATGTAAGAAATAATAATTAATTACAATCATATATTTAAAATACAATTAAAGAATATAATTTTTAGCGAATAAATCAGAATAATTTAGATACTTTAAGTATCTAAAGGAAAGTATATTAATCAATATCGTAATCATTTTACAAAAAACTTTTATTTTTATTTACCAAGGGTTATTCCAAATAGGTTAATGTTTAACACAAATGTAAATTGTTTAAATAGTATTGTATTATGAAAAAAATAAAGAAAAAATAAATTCAAAATTTAAATAAAAAATTCAAAAATAAAAGAATTTGTTAATATTGGAATAAAAAAGAAACAAGAAATTAATATTTTCATGATGAATAGAGAATTTAATTATTAAAATAATTTAACTTAATTTGGTAAAAATGTTATAATATTTAATATATTAGAATACTATGATAGAATATTTAGTAATCTATAATTAGATTTTCGTACAGATAATATTGAATTGATTTCAAATAACAATGAATCGCAATAAAGATACTAAAATCACTTTTAAAGTGATTTCATACCTACATAATCCTATATAAACATCTAACAGGCAAATAATAAATATATAAGATTATTTTATATATTTTTTTAAAAATATTCCTAAAATATAAAATTCCTCTTAAATGTACTGATTAAAGATAGCAAAAACTCAGTAAATATATATAAATTTTCAGAATGCTTAACTTAAGCGTGAAGAGGATATATTCGAGAGATTTTATGATGAGAAAGAGTAAGATTTATAAAATGAAGAGGTTAAATATGGAGATAACTAAGTGAGAGAAGGAAATAAAAGAAACTTTAAGGAATTACTTTCATTAGATTAGATTTATGGTCAAAGAACGCCTTCTTCTTTAGAAGTAAATGTTTCTTCTTAAAACGAAACTGTGTAAGAACGATAAATAGAACATTATAAATCAATGGAAAATAATAATCAAGTTAATAATAATAAAAATGATGTACCTCTTAGTCAAAACTTTAAGTCGTTTTCTACATAGCTCATTGAAAGACAGACGAATTATAATTAGTAAAACTAATAGTTTTTAATACAATAACATATGTGTCCATATAGTTAGAGTTAATAAGAAACTAAATAATAAAAAAAAGAAAAAATCAACTATATCTAACTATAAAAAAAACTAAATCAACATATTGAGTTATTATGTAATAAAGAAAATGACATTTATGCTGATCTTAAAGTTTTAAAAAAAAAACCTAAATATGAAAAAAACTTTATCAAAAATTTTAGCCTAGCAATATATAAATATTTGATAAATCAAAAGGAAAATGTAGTTTCCTCCCTATTGAAAATTCTCGGAATAGATCATATTAAGTTCTTTAAAAGATATCGAAAGAATTGTTTTGATATTAAAAATCGATAATAATTTTACTCTCTTTTTTCTGATAGGAGTATTAGATCAAATTATACTTAAGTTAGTTAATATCGAAAGGCTTTAAGAATAATTGCTTTTAAGTTTATAAGAGAAGAAATGATTACTTATGTATATTGCTCTTCTCATATTGCTTCTCCGTCTGATTTTATAAAACTTAAAGCAAAGGCATAATTATTATTGATGGAATGTTGATAGTTATAAAATATTACTATTTTTAAACACTAAATATATATTAATTTATAATTCATTTTTTCATTTACTTATTTATCAGTAAATTTAATAATATGGTATTAACTAAAATAAAAAGGAAATTTCTTATTAAATGATGTTTTTAATTAAAACTAAAAATTAGGAATTCTTTGCACTTATAACCAAGAAAACCTAGTTTGAATATTAAATTAATCGAATTGAAAAGTAAATTGTATAAAACAATTATTATCCTTATAGAGTACTTCTTTATATAAAACAAAATAAAAAAAATGAAAATGATAATAAAAATCAAAATAACTCTTGTAATATAATGAATTAAATAATATACTATGGCAATAGGCCTATTTGAATAAAGATAAATAAAAAATATGTTCAGTTTTAATTAAAAAAATTGTAGGCGATCTTTGAATCCTATCAATTTTCTTTTTAAATATTTTTTCTAATACTATCACATAATAAATAAACTAATAACTTAATGTTATTAACAAAAACGATGGTACTATTTGCTAAAATCTTATGTATTATTTTTTATAGCAATCTATTTAATACATGCGTATATAAATTTAGTTTTTTAATATTTTCTATATTAGTTTTATTTTGTGGAATATAAATATTTAGCATTTCAATTTAAGCATATAAAAACTGGACATTAACTCTATATATTAACCCATTATTTATATTAAGTCAGGAAATATTTATGATTAATAAGGATTTCTATTATTATCGGCTTAAAAAAATATTATTACAACAGTTAGTTTTCTGAAAATTTATGATAAAAATCTAATAGCATTATAAATTACATATTTTTTCTACTTTTAATAAATGCTAACCCAAATTATCATTTATGATTTCTTATTTTAAAATGGAATATTGTCAAATTGTTAATATTTAGCATTTTAAATAGAATACTACTGTTTTTCATAGAATATATATTTTATTCTATATATTAATATTCAATTAATTTTAAATTCTTATCATAGTCGAATATTTATATATTTTTCATGAATAATATCTTACAAGAAAAAATATAAAAAAAATCTAATATAAATTCCAATACTATATAAAATATTATATTTTGTTTCCTTCGTATTTTATTATAATTTTTACATTACTCTCTTATGATAAATTATTTTTCATTAGAGTTTATTATCTCATATAGTATTGATATTAATAGAATAAATATTCATATTGAATTATGAGTTATAAATAAAAGGTACTATAAATTTATTTTTATTAACATTTTAATTATTGAATAAAAAAATTCTTTACGGCTCCTTTTATTCTATTATTTTTATTACATTTTGGTTTGAAAAGAGAAATAAATTTTTAAAAAATATCAATGAATTAAACTCTATTAATATTAAACGATATATAATTTTTAGTATATATTATTAATAATAAATAAATAGATTTTAATGAATACAGGAAAGTAAAATTATATTTTAATTTGATAGTATTTATTTGAAATCTTTTGTTTAGCTTTATTTTTAATTATTTATAATTATTTTATTGTTAGATAAAATTTATAGTACATGGTTGAATTTACCCATAAAATTAATAATCTCATTATAATAATTAAAATAATTAGATTTTATCTAATTATGTTATGTTAAAGTAAAATCAATAATTTTTTCTTATATTTTAAGGACTCTTAATAATTAATCCCATTATTTAATTAAAAACAAGAAAGAAAATTGCAAAAATTTATTAGGAATAAAAAAATTTTTAAATTATATTTACTAATTTTAAATTGCTGTTTTGTTTATATATATATATGTTTTTCTTCTGATATTAACTATTCATTATCTTTTTACCATTAATCTTGGTTCATAATAATTATTTCTATATCATATAAGAAATATTTATTTATAATTTTTAAAATGTTAATAAGGATATTATATTGTAAAAAAGTTAATTTTAAATAAATAAAAGGAATTTCAGATTTTATTTTCTCATATATCTGACTAATTTAATTTTAAGTAAAGATGACTAAGATTTTATAAATTTCTAAATAGATGCAGTTACATAAAAAATAATTTGATTACTTAAAATCAACAATTATATGTATTTATTAATATTATTCCATATTATTATTATAATAGATTTAATATAATCTTAATCTATAGTTTGTAAAACAAAAGGCATAATATAATAAAAAGGTTTGTCAGCTAATCATCTTTTATCTGGTAATTTTATAATACATTGGAGAAATTTTTTTTTTATATTTTTAAAATATATACTTTTATAAAAGAAATAATCATGTTTATAGCAAATTTACCAAATATATTGTCATAGTCTAAGATTTTTTCTTTGCTTAGATTTTTAACTTAGAAAATTTTTTTAAATATTCTATAAAGTCTTAAAATTACTTATATTTGGAAGGTAATATAAATTATTAACTAATTAAATAAAGAGTTCTATTAAGAAATCCTCACTAATATTATCTAAATTTAGAAATATATATATTATTTTTTATTATATTATACATATTCTTTATTGTCTGGAACTCCATTATAATTAGATAGTGTTATGAAATACCATCCTATTTTAAATATATTTATATAATTATATAATTTTTAGGTATTAATATTGTGAAAAAAATAGAAACCTCTAAAATAACTATTTATAAATATATAAGATTATATTTCTAATATTATTAAATTTAAATAATTTATAATTTCAACAAAATACTTTACTAATATTCAGATTACCTATTCTATATTATTTCTTTTGCTAATTTACTACTATTTAACAATATGTAATATAATTATCTAAGAGGATTATATTATCTAGAAAAGAATTTAAGAACTTTCTTCAGCACATTTGTTGTTGAAGATAAATACCTGACATATAATAAATACTCCTTTTTTCGTTTAATTAAACTAATCATTTATATTCCATATATATACCATCATGAAATTTCTTTCTATAAACCTTAAATTGTTTATCAAATTTATATAATAATAATAAAAAATTAATAAGTCAAAAAAATAAATAAATAGAAAAAAAAAAACAGCAAATTTTATAAAAGATGAAATTTTTTTGCTTTACTTCAAAGTAAAACTAGAATAAAAAATCTATTAAAGATTTAAATAATAGTAAATAATAAAAACTTTAAGAAATATCAAATAGAGGCTCAACTCTAAATAAAAGTCACTCTAGTCAGTCCAGCAATGAATAATAAAATAGTAGTGATAATGAAAAATATGAACTGGCTCAAAAAATTATAAATTAAGATTTAGAAAATTTGTCTATAGTAGAAAAGAGATAATATATTAAATGTGCAGAAATATTTAATTTTTTTCCTTCAGCTGAAAATATTGAATTTTTCTTGAAATGGAAAAAACGTTCAAAATAACTATTATATAATTAGATAATATAAAATTTAGACTAAAATGCTAATTAAGAAGACTGGGTTTTAGAATACGAAGAAAATTAAAACTCTGAAATTTAATCTTAACTAATATCAAAAATGAGAGATCTAATAAAAGCAGCTAAAGATATTTAAAATTATGTAGAATTTTTTTTAGAAGAAAATCTAGATTAAGAAAATATAATGTAGTAATTAGAAAAATGCTCCGATTTTATTAAATTTTAGTAATCTTATCTAGAAATAAAAAGAGATTGTGATGATTTAATATAAAAATCCTAAAAATATTATTGAAATATATTATTATAACTCTACTCCTATTCTATTCATTTTTATAATAGCTATATTAAAATATAATTTAATCTATAAAATATATAAATTTTACTTAATAACTTAATCTTTATTAATATAATTGATTTATAATAGTATAATCATAATTTTAAGTTTTATCTATATTTAAAAAACAGATATAAATTGTTTCTCTCTCTTTATTCAAATAATTATTAAATCATTTTTCATTTAATTTATAACACCAAATTTTAGTTTCTTATAATATATAATATTTATAATTTTTGAATAAAACTATTTTATAGTGTTGATTTAATAAAAAATTATTCATTATTTTTGAAAAATTTTTTCAATATAAACAATAACTATAATTTAAACAAAATAATATACAAACTAAGATCGTATCAAAGTAAATATTAAAGATTCATTAATATAATTAATTTTAGTAAAATATATTTAATTTAATATTACATAATAATAAAGAATGATATCAATGAATTTGTACTTCTGTTATTTATTTTTGTATTAATGATATCATTTTCCTATTTGTCAAAAAAATTTATTATTCAGAATGTTATGTTAAGAATTATTTTTCTATGTATTAAAGAATTAATACAACAATAATTTAAAAATATAGAAAAAACAAAAAACCTAAACCTATTTAGGATTTTGAAAATTTATTTTAAATATTTTTTGATTCTTTTTATAAAATAGGAATTTATAAAAGAAATAGAAATTAACTAAAAGTTCATTTTGTACAAATGAAAGAAGAGCCATGAAAATAAACTGGTTTGTACAGGGGATAAATTAAAAGAAGAATAAATGTAAAATAAACTTGAATATTATATTTGCTATATAATTTAGGGAATACTTATTAATAATAAATTTAAATTTATAATATGCAGTCGAATCGTCAAAGTTAATTTTTATAATATTTAATATTTAAATACTAAAAAACTATATTACTGTATTATATTTATTTCAATCTATTTAGTTTTATTTTCATATAAAATTTTATAATAAATAGTCTAATTCACATTTATATTAATTGTCTTATTCACATTTATATTAATTGTCTAATTCTAATAATTAAAATAATCAGATATTTATTTATTTCATAAAAATCATGAATATTTTTGGCTATTAAAGTCTCTCAATATTTTTTCAAATTATTTTATTAATTTGTTTAAATTTAAAAATAAATCAAATCTAAAAATCTAAAATTATAATTATTAATTTAAATTTATTAAACATATCATTATGGTATAGACTTGTTTTTTATAATATTTATTTTTATTTTACTTATTATTTTTAAGGATTCTATATATAAAATATACTAGAATTCTAATAAAAGCATTATATTGTAATAAGAGTAATTTATATATTATAAATATCAGTAAAATTAATTACAAATTTTACTAGCTCATAATTTATATAATAATTTTATTACAATTTGAGATGGCAAACTTTTTCAAATTACTAAATAATGTTTTAACATAATAAATTCTTTAATGATTTAAACTTATTCACTTTTAATATTATACCAGATTATTACTATTAATTTAATATAATATTTTATGATATATAAGGCAAAAATCATAAAGGTTTGTCAGCCTATCATCATTTAGTCTAATAATTTCTGAAAAATGTAGAAAGGTATCCCCTATTTTAAATTTATAATAATATGCAAAGTATTTTTATAACTTAAACTTTTTTTTATTATTAAAATTTATTTTTTTAAATGTTTTAATATTAAACTTTGCTCTTTAATAGAAATAAATGAATTAATACACATACTCATTAAGTATTTTTTTTTTTTAATTTTTTGAGATATTTATTTTTAGTCTTGAAATTTGTATTATTAGATGGTATTATGAATCTTCAAGTTTATTTTGTACACTTAATATTATTTGATAATATTCATATAATGAAAAAACTTAATTAGTAAAAGGATTTTGGTTAAATTTTTTAAAGTAATAAATAATTATATTTTTATAAAATATTTCATTTTTTTTTTATT
This sequence comes from Miamiensis avidus, assembly GCA_037039885.1. Taxonomy (NCBI): domain Eukaryota; phylum Ciliophora; class Oligohymenophorea; order Philasterida; family Glauconematidae; genus Miamiensis; species Miamiensis avidus. The sequence goes on from JAWVGU010000075.1 coordinate 301,884, forward strand.
AAGAATATCTATGCTCTATTTTTGCATTTGCTAATCCCAAAAATCTCATCAATATTATTAAGAAAGATTATATTATAGAAAAAAAGAAATAAACACATATTTCAAAAATATATTCTTATTCAACAAATTTCAAAATTTCAGTCAGCACAGCCTTCAAAATAAATCTATGACAAATGCACCTTCTCTTCTTCTTAATAAAATAAGTATTTAATTTCCATTTCCATATATATTCTTAATGTATTTTATTTAACTGTTAATTAAATATAAAATTTTATATAATAAATATAAAAAAAAAACAAATAGAATATTAAAAATAAACATAAATTACGAAAAAAATGAAATTTATTTGCTTTAAATCAAAATTTAACCAAAATTCTAAAACTATTAAATATTTAGGTAACAGCAAATCTTAAAAATGTTAAGAAACCAGAAATAGAGGGTCTACTTTAAATAAGAGCTAGTCAAGTAATGAATAATATAATGGTACCAATAATGAAAAATAATAAAAGGCTCAAAAATAATAAAATAAGATTTAGATAATTTGTCCTTATAAGAAATGAGATAGTATCTTAGATGTGCTAAAAAATTTAATTTTTTTCCTTCAGCTGAAAATATTGAATTTTTTTTAAAGTGGAAAAAATAGTAAAAATAATAATTGTATAAAAAGATAATTTAAAGTTTAGACAAAAAAGTTGAGGAAGAAGACTGGATCATGGAATATTAAGATAACTAAAACTCTGAAATTTAAGCCTAATTAATACAAAAAATGAGGGATTTAATAAAAGCAGCTAAAAATATTAAAAATTATGTTGAATTTTTTTTAGAAGAAAAACTGGATTAAGAAGATATTGTTTAATAATTAGAAAACTGTTTAGAATTTATAAAATTATAGTAATCTTATCTAAAAATGAAAAGAGACTACGAAGATTTAATATATAAAGCTACAAAATCTAATTGAATTTATTAATATAACTATACCAATTATTTCAATTTTAAAATAGTATTTATTATAAAATTTTAATAATTTAATTGTTAATTAGTACAAATAATATATTTTACTTGTTTTAAATAACATGACATGTACCAAATGCAGTTATACCAAGTATAAATAATATATGATATTTAAAATTTTTTGTATTCATATTTCCTTCTAATTAATTTTATTATAAATAGAATTTTAATTATTTAAGTTTTATTATTAAACATATATATGTATTAAAAAACTGATTTAAATTTCCCCTCTTTTTATTCTTATATTTATAAAATTGTTTTATCTGGTGGAGATTATTACAAAAATTATAGCCTGATACAATTAAAACAACTAATGCTTAAATAAATTAAATATAATATTATATATTTTTAAAATAAATTATATAAAAGGATTACTTTTTTCATATATTTTATTTCTTTTCTTATAGTAAAATAAAGGGATATATATATATATGCATATAATTACTAAGGTTTACTTTATTTACCTATATTATTTTTATTTATATAAAATCTGTTGACCATGGATAAGTTTACTACCCTTTGAAATTTGCATCGGTACCAAAACTTATCCCTGCTGCATCTTCATTCAGTTCCACTTATCTTATAAATATGTTTTTATTAACTTTTTAAGTAATAGTTAATAGTGTGTTGACCATGGATAAGTTTTAGTAAACTTTAAATGTTTCTTTACTTTAAATTTTATTTTTATAAATATACATACACCAAAGAGTATAAAGATGTCTGTTCTACAAAATATAGGAATTGTTGATATGTATTTCTTCAAAAGATATAAAAAATCCAATTTTAACATACAAAATCAAAAGTAATTTTTTTCTCTATTTTCAGGAAGGGATCTAAAATCAAATAAGACTTAAAGTAATTTATCAGCTTTACGAAGAATAGCCTATCAATTGTTAAGGGTATAAATGATTAGCTATTTCTTTACTTAATCTCGTATTTCCTGTCTGGGTGAATTTATTAAACTAAAAGTAAAAGCTGTTTTTCTTTTAATGAAGTGTGAAAGATGAAAAATATTATTTAAAATTATTCCTAAATTAATACTTTTTTATTTATTTTAATAAATAAACACGTTTTAAATATAAAAAAATTGTTATTTTATAGACATTAGAAGAAGAAAAAATATATACTATTTTTATTAAATATTTCATTTAATTAATATGAACCTTATTTTTAAATTTATAATGAAATTATGAGATGTTTATTACCAAAATTATTTAATATGAATATATTTAAATATCTATCAATATGTCAGCCAATTATTTATTAAACATATCGATTATATAGCATTTGATAATTAAGGCATATTAAATTGAAAATATAATTAATTTTAAAGTCATATTAACACTACAAACAAAAATAAGTCTTTAAAATCATTAAAATAGATTCAATTTAAAAGAGCAACCATATTTTTGTAACAAAACTTAGTAGAAAATTTGAAATTAAATAAAATTATTAAAAATTTATAATATTAAATAATGCAAATTATTATATTTCACAGTTAATAAATTATTATAAAATATATTTTGCTTATTTTTTATTTATTATCAATATTATTTGATATTTTTTCATTATATATTTGATTCTATTAGTAAAGTTATAATTTTAGCTATAATTGTTAATAAAATAATACTATAATATTGGTAATAAAAGGTAAGTCATATTTATATGTTTATACATACCTCCAATAATTTTATGCCCATAAAATATAAAATTATAATTACAAATATGAATTTTTTATAGACTATACTAATTATTTTAGTTTAGAAATGCTTATTTATAATGGTATATATTTTAAAAATTAACAAATATAATAATTCAGTAATAAAATAAATAAAAACTAATTAAATAAAAATAAAGAACATAATTATTAAAAATAAAGCAAATACCATTTCTAAACAAATTTAAATAACTACAATTTATTCAAAAATGGTGCTAATTAGCTATTCGAGTATTATTATGTAATATTAAAATATAATTATATTGTTTTTTTCTAATATATAGCATTAAAAATATAATGATCTATAATAATGATTACTTAAAATATTTACCTAAATAATTTAATTACTATATTTTTATAGCTTTTGTATCACTATTTTAATATTTCGCCTTGCAAATTGTACTTTTTAAAACCTTAAAACATAATTTTTGGAAAATAATTCATAGCCGATGGAAGATATTGAATTGCTAAATTCATATAAAATGGTTTATTTGGGAGATAATTTGTTTTCAGTAGGTTATATTACGAAGGTAATAAATGGAAAAAAATCTCTATTCATAGAATTTAGGCAGTTTGGTACAATACTATATAAAAATATTTTGTTAATGGAATTGACTATAATTATTATAAATAGATGGAGAGTAATAATAAAAATTATTCAGTTTAGAAGTAGAATCAGACATGATGGAAAAACCAGAATTTGCAATGTGCGAAATTTAAAAATAAAAAAAAGTATTTGTAATATATTAAAATAAAGCTGACCCTTAAACGAATTGCTATGGAGTTTTTATAGATGATAAAGGAAATATCAGTGAAAAAATTAAGGTTTCATAAGGTGAGACTTAGCAACCTATGGTTTATTTATAATGTATACAACTAAATTAAAATAAAATTGCATTTATCTACACAAATGCTGAAATTTCATATGGTAATAAAAATAAATTTTTAAAAGTATTTTATATCTATTAATTTTTATATATAATGTATGTATATTATAAAGATATTTTATATACTTTTATAAATATAATTTAAACACTAGAAAGCTATTTTAATACTATTGATATTGAATAAAAAACTATTGGATCAAAATTAGATTTATATAAAGCAGGAGAAGAGATGCTTTCTGGAGGTGTCGCTATAGAAAAGATAGATGAGGAATACATATAATCAGTAATTCCTTCAGGTGTCGTTATAGGAAATGTAAATAATTTATCATAACAAAAAATTAGTCTGGATGGTAAAGTTTAATAAAAAATTTATTTATTTATTTTTTTTTTAATTCATATTTAAACTATTATAGGATCAACTCTGCTTGGATAAAAGAAATTTTTTTCTTAAATAGATAATAGCAATTCATTTAATTTATTTCCTTAAATTATAAAATTAAAGGATGGCTATTTAACGGTTCATCATCGTGCAGATGTCACATAAATGGTAGAACCTAATAGTAATTTGATTATCTAAAAATATAACACCAATGAAGAGTTACAATGTGTAGTCGAATTAAAAAACTCTTCATATCCTTCTATAGATGTATATGGAGATATAGCATTCATTGTAATTTTTTTTAATTCTAAAAAATAAACTTATTAAAGTAAAAGTACATTAATAGGTGTATTCAGATCAATTATATATATAACCTAAGAATATTTATGGGTCAATAATTTAGCTCAATAATTGTTCTGTGATAAGCTTTGAAGGATAAGATAAACTTAAATTAAATAATTTTCCAGAGTAAATTCTTAAAAGACCTTACCTTAAATTAATAGAAAGGAATTATAAAATCATGGCCATAGTGAGATAGCCACTAGAAATAGGATTTTATTATTAAGAATATGATACTAATATAGTAACTAAAAAAGAAAACAAAGAAAACAAAGAAGACAAAGAAACAATATAAGAAGAGAAGATAAAATGTATTATATATATATAATAATAATCCAATATATTATCTTCCTCTATTTAAATTTCCTATTTTTTTATAAGAGAAAAAATAATAAAAAACGACAATGAAGAAGAAGTAATAAAATATTCTTCTATTGCAGCTGGAGCCGTGGGAGGAACAATTATACTATCAACAGTTGGATATCTAGTTATAAAAAAAATTATGGCAAAAAAGATTGCTTAAACTATAACTTCTAAAGTACATCCTGTCAAAGATAATTTTTTGAAAACTACAGAAATATAAAGTTAGAGATAGTTAGTTGACAATAATTTGGATAATCCAGATAAAATGACTATAGAATAATTTAACAATCAGTTTTAACAAATAGAAAGCAGTCCTGATTAAATATTAGAATAGAAATTTATTGACAAACAAACGTAATCTTATATATATAGTAGAATATAATTAATTATATTTTTTCCAATAGGAATACAGTTTATGATGTTTTAGAGATTAATTAGGACGATTTAAGTTCTTATTTCACTTTTTAAGAAGAGGAAAATTTGCTAAATCGAATTTCTAGTTTGTCAGACAATATAGTTAAACCACAATAAATAATTTAGCTTGAAAACAATAAAAATTTATAAAAAAATATTGAAAAATTCAACAAATTGAAACAATTTACAATTTCAGGGGAAAAAACCCTTTCTGAATTAATTAAAGAAAAAATAGAAAATTAATAAAAATTTACAGAGGAAGAAATGATAGGACTTTATAATGATCTATTAGATGCATTTTAGGCTTTTCATAAAGAAGGAAAACCTGTTAAACATATAAATCCCAGTAATATATCTCTCTATTCTAAAGATTTTGGAATTGGAAAATAATGGAAAGTAAAGGTAATTGGAAACGAGTAAAAGCAGTATTTACTAAAATTAGCTTGGGGAATTTATAAATCCGGACTCTCTTCTTTAAAAAATGACTTACAAATAAATTTAAAGCAAATTTAAAAAAATAAGCCTGAAGACTCAGGAAAATATTTAAGTCCTGAAGAAAATGAAATATGTGACTGCTAAAATAAAGACGATATAAAAGATTTAGACAAAAAATTGTAGCTCAGTGTATTAAATGAAGAAAAACTGATTTACTCAGATACTTTTTCATTTGGTAAATTTATTCATATTTTATAATTCAATAAATTTAGTTATTTAAAATTCAAATAGGTTTGTTACTATTAGAAGCCATAACTTTAACTAATATAAACAATTTCAATTAAGATAAATAACTGATTGCTTCTATAATTAATGAATATTTAGGCAATAACAGTAACCAAATCAATTAATAAACAAAAATTATTTTCGAAATAATATAACAAATGCTTGAATGGGAGCCTAGTAATAGGGTAAATCTTCTAAATTTGAAAAAAATTGAAAAATTTTAAACTACTTGATAATTAAAATATTAAATATTATTTAAATTCAAATACTTAAGCATATATATATATATTAATTGACTAGTTATATATTTTCCTAACTAAATAAATAATATCGTATAATTTAATTTTAATTTATTGTATATATTAATGATGTCAATACTTTTTATATATCTCTAAATATTATTATATATTTATATTAAAATAAATTTTTAATATACACATACTTAGTTAAGTTATTATAAATTTCCTTAAAATAATAATTGAGAGAAATTGGAAACCAATTTAGATAAAATTTATTAAATAAACAAGATAATAAAATTCAAATCTAACTAAGTAAATTAAAAAAAACTAATTATTAGCTTGATATAAAAATAATGAGTAAATATGAACCATTAATTTTAATTTGTAAAAAATATTTGATCCATTTTATTTTAAATATAATACATAGAAATTTTCTGTTTATTATGCTGAAACTTTGAAATAATTTATATTCTTATTATTTAATCAAAAAGAAGTGATGGGAAATAAAATAGGTGTAATTTAATCATTTTAATTAATATTTTATAACTCAATTCTAAATTATAATGTTATATACTCTATTATTATTATTTTAATAAAATATTAATACTATCAAATTAATTTATTAATTTTTAAAGTTTTATTTTACAATTTATACTAGTTTAAATATACATATATTATTATAAATTTATTAAAAATTTAAATTTAAAAAATAGTTTTTTGATTAAATCTGATAAAATATTAAAATATTAATATATATATTAATGTTAATAGTTGTGAAACTAATTATATTTTTCTAATTTTACATAAAATGTTGCTATATCAATTTATCTTTTATTTCCATTAATTTAATTTACGTTTTAATTACTCATTTCAATAAAAATAATAATTTTTAATTAGCTAATAAACCCCATTACATTAATAATGAAAACTAATTAATATTAAAATAATCTAAATAAATAAAAAATCAAATCAAAATATATTCTGAATAATACAAATATTAACTCTTCAAATAGCTAAAATAAACAAATAAATTATAACTGTATACGAGTACTGATGGAAAAACTTAACAGATAGATATTTAGAAAAAAAATGTAATATATTAGAAATAAAATACTAAAATATAAATTTATTTATTTATTTATTTATTTAATTAATAAATAAATATAAATTTACAAATAATTATCACTTAAAATATGTTTACTCTTGCTATTAAGTCTATATAAATAAAAATGTTATAATTCTAAATATAATTTATTTATTATAGTGTAATTATAAGTATGCTGATTTCTATATCACTTTGCACATTCCAAAATCCTAATAATTCTTATTTAGAATAAGTATAAGGAGTGTTAATATAAAAAGATGGGTATACTTCATAACAAATGGAATATCTTGACGATAATATATTTTGTTTAGCCTATGTTGCCTTTGTAAATGGAAAAAATGTGTTATATGTTTAGTTTAACAAGTTTGGTATTTAATTTTTTAAATTTTCTTCTTTTCAATTTTCTTATTTTTATTTTTTATTTAGATGGTATATAGTAGAGTGTTATTAAATTTATTGAAATTAGTTAAGATGTAAATGAGGAAATACAATTACGTAGAATCAATTAGAACAATTCATCAAGTAAAAAGGTTTTTCTTATTTACAAAGATGCTACTGATCCAAACCTTAATATATTTGGAAAAATAATTGAGGAAAATGGTAATGTAAGCAATAAAATAAAACTATCAGATGATGAGAATTATTCTGAATATTTTGTATCTTCTGTTCAAATAAATGATAACAAAATTGCATATAGTTATAATAAATATGAGCCTTAAAATGGTAAAAATAATAAAAAGAAATAAAATAAAGAATTTTCAGTATTATTAATATGATTAATAAATAAATTTAGAAACATTTTTAAATATTATCGACTTATAAACACTAACAATTGGTACAAAAATCTAATTAAATGGAGGTGTTGGAATTGATAAAGGAGATAATGGTGGATCTGTAATAGGAAAAGTTGACGAAAAACACATTTTAGCAGTAGTCTCTTCATTTGCAGAAACGGATTCAATATCAAATTTTGCTTTTTAAAATATCAATGTAGTTGGTACTTATTTTTAATTTTATTATTAAAATTAAATATGTATATATTGTAGGAAATCTACCTATCTTAGGAGAAAAAAAATTACTTCCTAACGCTGATGATTCTATATATGGAAACTATTATCCTATATTTTAGTAGATAAAAGATGGATATATCATAGTTCATCTTAGAATAATATTCTAACCAGTTTTGAAATTCAGTTTGATATTTTAAAAATTCAATACTGAAAGACAATTATAATGTATGTTAGAAATCCCTAATGCAGCTTTTCCAAGCATGGATATATATTCAGACAGAGCTTTTATAGTATATAAAATTATTAAAACAAATTAATAAAAAAATAACATTTTTATAATTAAAATAACAGGTGTTTTCGAATGATATTTAGTCTGCAAAAGACATATATGGAGTAGAGATTAATACAAATGATTGTTCATTCGTAAGTCAAAATGGAGAGGATTAGGTATAGCTAAACAAAAATATTGTTTAAACTGTAAATTAAAAAGCAATGATCAAAACAATTTAAAGAGATAACAATGTATATGCAATAGTTAGATTAGCGATTAAGAATGACAAGGAATTCATATATTAAGAATATAATACTGGTTTAAAAATTGATCCATGCTAGAATTAAGTCTGTAAAAAGAGTTTAAGTAAAAATATTATCACATAACAAATATAAATAAATTAATAATTATAAAATTCAATAAAATTATTAGATAAAGATAACTCTAAAGAAAATAATAAAGACAATATAATTAAATATTCGCTTATTGGTGCTGGAGCATTTGCAGGAGCTATATTATTATCCGCAATTACTTATATAATTATTAAAAAAATATTAATTAAAAAAGCAGCTTAATCTTTAAGTTCTAAAATAATTCCTGAGAAGGAAGACTTTTCCTATTAAAATATTTCTAGTTCAAGAAATATGGAAAATTTTTTAAATAATAAATAAGAAAAAATGACATTGTAAGAGTTTTAAAAAAATTTACATAAATTGATGACAACTTTGAATAGCTTATTGAATAAAAATATATTGATAAGGAATTGTAAAAATAATTTTAATTTACTAGAATAATTAAACATATAATTTAAAATTTACTTATTTAGCAATGTGTACGATGTTTTAGAAATAAACTAAGAAAATGTAGAATTATTTTAAAACGAAGAATATCTTTTAAAAGGCTATAGAATCTATCTGAAAATGTAGTAAGTCCCTAATAGGTTATATAAATAGAACAATAAAAAAATATAGAGAAAAATTTATAAAATTAAAATCGCTTAAGACAGTTGACTAAATCAGGAGAAGTTACCCTATAAGAATTTATAAATGAAAAGAAAAAAAATAATAAATAATTTTCTAACCAGGAAATATTAGATTTATATAATGATTTATTGAGTGCATTATAAGCCTTTCATAAATTGGAGAAACCTGTGAAGCATTTAAATCCCTCTAATATTGCCTTATATCCTAAAGAATTAGGAATTGGAAAGTAATGGAAATTAAAAGTTATAGGAAACGAAATAAAGTCATCAATTTTTAAGATAATTTGGAATGCTTATAAAGGGGGAATAAATTCAATTTAAAATACCTTTTAATTTAACCTACAAAATTTAAAAAATATTAAACATGAACTATACAGCGCTTATTTAAGTCCTGAAGAAAGACTAATACTAGAAAAAGATGAAGAAAAGGAAACGAAAAATAATATCACTGATTAATAACTAATTAAATCCAATTCTTTTTCATTCGGTAATACTATAATATAATGTTTTTTATAATAGTTTAATTATTTGATTGATAGGTCTAATGTTACTGGAATCAATAACATTAAAAAATATTGATGATATAAATAATAGTGAAGAAGAAGAAATGAAACAATAAATTTCAAAATTGCTAGAAAAAAATAACTAAAATGAGATTGTTGAAATTGTAAAATCAGTGCTATAATGGGATCCAAATTAAAGATAGAATCTGTTAAGTTTAAATAAAATATCTATAACTGATACTCCCAAATGATAAGTTTACCTATTTAATTTTTACTTTATTCAATAATATTAATCAATATATATATTATTTTATTAATAATTTATATTTTTTTATAACTATCATGGTATGTTTTTGAGAAATATAAATTATTGTGTTAGTTTATGTATATGTATTAATAAAATTTATATTAATAACAAATATCATTAGGTATTTATTTAACTAACTTATGTAGAATATACCTAATAAATTTGTTGAAATTAAGTATTATCAGATTAAATTTTATGGTAATCTTAACCTTCTTATAATAAGAGAAATATATTTATAATAATGAATGTGAGCAATTTTTTTAAAATTAAAATTTTTAATATATTTATTTGTTCAATCAAATATATAGGAATTACAAATTATATAAAAAATTTGCATAAAATTGTAATAATATTATCAATTAAATTAGGAAACCTAATGTGAATTGATAATCAAAATTAAATAATTGTTTATAAACTAAGATTATATTATTTTTTTGTAAAATTACATGGGTTATATAATCATATAAAAATTTTTATACTAACTTAATATTATAAATGTGATTTTTTCCATGTTTATCTTAGATTCTAATAATGATTTTTTATTTAAACCTAAAAAATATTTAAATTAAAAGTAACTATATCATTCCTATGCATGATTAATAGATAAAACCTATTAAATTCATTGCTGTCTATAATATTAAATTTTATTGAAGAAATATCAAATAAAAAAACAAAAAATAAATTAATTATCAAAAATAAGCTACTTTTTATTGACGTTATCATAAATTGAAGATATTTATTATATAATAACGATGAAGATGGTTAACAAATTTTGTTTGGCAATGTAAAAATAAAGAAAATTAATATAAAGAAAAAAAAAGATATTAAAATTGTTTATATAAATTTTATGATAGTAATCATTAAAATAACTTTATATTAATTTTTCTATAATTATCTTAATTAAAGAGCATATATAGATGCCAATTTTCCATTCCGATGGCTTTTAAAATAACTATATACATTTTTATATTTTTAATTTTCTTAGCAATATAATAAGCTTGTTGATTTTCAATTCACTTACTACTTTCCACAATTCTAATACTCCAATTTTTGAGTAAGTACAAGGAAGGTTATTTTAAAAATAAGGATATTCTTCTTATAAAATGGAGTATTTAGATGATAATATATTTTGTATAGCTTATGTTGTTGAAGAAAATGAAACTATTCTTTTTGTTTAATTTAATAAATATGGTAATATTTAAAAATTTTTTAAATTTTATATTAGAATTTATTAATTATTAATTAAATAGATGGAGAAAATTAAACAATAATAAAAACAATAGAAATAAGTAAATATGTAAATGCAGAAATATCACTTTGCAGAATTAATTAGAATAATTTATCTGCAAAAAAAGTTTTTCTTATATATCAGAGTGAATAAGATCCATAGAGGACTATTTATGGATAAATAGTTGATATAAATGGAATTGATAGTAATAGAATTAAATTATCAGATGAGGAGAATTATTCTAATATTTTTTTATCTTCTGTCCAATTTAATGATAATAAAATCGTTTATGTATATAATAATTAAAATAATTAATATGGTAAAAAATTAGAGTTATTAAACTTAACTAATCTTGTTAATTACAATTAACCATTCAATTTAGAAACTTTCTTAAATGTTTTTGACTTATAAACATATGCTATTGGCAAAAAAATGCAATTAAATGGAGGAACTGGGATTGATATGGGAGACAATGGAGGATCTGTAATAGGAAAAATTGATGAGAATCATGTATTAGCAGTTGTATCCTCGTATGTTGAAAATGAAAAATTTTCTAATCTTGCATATTAAAAAATCAATTTAGAGGGTATTTAATTACAATATAAATTTGATAAACAAGTATAATTTTATAGATAATATACCAATAATAGAAGAAAAAAAGTTGCTTGCAAATGCAGATGATTCTAAATTTGGGAATTTTTTCCCTTTATTTTAGTAGATAAAAGATGGCTATATTACTATTCATCACAGAATATTATTCTAAAATACTAAATTTAGTTTGATATTTTAAAAATTTAACATAGAAGGGTAATTGTAATGTATGTTAGAAATTCCTAATGCAGCATTTCCTAATATGGATATATATTCTAACAGAGCTTTTATAGTATATTAAATATTTTTAATACCCCAAGTTAATATAATTTTTATGATGTTTAAGGTATTTACTGATTAAATTGATTAATTACCCAACTAAAATATATTTGGAGCAGAAGTTAATATTGATAGCTGTTCATTTATAGATCAAAAAGGAGAAAACCAAGTCCAGCTAAACTAAAATATTTAATAAAACTTAAATTCTAAATCTTTGATTAAAATAATTGAAAGAGGAAACAAAACATATGTAGTTGTAAGATTTGCTTTAAATAATGAAAATTCATTTCTATATTAAGAATATGTCAGTGATATGTAAATTGATTCCTGCAAGTAAAATCCGTGTAAGAAAAGTGTAGGTATTAATATTATAATTGTGATACATTTTTATTAAATATAAAATCATATTATTAGAAAACCCTTCCTAAAAAAGTAAAAAAGAAAAGATTATAAAATATACAATAATAGGTGGGGTTACGGTGGCATTTACATCAATATCATTTGTATCATATTTATACCTAAAAAAAATATTAAGAAATAGAGCAGGGAAACTTATATCTGATAAAATAAAACCTCAATAAGATGATTTTTCAGAGTACAATATGGTATAAAATTCTATTAATACTGAAAATATAGTAAATAATAATATTGAAAAAATGACAGAGTAAGATTTTGAAAAAAATTTTCAAAAATTGAAGACAATCTGGATTAATTAATTGAATAAAAATTCATAGAAAATGATTAGTAATATATATATTAAATAGTATTATATATTTAAATCGTATAGGCATAAACAAATAATTAGTTTATTTAATAGAAAAGTTGTTTATGAAATGTTAGAGTTAAACTAAAATGTTGAAACTTTGCTTTAGTCATTTTAAAATGAAGAATTTCTTTTGAGTAGATTGCTAAATCTTTCTGAAAATGTAGTAAAACCCTAGTAAGTTATATAGATTGAATAACCAGAAGAAATTATAGGAGAATAAAACCCTAAAAATAGAAATCGTTTAAGATAATTGACAAAATCAGGAGAAATAACCCTACAGGAACTGATACAATAAAAATAAAAGAAAAATAAACATTTTAAAAATGAAGAAATTTTAAACTTATACAACGATTTACTAAGCGCATTATAAGCCTTTCATAAACTGAAAAAACCAGTAAAGCACCTAAATCCATCTAATATCGCCTTGTATACTAAAGAGTTGGAATATGGTAAGTAATGGAGATTAAAAGTTATAGGAAATGAAATTAAGTCATCAATTTTAAAGATAATTTGGAATACTTATAAAGGAGGAATAAATTCTATTAAAGAATCATTTTAATTTAATATATAAAATCTAAAACATATTAAACTTTCATAATACACCGCCTATTTAAGTCCTGAAGAAAGAAGTCTATTAGTCTAATAGGATAAATCTGATAGGTAGAAATTATAAGAGATTAAGATTTGTGATTCTGAATTAATTAAATCTAATGTTTTTTCTTTTGGTATACAAATAGCACGATAATTTTTTAAATAGTATATTAATTAATTTTTATAATTACTAAGGATTAATTTTACTTGAAGTTTTAACATTAAAAAATATAAAAAGTATAAATAATAAAGGTGAATAACATATGGTTGAAAATGTAGAATAACTGTTGGAAAATAACAACTTAGTTGATTTGAAAGAAGTAATAAAATCTATGCTCTAATGGGATCCCAATAAAAGATAGGATCTGCTGATCTTAAATAAATTTTCTGATAATGATATTCCTGAATGACTATTATTTATTTTTTGATAATTTAAGGTTGAATTTACATTTTCTTTATTTTTTATAATAAAAGTATTATTTTACATCTATTTATAGTTCGATAAAGCTTATAGGTTTTAATTAATGCCTTTCTAATATTATAATATTCATTTCAAAAAAGCAATTATTTATATTATAAATATAGCAATAATAAAAATAATATTATAGAAAAACAATAAATGAGTGAAATAAATTTTTTAATTAATCCACAAAGAACTCCTGAAAATCATTTTAAGTAGGAAAAAGAACGAGTACAATAATATTTTGATTAGAATTAATAGCAAATAAGATAGAGTATATTTAAACAGACAATCATTATACATTATTTATTATATCTGTCGGGTATTATAATTTTTTGGGTATTATTCTATTCAATTTTACCTGTCAATGCGAGATATGCTCTTAATGATGCATTTTTATTGTTTCCCTTGATTCTTTTTATACTTTTAGTACAGTTTTTGTCTGAATATTATAAGAAAAATCATTCTTGTTTACTAAGTTTTAATATATGCATTGGAATTATATCGGGGTGCATATGGTTCGGAGTTTTTTTCGGTGTGTTTTATGATATTTTAAAAATAAATCCCATATAAGCTTATGAGTGCTAAAGCAGGCTAGTTTCTGATACCAAAATTTATAAAGGTAATATTAATATATTTAGTAAATCATGAAATTAAAGTAAATAATATTATTTTTTATATTACTTAGACTAAGCCTATGGTTAGGACTAATATAAAGAATAGTATTAAATAATTGAAACATTATTTAAGAAGAGCAAAGACTCGATCGAAGTACACAGGGGATATACTTGTATAAGTTCTAATAGTAATGACTTCATTAGTTCTTCTGGATTGACACCCTATATTTATTACTAAAAAGTAAATAAAAACCTAGAAATTTACTATTTATAATTCATAATTTTAAATATTCAATAATTTAGAATGAATTAAAAGGAAACATATGTTTAAAATGGGTTAAAAGTAGATATAATAGGTGTACAGGAACTAATACAGAATATAAGTATTCTTAAAGTGAAATAAAACTTCCCTCCTGGCAATGTCTTCAATTAAATTCTAAAAAATCCAAGGAAATTCTTTAAAAAACAACAGACTGTTATTTCTTTACTTATGGAGGTATTTTAATTTTTATAATGATAAGTAATAATAAAGTATTTAAAATTTAGATGAATAAAAAGCTAAAGAGAATTCTCTGAATAAAGAGATTGAAATAACATAATAGAAAGACTTTTATTAAGTAGTATTTGAATAAAGACCTAATTATAATAAAGTTGATTTTATGCTATTTCTTGGCCTGTGTTATATTCCTATGCTATTATTATTTACTTTTTTCATTTACCTGTTATCTCCAGATGACTAAATTTGTATTTTGTTTACTTAAAGAATATTTCCAAAGAAATTGAAATAAGTTTTTGCTTAAAATTGTTATTTTTTTGGAATAGAAAATTATTTACAAAAGCGACCTTATAAAATAACTACTTAATATTTAGAAAGAGCTCTGTCAATTGAAAAAAAATATAGAAATTCTTATATACTATTAGCTAAGATTTATGAAAAAATTTAAGATGTGGAAAACTAAAAAGATCTTAGATACTCTATTACCGCACATAATAAGGAAAGAATAATATTTTTTATCAAATATAGACATTAAGATAGAAGAAGTAATTTAATAAAAAATTATATAAGATTTATCTGAATTTTTATGAATAAATAATATACATCTAAATATATAAATTATTAATTATATAATTTAAATTAATTGAAATTTATTTCATTTTATTTAAGTATATAAATTTTTTATAAAATTATAAATAAGGTATTATAAAATAATAGAAAACTAAATAAAGCATAAACTATATAATTAATATACCTTTGATTAAATTGAATATATGAATTTTTATTATAAATTTCTTAACATAATTATTCTTCATAATATATAATCTATAACCAATTTTCATTGATCTATAAAAATAATATAAAATTTAAAAATTTCAATAATTTTACTCAATAATAGTTCCAAATGTAAGTAGGGATATGATCATTACTTATTATTGGTAATAATTTTAGTTTATATTTTTTTTATCCTAACTATTAAATGTTTACTTATTATTTAAGAAAATTGAATAATAAGAAGCTTAATTGATATGTTTATTAATATTAGAAAAATATTTAGAATTAAGTTGTTTTTTATATTTTTCTCATATACTATTAAATATAGTGATAAAATAAAAATAGCATATTCCAAAAAATTACTACATCTTAAATTAATATATAATATATGCATTAATTTTTATATATATATACTATTGAAAGAAAGAAAATAATAATCATTTTTCTTATAATAAGCCTATCAAATAATGTCTTAATTATATAAAAGAAATAGGGTTAGAAATTTATGTGGCAGTGAAGGCATAAGATATCATTTCTTTTCTAATGAATTGTAATGCATAAGCTCTTAATAATTTTCTCATTTGTGTTATTTCTTTATATTATCCTTTGGTAAATTTATTAGATATTAACTTAAAAAAATCATATTCACTGGATATCTTAAAACACTTTTTTGGATACCTTTTAACAAATTTATCCTTTTAGATACCTAACTTTTCTAACTAATTATCAAAATTTATCATGCTTTGAAACATATATTTATAGAAACCTAAAGAAAAATTTTTTATAATATTTTTTTTAAGGTTCGAATTGAACAAATTTAGGTTTTCATTAATTATTCTTCTTTTTGTGTTATAATATTATCTCCTACTTCTTTAGAAAGTATTTCTTATTCAAGCTATATCATCGGAACTTATATTTCTAGTTCATCATTATTTTCAGCTACTTAACTATTAACAACTTAAACATTATTAGGAATATTATATTCACATAAATTTTATTCATTATCGTAAAACCTAATAAAAATGTCTTCTTCGTCTTATTCATTAGGTGGATTTTAATTTTGAATTTATTATATATTTACAGAACTCTAGTTTATCTTTAAAAATATTTAATTATATATTATAATTTCTGATAAATGTATAAATGACATTTTTTATAGTTTATTTATGTGCTTATTTCTCTCTGTATTTTTATATGTCTATATTAAATAACATGAGAAAGCAAATGTCATATTTTTATTATAAATATACATATCTTTAAATTCTAGTCTAATCGCTATAAATTTAAAAATTAGTTTAAGATTGAGGCAAGATAGTATTATTTCTAAGTGAAGAAATTAAAAGATCATTGTTAGGTGCTTGAATTTAGAATGGTTAATCATTGACTATTTTTTAGTGATTAATTTGTATAATAGTATGAAAAAAGATATATAAAAATAAACTACATCTTACTTTAATGATCATAGATTCCATTAATATTAATGTGGTAATTTTGATTCATATAAAAATTTAATTACAAATGTCTTCCTGTGTCCTGTATTTTTTTTTTTTTTTTATGCAATTGTTTATGTTTTTTTAGTTTTTCTTATATTATTAGTTCTCAAGTCTCTCTACTAATTATATATTATCTATGATATAAAGTTGCAACAATATAATATTTTATAGATATTTAATATTTTGAAATGAAATATTTACAATTTTTTAATATAATAAGGATAATACTTCCTAATATTATTTAGAACATGAATCAATCGAAAATATTTTAATATATTTAATATGTATATAAATTATAAAAATATTATATTAAAATTTTCTATGTAATAAAATTATATTCAATATTCTAATGGAAGATCATATCTTGAAGAAGTAAAAGAATATCTAATGATTTATTACCTAATATATATATTCTTCCTTATATTAAAACAGATTCTATTAAATTCTTCAAAAATAGATCTAATACTTCTATATAAAAGAAGGTTAAAACCTAATATTTATTTCAGATATTGAAGAAACTCTCATCATATCTTTCTTACAAAACTTTCTCAATATTAAAGTAATAATTTATTTTCTATTTTTATATAAAATTTATATTTTTAGCATTTATTTTTGTATAACTATATTACTACTCATATTTTTATTATTTGTTTTTATGATCACTTATTTTTAAATTATCAGTCCCCAGATACACCAAGAGTTTTCTTACTAAAGAATAGAATATTACTTATTTCATTATCGTTTTATATCAGCTGCTCGATAATTTTCGGCTTAATTTATTGATTATATAGATTATAACTTTATAAATATCCTTAAACAAATTTAACTCATTTTTATGATAATTTTAACAGATAAACTCACTAGTGAAAGTTATTAAATATTAGTTTTTACTATAATTATTAAAAATAATTGTTATTGTTATCTTATTCAGGATTTAATTCAAAGAATCTATCAGATTTTAAATTCGAAAATTCCTATTTATTTAACTGAGAAATTAATTTTAGATTTTTTTTTCAAAACTTTTTTATTATAGCATTTAATTTGGGTCAGATGATTTAGTTTTATAAGAAACATCCATTTTTATTTTCTATCTATAGGATGATTATGGATTGTTTGTTTATGGAAAGCAATTTTAAAATTATATGATTTTTCTCATCTAAACTGCTAAAAAAAGGATCAATCTGAATGTTTTTGGTACAGTATTAAATTTTTTTTTATTTATTCTTGTTTTTTCACTTATTTGAATTAATATTAAGAAATATAAATGAGGTGAACGTATTATATTATAAGCTAATCAGTATATTTATAGTAAATAACGAAAATATAGAAATTCAATAAAATTCTAGTTAGAAAACAACTATAAATAGAAAAAATAAATGAATATTATAGCATGATATCATAAAAGGCAAACGCACCGAATTTGTTTGCTATAAATATAATCAATTATGAATCTTACTCATTTGCTTTTTTTTAATTTTTTGTAAGTGTTATATATCCCACGAATTAATACTTAAATGGATTTTATATAGAGTTTTTCAACAAAATAAATTATTCATTTTAATAAATTAAATTTGCAAAATGATTGGCTTTATTCAATGATGAAAAATATTAATTACACGTTTAAAAATATGCTTATTGCTATTGTAATTGTCATTTTTTTTTTATTTGATAGTTTTATTTCAACAAATGCATTATAATTCTAAACATAAAATAATTATATTAATTATAATATTAGACACTAATAATTAATATCGATTTATTTCTATCTATTTTTATGGAATAAATGAAATAGATGAATTAATTAACTTTCCAATTTGACGATTAATTAAATTCTTATATTAAACACTTAAATAATTATACTCATTTAAGGTTCTTTCAAAAAGAGAAAATATTAATATTATAATAAAAAATGTTTCCAAAATGATTACTTAATAAAATACCATATATCAATTAATTAGAGATATTATGTTTATAATATTTAAAAAATTATATTCAATCAGCATTAATTTAGCATTTTCAGAAGTGAATATTTTTACTTCATAAATTCTGATGGAGAATCAGATCTTGAAGAAGTAAAAGAATAGCTAACCATTTATTATCTTATAAATCTAAATGCAATCCTTCTTAGTATAGAACGGAATTTACTTAGTTCTTCATAATTAGATCTAATACTTCTATTTGAAAAAAGATTAAAAAATTAAAATTTATTTTAGATATCAAAGCTATTTTTTCCATATCTTTTAAAAAATTTCTCATGATTAAACTTATAATTGTGTTCTTCTTTTATAATAAAATTTGTATCTCTAGCTTTTGTTCTTTCATATAACTATATATTCCTCTACACATATTTTTAATACAATTTTTTTATGATTTTTCCTTTTTTTTAATATTAGGAGCAGAATTTCTATTTTGATCGTACTCCTAAATTAAATTTGATTAAGATAATTATTATTAGTCCCTAGATACACTAAGAGGTTTTTTTAACCAAAAAATGGAATCTTATTTATTTTATTATGGTTTATTATCAGCTATTTGTTCATTTTAAGTTTTATTTATATGACTATATACATTTTCACTTTTTAAATATTCTTCATTAATTTTAAATCGTTATAATGGCAATTCTGACTCGTGTTTCTAATAGAAATTAAACTCATTATTATTAGTTGTTTAAAGACTATTCTTTTACTATAAAGAAACATAATTAGAGTTAAACTCGGTTAATAAATTATATGTTGAACAAAGAAAATTTTAATTTTAAAGATTTAATATTTAATCACTGGGTATATCATTATTAAAAGCAAAGATATTATTATAGTTTTCTTATTCAGTATTTTATTCAAAGAATCTCTCAAAAATGTCCTCTTCTTCATAGTCATTAGATTTTTAATTCGAAAATAGCTATTTATTAATTTGGAAAAATAATTTTAGATATTTTTTTTAAATTATTTTAATTTACTTATTGATTCGGCGCTGAGGATTATTTTTTATGGAAAATATCCATTTTATTTTTTCTCTCATAGGATGTTTCTAGACTGTTTGTTTATGGAAAGCAATTTTGAAAACAAATTGATTTTTATTCACCTAAATAAAGATATATTTAAATAACTAATAATATATTCATTAAAATAAATTATAGATAAATATTACTCTCTATTGTTTAATATTCATTAAATTAAGAATTCATTTTTGAATATTTTGTTCTGAATTTTAAGATTGTCGTTTTTTTTGTTTTTTAATTAAAAAATATTTATTATTGCTATATATAATGTATAGTTATGAAAGTAAAAAATAATTAATTAATTTAGACAGAAAGCTTAACCCAAGGCTGTCAGTAAAATATTATTATATAAATTTTATGTAAATAAAAAAAAAATATATAAATTTCATTTTAAAATTTCGTATTTAACCTAATTATTCATACTAGAAAAATCTTATATAATTGCAATTAGAATTTACATGTATATAGAATTATAAACCTAAATATTTCATTGTTTTTACTAATATTCCATTTTGATCTACGTGTAATTTTATTAAAATTGTCAGATCAAAAGCAAACAATTGATTTCAAATATTTAAAAAAATATGTTGGTTTGAATCTAATTTGGTAAATAATGAAAAATTGTGAGAATAAAAATTCTAATCTTAAATAAAACTATGCTTTATTAGTAAAATAAGTATATAGATTTTAAATATATCTTTATTTCTTTACCACACTTACTTGAAAGTAGCAATATATAAGTTATTACAAGCATAAAAGATAAAAATTTATATAATAAAAACTTTGTGGAAATAAAATTTGTATTTAATACCCATTAATGATTATGTTAATTTATTTAAAATGAATATATATTGATTTTAGCTTTAATAATATTAATTTATTTTGAACTCTTCATTAATGAGATTTATTTTATTTTTAATTTATTTTCAATATAATATTTGTTTTCTTCTATTTTAATTTGCATAATTTTTTGGAAAAAGTTTCTTTTTTTTAAAAATATGAATATTTTTAAAATCTTTTAAGTTATTGTCTGCTCAATTTTATACTATCTTTCTATTTTCTTTTTTAAAGTTGGGATTTAATAGCCTACCATCTCAGATACATTTGAAAGAACTAAAGATTAGAGGTTGATTCTTATATTTTTTAGACAAGTCTAGTTAACTTATTATTATACAAAAATTAATGAACTTCAAAGCATTAAAAATCTCATACTATCCTCTTAGTTAATCAAAATCATATATGTTCAAAATTATAAGATATTATATATGAAATGCTATTAATTTATTTAATCATTTTTTTTTCAACATTAAATATATAAAATGTTTTTAGTCCATTAATTATTTTATTTTAAATATAAATATTAATTATGAAAATAATAATAAAAAGGAAAAAATACATATTAAAATTTATTTATATTTATTAAAATAAAAAAAGTCTAATAGTGTTTTTTATAATTTATTTGATTGATATAATAATATATATTCTACATGCTTAAGATATATAAATGGAAAAAATTATTATAATTATAATTATCAGAGTAAAAGATTTCTTTAAAGTTATTTTTTTTAGGAGTATAAAATTTTAGAATATTCTATAAAATTCTGCTTTGTATTTTTTAAAAGAAAATATAAATAATTAAATAAAATACTTAATTTATACATAAAATACCTTATATAGAAAATTTCATAAACTATTATACTATTTAAATACAAATATTCATCTTTATTTATTTAGAATAAATCTACATGATATATTTTACATAATTAATATGTGTAATATTTCTGTCTTTCATGAATTGCTTTTATTTAAATATCAAACAAAACAACCATTTAAAACATCATTACTAATTAAAATTAATAATATATAAAGTACAAATAGTAACTATTAAATAAATTAGTGATATAATTCAATTTTATAAGAGAATTATTTTTAGTATTTCATTTATATGACATAACTAAATATGATTAATAGTTTTCCAGAAGTTATGCTTAATAAATAAATATATGCAAATCAAAAACAAACAAAAACAAAATACAAAAACAAAACAAAACAAAATTTGAAATGACTAGGAAATTAATAATAGTTGTGATTCAATCTAACTATACCATATATTTAATTAATAATAATTTTAATAATATATATTATAATCTTATATTATATTACTTGTTTATAAATAATAAAACTCAATTTTTATTTTTGCATTTACTTGCTTCAACATTTAAGATTATAGTTTATTTTCGATCTAATAATATTCATAATTTAGTAAGTCATATAATGCATAATTGAATGGTCATTAATATATACTTTTACTACTTTATGAAACATAATTAACATCTTTTGGAATATATACATTTAATATCAATTATGGTAGCAATAAAGTATCAATTGTTATATAATTATACTAGTATTATATAATAATATTTAATTTAAAATTAATTCTTTTAGTATTTTTACATAATTTCAACATTTCATTAATAACTTTACAACCATTTTTTAAGTTTAATAAACTCTCCTGGGAAGGAAATACGAGAAGAGGAATATGCATAAGTAATCATTTCCTGGCGTATAAATCTAAAGGCAATCTTTCTTAAAGCCGATCGAAACAAACTAAGCTCATGATAATTTGATCTTATGCTCCTATCTGAAAAGAGAGAAAAAAATTATTACTGGTTTTAAACATCAAAGCATGACTTCTGATAGCGTTTAAAGAATTTTTCAGCATTAATTTCCTAAAGTTATAATAGTGAAAATCTTATAAACGCTTTATTTTATTACATATATTTGTATATTCCTCTGCAAACATTTTTTAAAAAGTTTTTTTGAACTTTTTCTTTGTTACTGATTTGTTTTTGCTTGCATTATTTGTCTTTTTGTGTATTATATAGTAAATTATTATTTTTTTTTAGATACCTTATTCTAATGAAAATAAACTATTAGTTTGATTTTCTTACTTTGTTATAATTGATTAGGTTTCTAATTTTGTTTGACCTGAATAATCTCCCAGAAATTCCCTATATTCAATTTTGTTTTTGATGTTTAATTAATTTTAATTTCCAGTATCTTATGTTGTAATAATAGACTTAAATTTCTATAGAGCAAGAATATGATTTTTTTTAGTTAGTTTTTTATGAATTGTTGTAGAATTGTCTATTTAGTCATCCTTCTAAATATAGCTATCATTATTAGATGAAATATTTACTTCTAAAGAACTATGTTTATCTTACTCAGGAAACTGTTGGTCCTAATCCAGTGATTCTACTTATTATAAATTTTTATTATTAATTACTCTATGCTAACTATTGTCTAAATTATTTTCTCCTTCTTTTAAGCCATTTTCTTACTCCTCAAAAAATCTTTAAAAAATATCTTCTTCGTCTTCAACAAAATTGTTTCGCTAATACTAAAAATTTATAGAGATAGAATTTTGAAATAATAATATAAGAAGTAAATAAATGAAATTTAAAAATATGAAGAGCGGATTTCTAATTATTTTGATTATTTAAAAATAAAATGAATGTTTTTATAAGAACTACTAAAAAAATTTATTTACTTCCTACTAAGTCTAATTAGTTATAGGAATAGGATAGTTTCTAGCAGTGTTATCACTATTTTCATTTAATTTAGATTCCTCTTCCACCTGATATGTTCGATTATCTTAACATAAATTTATTTTAAACTAATTTTCCTTGATATAAAATCTTTTTAGATTTTTACTGAATTATGTTTAGCAGTTATAATCAAATGATTTATTCCACATCTTAATTTTGATGTATAATTTTCAAGTCTTTTAAAGGTCCTTACTTTTTTATTTCAATTTTCTTTTCTTTTTTTTTTCTTTTTCTTTTTAATATATTTCATTCATTTTAATAATTTTTGATAAGTCAGACATATATACACATAATAATTATTCAAAAATATTATATATTGGCAAATGGAAAACAATAATGAAATAAAGATATGCAAATATTTTACAAACAAATAAATGTTGTATATGTGGAGTCATCTTAACAAAGAAAGCTTTATAACAAAATTCTAAATTAATATATAATAGCCATCTATCATTATTTATAATAGTATTTTTTATTATATTTAAATATCTTAATATCTATTCTTAAATTTTATTATTAACCATTATATGCCTATTTTATTTTTTTTATTCATTATTATATTATTTTTAGATATAATAATTTATATTTAAATCATTAAATATTTATTCACAATTGTATTATTTAATAACTCTCGACTAAAAACAAGCGATATTTAAGATACTCGATATAGTATTTTATTACTTCTTGATACTTTGCAACAGACTAAATCTCAATATTTTAGTTTTTAATAAAATACCATTTTAAAGTTAATCTAATTTTATAGCATATATATTTAATAAAATTTTTAAGAATAGTTATTAGGTTTTTTTTTAAAATTTTAAATTATAAATTCAATAAAATTATTTTCTAGTAATTTATTTATATTAATATACATTTTAAAATGCAATTTATATATATTTCTAATATTAATTATATATTGATTTTATATTACTTTCGTTGAATAATAATTACAAATCAAAGAATTATCTAATTGTTTAATTTTGTTTTTTTCAGTTTTTTTTAACATTTTGATTATTATTTTTTGAACACTATACTTAATTTTTAAACCATCTTAATAATTTTTTCACAAAAAAATAATTAATTTATAAATATACTCATACCAACTTAATTAAATATTTTTTTATATATTTTTAATTATAGGTTTAACTATCTAGATTTACCTCAAATTAATAACCATTATTAGACCTATAGTAACTTATTATATTCATACCTATACAAATAAACATATGATATTAAATATATTTTTTTTCAATAGTTTTAAATAGCAATTTTTCAAAGTTTTTACATTAAATAGGTAGTTAGTTTAATGTAGCTATTAAATAGGAAAATTATAGGTAAATCGGAAAAATAAATATATTAGAAACTTTAAATAAATTAACCAACTAAATAAAATATATTTAAATCATATATACTTTCCAAAACAGGTTTAAATTTTTCAACTGGCTTACTAATATAGTTAATCTTTTATGGAGCATTGCCTAAAAATTCCTAAATTACTTTAACTTATCAATTCTATTTTTGTTAATATATATTTTTTACTTTTCGGGAAATATATCTAATGATTAATAAGAAACAAAAGTTTTATATATCAATTATTGTAAGTTTGATAGGATTTTTGGGTATATAATTTTGATTTGCCATTTATTTTGAAATTTTTAACAATATTATAAAAATTGAAAGTTAATTAAAATTGAACAAGTAAAGTATTTTCCAAAACTGAAATATACGAAGGTAAACCAATCTCCTAATTTAAAACCGATGAAAAATATAAAATTCTAGAGGAAATAAAATTTTCAGAAAAAAGAGAATTAAATAGCATAATAAAAAGAATTATAATAAAGTTTATTTTTTTCTATTTCCTGGTTACTATAACCCTATGCTAATGTTATTTACAGTTTTCATATACCTGTTATCACCAGATAACTAAATTTGTATTTTTTTTACTTAAAGAAAATTTCCAAAGAAATTAAAATAAACCTTTGCTAAAAATTATTATTTTTTTAGAATTTAAAATTACTTACAATAGAAACCTTATAAAATAGCTATTAAGTACTTAGAAAGAGCTCGGTCAATTGAAAAAACATAGAAATTCTTATATACTATACTATTTGCTAAGATTTATGAAAAAATGTAAGTAGTAGAAAACTAAAAAAGATCTTAGATACTCTATTACCCAACTTAATAAGGGAATATATGATATTTTTTATCAAATATAGGAGAATAAATAATTTATTTATGCCAATTTTTGTGAATAAACACATTATTAATTAATTATGTAAACCATTGCATTCCTAATTAGATTTATTAATATTAATTTTATTATTCTTAAATATATATATTTAACTATAAATTATATATTATATTTTACATAAATTATAGAAAATACATTTAGTATAAAATTTTTATACTTTTTTTTGACTGCACTCATAAAGTTTACTCAAAAAATATAAATTTTAATTCGTAATCTATATTTATATAAAAATTGATGTAGTTCAAGTTCTCAATTTATTAGTTTTCAAATGATGATTATAATTATCTTTTTATGTATCTGTGTTCTAGTCTTCTTTATTTACATATAGTTTAGTTCGTTGTTTACTTGTTTCCTTTAATGATGTTGTTAGTTAAATTGTTGATATAGGTTTCGTGTTCCCCCTTATTATGTTTTACAATTCTTTGTAAGTGAGTCATTTTCTGTGGCATGAGCATAATTTAGCGCTGTAGAAGAACCGTTAACTTTTTATATTATACAATTTGGATTAATTTGTATATATGCCCTTATTGATTGATTATAGTTTTTATGAATAAAAAGATTGTTGATAATATATCTAAAATCTATAATAATTTTTCATTACTCTAATAAATATTAAATAAATTACTTTTTATATAATAATTATCCATTATATTATAAATTAATTATATAATAGAATTAGAAATTTAGGTATAATTAGGCTTTTGTTTAATTCTACTAAATATGAAGTAAATATTATAAATTACATAATAATAAAAAAGCTACTAAATATTAAATATTTTATAGAGAAAAAAGAATTTAATTTAATTAGTATTTATATATATTGTATTGAAAAAATATATCATTTTCCTTGCAATAACCCTATTAAATAATGTCTAAATTTTATAAAAGAAATAGGATTAGAAATATGTGTGGCGGTGAAGGCATAAGCTATTAATTCTTTTCTTATAAATTATAGTGCATATGATCTTAATATTTTTCTCATTTTTGTTATTTCTTAGTACTATCCTTTTGTAAATTTATTAGAAATTAATTTGTAAAAATCGTATTCACTACTTATCTTAAAACACTTTTTTGGGTACTTTTTTATAAATTTGTCTTTTTTAATGTTAAGCTCTTCAAAATAATTTTCAATATTTATTTTATTTTAAAATACATATTTATAGAAACCTAATGAAAAATTTTTAATGATATTTTTTTTTAAAGTTCTAATTGATTAAACTTTAGTTTTCTGTTATTCGCAACCTTATAGTGTTCTATTAATATTTTCTTCCTTTTCATAGGAAATTAATTATTACTCAAGCTATATCATCGGAACTTATGATTAATTTTCGATAACATTTTCTGGAACTTAAATATTGACAACTAGTATGCTATTAGGATTACTTTATTCCTATAAATTATATTCATTACCATAGAATCTAACAAATATGTCTTCTTCATCTTCTTAATTAACAGGATTTTAGTTTTGAATTTATTATATATTTACAGAACTCTAGTTTATCTTTATAATAAAGTAGAATTATATATTTTAATTTAATTAGATTATTATAGGAATTTTTATATTTTATATCGTCTTTTCTTTCTCTCAAACAATTTAGGTTAATATTAAAAAACATGAGAAAGAAAATGACTTTTTTTTATTTTAAAGTATACATATCCTTAAGTTCTAAATTAATTGCTATAAATTTATAAATTAGTATAGGAGTAAGGCAAGATACTATTATTCCCATGACTGCTAATTATTAAATCATTGTTAGATGTTTAAATTTAGTATGGCTAATTAATGACTATATATAAATTCTTAAATTGTAAAAGCTTTAAAATAGTAATATATAAAATTAAACTACATCTTACTTTAATTACCATGGATTCCATTGGAATTAATGTGATAATTTTGATCCATTTTAAAACGAAATTATAAATTTCTTCCTTTATTTTATATATTTTTTATTTTTATATATATGACTTAATTTTTTTTAAATTATATTATGAGTTCACAAGTCTCTATAGAAATAATATATTATCTTTAATACTTTATGAAGTGATATACTTATTAGTTTCCTTTTATTGATATTTATGAATATATTGAAATATAGAATTTACTATTAAGAAATTATATATAAAGAGAAATGCAATTAAATTAATTTTTTCACTTTTATATATTTAATTATTAAATTATTTATATTTTTTAAATATGGTATTAAATCTAATAGTAATAGATCTTGAAGATGTAAAATAATAACAAACCATTTATTATATTGTAAATATTCATATTACGATAGTATTATAATACATTCAAAATTTAACTTATAATATAGCTCTTCTTTTTAAAAATATTTATATCATAGCTTTTAACCTATATATTCCTTTATTTAATTATATAAATTAAAATAATACAAATGTCCTTTAATACTTTTAAGTCTTTTGATCACACCCCTGACTAAGATTTATAATAAAACTCATTATTTTATGTTTTTTAAATATAGTCATTTAAAAAAAAAATTCAAACTATGTTAAATTAATAATTAATATATTATATATATTTTTAAAGTTACCTAATTATTTAAAAAATGACGTTATTTTTTAGAAATTAATTAAATTATTTAGTATATAATTTAATGACAATCCTCTTATAAAAACACCATATCAAATACTATATAATCATTTCAAAAATTAGCTTAAAATCACAGAAATTAATAATAAAGAAATATATTTATGCAAAATTTCGAATTATAATAAAAACTGCGCTAAATTTGATATATAATTTTTTTTTCCTAAATTGCCTAAACTTAAAGCAAATATAATAAATTTTAAGATGAAGATTGCTAATTTTATATTTGAAGTACTTTATATTTAATCAAAACCGTATAATTATTAAAAGTAAAGTTATATTTATTAAGATATAATGAATTTGATTCAAAGAATCTTTAAAAATATATTCTTCTTCGCAAAAAATAGATTTTTAATTCAAAGGTCGCCATTTATTTGTGAAATAAATTTTATATTTTTTTAAATATTTTTTTTATTCATGTTTTTTTTATTTGTAATATCTATTTATTTATTTCTTAGTAAATTGAATTTTCTTGGTTTTTAGTATTATGAAAATAATTTTGAATAAAATTATTTTTTTCAATTAGTAAAGGGTAAATTTTGATGTTTTAGTTGATGTTTTAAAATTTTTTTTTTTGAGGTGTTTTATCATTTATTTTAATATATTTTTAGAGATAAAATTAGCTGGAAAACAATAAATTAGTGCAAGAATTTTATTATGAGTTTATCAGTAGAAATATTTTTAATTTTTATGTTAATGTCAAATCAAATAAATTTAATAAAATTCTAGTTAAAAAAAATCAAATATTGAAAAAAAAATCATATATTTAGGATAGTATATCATAAAATGTCACTTTAGTGAATTTTTATATATATATAAATATATCTTATTCAAATACTTTTTTTATTATCTAAATGTACTATTTACCTAATATTATTTTTCTAAAAGTGAATTATATGAAAGTTGGTCACAAAAATCATAAATTATTAATTATATTTGTTGAATTAGTTAAATAGATAGTTTTATTTGATCATGTTTTCATTAATATGCTTTATTTTTTTTTTATTGATAGTTTTAATTCAACAAATATATTCGAATTCTAAACACAATTAATTATATAAAATATAATATTAGACAATTATAATCAATTTAAATGGAATAAATAGTTAAATATTTATTTCTTAATAATTAAATTTAGAAACTTAATTATATTCTTATATTGATCACTAAAATAATAGCTCTCGTTTTATTTTCAATTATTTTATATAATAAAATATATTATATAAATCATGTTGATAGAAATTATACACAATCAGCATTATTTTAATAAATTCAATATCGAATATTATTATTTCATAAATTCTGATGGAAAATAAGATCATGAAGCGAAAAAGTGAACCATTGATATCTTATAAATATAAATTCAATTCTTCATAGAACAGAATAGAATCTAATCAGTTATTTATAATTTATTCTTATATTTCTATTTTTTAAAGGTTAAAAACTAAATTTTAATTTAGGTATTAAACAACTTTTTCGAAATCTTTTAAAAATTTAGAAAAATTAAAATTATAATTTTGTTCTACTTGTTATATATATCTCTATATTTGACTCGTTTATATAACTATATTTTCCTCTACGCATATTTATAATACAATAGTCTTAAGTGATTATCATGGAAATTGCAAATCTGGTTACTAATAGAAATAAACTCATGATTAGTAGATTTTTAAATATTATTCTTTTACTACAACGAAGATAAACTCATTATATAAATTTTAAGCTAGAGAAAGAAAAGTATATTTAAAATACTTTTTATTTAATTAGAATGTATACCACCATTTAAACCAAAATCATTATTTTTTATTCAGGATTTGATTCAAAGAATCTCTTAAAAATATCCTCTTCTTCACAACGATGAAATTTCAAATTCGAAGTTCGCTAATTATCTGTGAAATAAATTTCAGATATTTTTCTAATAATCATTTTAATTTGAAATTTGATTCTGATAATTATTTTTTATAAAAAATATAGAATTTTTATTTTTCTTTCTATACTGAATGTTTCTATATTTTTGCTATAAGCAAAATATTTGATTTTAATACACATAAATTTCTAAATAAAGGATTCATTTGATATTTTGTCTGTTTATAAAATATGTCGGTTTATTATTTTATTTTATTAAATACATGGAACATATATAATACGGTGAGCATATTTATTAAAAATTTTTCAGTAAAAATTATATTATTTTATCTTAATACTAAATTAAACTATTATACCAATTCTATAAAATTCTAATTGGAAAACAATACCGTATAGAAAAAATAATTGTATATTATGGTTATATATCATAAAAGGCAATCTCATTGAATATGGGAGTTATAAAAGAAATCAAAAAATCATAATCAACAATATGTTTATTGTTTTTTATTTATTATTTTATTTGATAGTTTTTATTTCAACAATACATATTTTGGAATTCTAAAAACAAATGATTATATTTAAAAATTATTTTAGACGCTTATAAGTAATATTATTGAACTCATCAATAATTTGCTATAACTATTTTAGCTTAAAAATTAAGAATTGGAATTACTTGCATTTAATAATATATATATATTTGAACTTTAATAACCATATTTCTTTTGCTGATTTACATATTTTATTAAGCAATTTAATCATTGTACATATTTTAATTTTTTATTTAAAAAATGGAAAGATATTAAATATATATATCTAACCAATGTTTTTAAAATTATATTTAAATTTCTTTTACAATATATTATAATATTAATTATAGGAGACAAAAAATATTAATAATATTTATAAAAATAATATTCAATCAGCACTAATTTAATATTTTTAATATTTAATATTTTTATTTCATAAATTCTGATGGAGACTTAGATCTTGATGAAGTATAAGAATAGCTAACTATTTATTATCTAATAAATCTAAATGCAATTCTTCTTAAAATAGAACGGAATATACTCACTTCTTCATAATTAGCCCGAATACTTCTATTTGAAAAAAGATTAAAAAACTAAATTTTATTGTTGACATCGAAGCAACTTTTCCTATATCTTTTAAAAATTTAGCGAAATTCAACTTATAGTTTTTTTCTTATTTTGATATTAACATTTATATCTCTAGCTTTTATTCCTTTAAAAAACTATATATTCCTCTACACATATTTTTAATATAGTTTTTTTATGATCTTTTCTTTTTTTCTAATATATTAGGAGTATTATTTCTATATAAAAATTTTTAATAGCTTTCTTAAATTTAATTTAATTAAGATGATTATTATTTGTCCTAAGACGGAGATGCATCAGGAGTTTTTTATTACTAAGGAGTAGAATCATACCTATTTTATTATGGTTTTATACAATCTATTTGATATTGATTATATAAATTATTTCTTTATAAATCTCCTTCAATTGTCTTATGTCTTTTTTATGGTAATTCTTACTAGGGTTTCTAATAGAAATATAACTAATTATTATTAGTTTATAATAAGCTATTCTTTTACTATAAAGAAATATTAGTAAAGTTAAAGTCAGTATAAAAATCATCCTATACAGATAGAGAATTTTCTTTTGAAGGATTTTATATTGAACTATAATGTATATCTTTATTTAAAGCAAAGTTAATATTATTATCTTATTCTGGATTTGATTCAAAGAATCTCTCAAAAATATCTTCTTCTTCATAACAATCAGATTTTTAATTCATAGGTAGCTATTTATTTATTTATTTTTTAAATTTCAGATAGTTTTATTAAATAATTTTATTATACCATTTAATTTTATCCTGCTGATTATTTTTAATATGAAATGTTCATTTTTTTCAATCTAAATATGATGTTTTTAATTGTTTCTATAAGGAAAGAAATTTCTAAAATTATATGATTTTTAATCACCTAAATTTAAATAATATCTATATATATATATTAAAATCAAGTTATTTACAAAATTCACTCTCTGTTGTTTAATAATAATTAAATAAAGGATCAATTTTCGATTATATTGTTGTAATTTTAAGATTTTTTGTTTTTTGCTTTTTAATTTAAAAAATATTTATTATGGCTATGCTAATATATTATATGCTTATAAAACTAAATAAATTATTTATTAGGTAAGACAGAAAATTTAACCCAAGGCTGTCAGTAAAAAGTTATAATATTGATTTTTTATAAATGAAAATAATAATAAATAAATAAAAATATACAATTCTTATAGGAAAATTTATAAGGATGTCTTATTTGGCATAATTATTCAAAAATGAATAAATTTATATAGTTGCAATTATAACCTATATGTATATCGAATTATAGATTTATAAATGTTCATTATTTTTCTCTACATGTAAATTATATTAAAAGTAAACGGTCGATTTAAATTATTTCAAATAGAAAGTTGTAAAGATATATATTTAGTAAATATAAATATAATATATAAAAAATGCTATAATAAATAACTATCTGTTATTCATAAAATTGGTTTATAGTATTTTAATATCTCTATGCCATTTTTGTATAAAAAATATATTCAACTAATATAAATAAAGTTATTTCTAAATTAAAAGATTTAATACAGATAATACTGTATTCTAATAATTAAAATTAATTTTTTCAAAAATTTTGAGGAAATAAATAAAATGTTTAATAGATTATTAATTAAAATGTATAAAAATAATTATTTGTAAAAAGTTATTTTCATAGATTATAAATATATATAGAGATATGTATACAAAAAATAATTATGCCTTTGGTGTTATAAGAAATAACTTTTAATTAGTTTTATATTTGCAGAATATATATTTTGATGTTTAATACTATTTTCTTCCAAAAAAAAATTATAAACCAGAAATTTTATGCTAGGAATTTTAAAACATTAATTTTGTATCAATAATAAAGGCAAAAGTCAAACTATGTCCAATATTAGACTATATAGAACAAACTATTTTTTGGATTCATCTCATTAGTGGTAGTCATTTTAAAATTCTGACTGCTCCAAAGGGTTGTTCTTTATAAATTTTCACATTAGGACATCAAATTTTGCATTCTTATACATCTTTCTATGTTTTTATCTATTTTTAACCCATTGGATAAAATAGAACATTTTCATTAAATTATTTAAAGCTCTAGTATAATACAATTATAAGATAAATTTGCTTTATATAGAATCATTTTAGACCTAATATAGACACATAAAATTGCCCAATGGATTTTCTCATAGGTAGATATGTATAAAAATGCAATTTCATTAAAAATCTAGTGTAAAATATGAAAATTCATTTAGCAAAACAGCTCCCCAATTCTAAAATTCGTAAAAGACCCAGATGAATGATATGAATCCTAAAAAATAAAGATTTTATTTTTTTTATACTTTTTATGTGTCGAATTTGGTCAAAACTACCTCAAAATGGTTCTATTTGAACATATATTAAACTTATAAATATATTTCGCTAGATCTTTAATAAATAAAAAAAATTGAAAAATTAGGGACATAAGGTGAAAATTGACTCCTATTAATGAGATATTTATTATAAATGGCAAATAAATATAATAAATTAAAAGTAGTTGTATGTCAATCATTGTCCAGTGGATATTATGGAGTAAATATTTTTAAATGATTCAAAGTTTTTATTTTCAAAATAATAGATTAAAAAATAAATATTAAGTATAATAATAATTTATTTAATGAAAAAATTAATAATTTTCGAAAAAATGAAAACTATAGGTTCAAAAATAAAAAATCACTAAAAAAAATATACAGAAAAAAATGAAAAAAATATTACATTTTGTATTTTAATTCTTATTTAATAAGATTATTTATATTTTTATTTTTAATATTTATATAATTAATATATATTTTTAGAAAAATAGTTTCATCATTTAAGAAACAGATTATTTTTTAAGCAATGGAAGTGATTTTCAGCAAATTTTTATAATGTTTTTCAAAGTTGTGATTTTTTCGATTCATTAACATATAAAGATTTTATAAATTAAATATAGGAAAATTATGATTTTATAAATAAAAATATTCTTGCAGGCAATTAACCCTATATATATTCTATATACCATAGATATTTTCTCCCAGTCTTTTAATAACATAGGAAATTCTTAGGTAGTCAACATTTACCCCTGGCCTATACCTTTTTATAGATCAAAGATAAGTTAAGCTTGTTTTCAAAAATTTTTTTTCTGGATTAACAATATATTATTGGCTAATTAACTAGTTTTTTCTCTAATTAATAACCAAAAATAGATTTAACAAAACTTATTATAGTCATATTTTTATAAATAAACATATGATAATATTTATACCTTCTGTTGTGTAATGATGTAATTTTTCTAGGCTTATGTATTAAATAGGTAGTTAGTTTAATGGTAGCTACTTAAATAGGAAAATTATAGATAAATTGGAAAAATAAATAAATTAATAACTTTAAATAAGCCTAATAAAAATGACAAAATAAAACAAAATCTTTCCAGAAAAATTCTAATTCAAATAACCAAGGAAATAATCAAAATTATTGGAAAATATACTCTAAGAAGAATACCATCCAATTAAATAAAATATTTTTAAATAGCATATACTTTTAAAAACAGTATTACATTTTTTAACTGGTTTATTAATATGGTTAATCTTTTATGGAGCAATACCTAAAAATGTTTAAAGTACTTTAAATTAAGGATTTTATTTTATGTTTTTATATATATTTTTAACCATTGGAGAAATATATTTGTTGATCAATAAGAAATAACAGCTTTGCATTTCAATTATTGTTAGTCTGATAGCGTTGTTAGGTTCAATTATTTGGTTTGCTGTTTATTTTGGAATTTTTCACAATATTCTAAAAATTGAGCCCAAACTAGCATATAAGTGTACAAGTAAACTAATTGCAGAAACTGATATATATGTTGGTAATTCTTCAATACAAAATTATGTAAATAATATTTAATTTTTTTCTATTTGTTTATTAAGGCTAAAGATATAAAGGTTATAAAATAGATGAAAATATAAAATTCTAGAGGTTTAATTTCAAAAAAAGACGATTCATCATCTCAAATTTATAAAGCTTATAGCTGCGTATCATCAAATAAAAACACTAGCATCGTTTCTGAAATCAGAGTAAAACCATATTTATATTACAGTAAGGTAAAAAAGTTGAAAAAATAATATTTACAACAATTTATTTTTATGAATTATACTGTATAAATACTAGGATGATATTTAAGCTAATTTGTGTGATGAATGGAAAGGAAATAAAAGAAAAAACTGCTCAGGAAATTGGAAATCGTAATACTACAGACTATCAGAAGTAAAATTACCTTCTTGGTCATGTCTAGATATCAATGATTCTTCTACGCAAGATATAATAAATTATTAATAAAATCACTGCTATTATTACATTTATGGAAGTAAATTAACATTATAATGTTATTTATTTATATATAGGCAATATATTTAACTAAATAAATAAAACATAGATGAATTACTTGCAGAGAAAAATTCAATAAACACTGATATAAGCGTATAAAATATGAAATAATTTTATTAGGTAATTTACTCTTAGCAACCACATTATGCTTAGTTAGATTTATTGCTTTTATTTGGATTTGGATTTATTCCTATGCTTTTTATTTTTGATATATTATTTTATTTTATAACTCCTTAAAATAAGTTATGCTTAGTACTTACTCACACAATTTTTCCTATAAAAATTCGCAAATATTTTGCAAGTCATTGTTATTATTTTGCTCTTAAAAGTTATTAAGAAAATGAAAATTAAATTATAACAATTAAATATTCAATGAAAGCAATAGCAAATAACGATTAGTATATATCTTTGTATTTACTGCTTTTTATGATATATAATGAAAAGAATAATGTGGAATAAAGTAGTATTTATTTAAATCATTATTTGGCTTATAAATATGGAAAATAACAATTAATATTATAGCTTAGAGCTATACAGAATTTAAGCATATACAAATATAAAAGAGACATTTATTACAGGCTAGGATAATTTTTAATATAAAACAATCACTAAACAGAAAAATCTGCAGAAAATTTGAATTCTACAGAGCGAAGATTAACCATAAATCATTGATTAATTTAAGATT
Source organism: Miamiensis avidus (assembly GCA_037039885.1). Taxonomy (NCBI): domain Eukaryota; phylum Ciliophora; class Oligohymenophorea; order Philasterida; family Glauconematidae; genus Miamiensis; species Miamiensis avidus. Next base: position 338,971 of record JAWVGU010000075.1, read on the forward strand.
TATAAATAACATTTTTATGATTTATTGTTATTACTTATTCTCCAAATAACAATATTTATAATAATTATAATAATTTAATATATTAAAACAATTATTAATGAATAAAAAAAATTTTTTTAAAAATTAGTAGAATGATAAGAATTTATCATATATAAGTAAATTAGAACTTTCATATAATTATTTTCTTTAATAAAAGGTATAATAATTTAATATAATAATTAATTTTATTACACAAAATTAAATAAATATATTTTGTAAATAAAATAATCAAGATTTAAAAGAAAACAGATTTTAACTAAAAGAAAATTAATAACTGAAAAGAATTATCTTATAAAGTCTACTACCCTAATCAGTTATAAAATTAACTTTAATTTTTCAATTTAATTTTGGGTCATCTTTTATATTTCATTGAATAATTAGTCGAGAACTGCTGTATGATTAGGATACTCTTTTGTTTTTTCTTTTATAATTATTATTATATCTCTTTTATTGTGCGAATATTAAAAAATTTATAAATATTAAAATTGCTTTAAAATAATAAGGTTTCAACATTTTCTTATATTCTTGTATTTTTTAGAATATACAAACTAATTCAATAAAATAAAAATGTTAAGGTTAACTGGTAAAGTAGTGTTGTAGAACAAGATTAAATACATAATAGGATAGCTGGTAAATACTACATCATAATATAAAAATAATTATAATTTTAAACATTTTCCAAATATATAGGGGAAGCTATTGATAAAAAGGAAAAAACTAATAATCATATACTATTTTAAAAACATACTATATAATACATGATATAGAGGATAAAGTTGCATTAGTTCCCACAAATAAGAACCAAATTGTTTCAGAATATTATTAAAAAATAAATGCTTTCTATATAACATTTTTATTATTATTATTTATATATATGTTATTAACTATTTTATTTTATAAATTTATGAGGATCTCTTCTGTCTTGTGAATTAAACGGATATATAATAATTATAAAGTAAATTTATATAAAAAACTAGATATAAATATAATGTGTTTTCTATTACTATCTTTATTGAAGTAAGAGCATTTAGTACTTATAATTTTTGTATATTCTAATTAATATTATAATTATATATCCATAAAAAGCAAAAGCAAATGTTGAAAATTAAAGTTTAGATTTGATAAAAATGATCCAGTTTATTTAGTTGCATTTTATGAAAATCCTTATTTTGATAACCTGCTTTTACTTTTGTGTTCCCTCCAAAATAAAAACTTCACTTATTTTTTAAAAAAATACTTTCCTTAGTTTATTGAAACTAAATGTCTATTAGTGATTACAATTATAATTAGAAAGATAATATTGTAAAAAATTATTAGCTATCTATTAATTATATTGAGAAGATTTCTTAAAAGGTTGATTAAACATATGAAAAGTCGTTTTTATTATACATCTCTATATTTTAATGTAATAATGATTTTTTAAGTTTCAAATAAAAGTTGAAAAAATAAGCCTTTATACTAAAGATAAGTTCTTTGTATTATTAAAAATTAACTAAACAAAATAATTTATAATAATTAAAGAGTGGAATGGTTAACATACATAATTATATAAAGTTCATAATCACAAATAAATAATTGGGATGGAGATACTATCACCACTATCTAATTTATGACATATTTAGCATTTTTAGCCAATGAAATATATTTTTATTATAAGAATTTATTACTATAATTTATTATAAAAACATAAATTAATACTTATTTTGAAATAAAAGTACTGTATAATCACTGTTCAATAATTCTGTATATAAAACGATAAAATAAATTTCTAATAATATATTTTTAGGATATTATAAAATTAGAATCTATTTTATACTATATACTAATTTTTTTCAGAAATTTCTATAATTAGACTCATATTTTACGTAAATAAGGTTTCTAAAAAATAATGGTTATCAGATTTTATCATATTTTAATTTCTAATAGTAAATGTATGGTATTTCATTTAATTGATAACTATTGATTGTATTGAAGAATTAAATAAATAAATAAGTTTGAAAAATAATTAATAATAATAATATATAAATATGAAAATTCAGCCAAAATAAGCTGTCAATATGAGTAATTAGCGCATTGTTATATCAGATTTGCTTCAAAATTAGATTAATTAAAATTAAGAAAAATTTAAGGCATTTTATTCCTAAAATTAATAGCAATAAAAAAATGTAATTTTTAGGTCTGTAATTTTCACTAATCATATTATAGGTTTTATAACAGCAATGGCATTTTGGATAAGTTTTTATGTGATAAATAATAATTAAACGTAAAGGGCTTTGAATATGTGTTTCCTTTTCATTTTTCTATTTGCAGTATTGCAATTGCTAATTTTTAAAATGGAATGGAAATCTTTATATCAAAACGTAAAGTGTTTTTATATAATGAGGTGTATGTGCTGTACATTATTTTTCATTAGTATGGCAATATGGATAGGAGTATTTTTTGGGATATTTTATCCAATTTTCTAAAATAACCATATAAAAGTATTTAACTGCGAAGTCAAAAAAGTAGGATCTGAAAATATCTATAACAAATATCATAAGGGTAATTTATCATATTATTTTTTATTTTTATACTAAATAAATTTTCCATTTTTTATTTTTTATAGGTGAATCTACTAATATATATGATATTCAGGAAATTTATACATTATTAGAAGTAAAGTTTACATTATAAAAAGACTCTGATAAATTTTATAAAGGGTATGGGTGTATAAGTAATAATAAATAGAAAGCTTTAGGTTTTACTAATATTTCTCCATACTAATATTATGGAAAGGTATAATATTATCCGATATACAAAACATATATGTATAGTTCTAAAAATTTATATATTTATTTTTTATTTTAGTACTCATTACATTCTACAGTATGTACAAAATGGTAAAATGTATACAATAAAAATAAAAAAAAAAGTAAAAATGCAAAAATATGCTTAAGATAATTTTATTACTCTTATAAAATATCGGAAGTTAAACTTCCATCATGGTCTTGCATTGATTAGTGGGATTAGAAGAAAGTATAAAAAATATTATAATCAAAAAACTAAGAATGCTATTATTATCACTATGGAAGTAATTTATAGACTATTTTATATATTATTCATTAAGTTTTTATAATATAATTTTATTTCTTTAAAATAATTATAAAATTTTAGATAAAAAATAAGCTTAAAAGAATGCCGAAAACTAAAATCTTAGTATTAATAATATGAAATCCTTTTATTAGGTAGTTTTTGATGAAACTCCTCATATTAATAAAACTGATTTCTATTTGTTTTTTGCCTTCAATTTTATTCCTATGCTACTTTTATTTATATACTTTTCTTATTTATTTATTCCGAAATAATAACTTTGTTTACTATTTACACACAGAGTGTTTCCAAAAATTATATAAAAGAAGTTTTCTCATCAATGTTATTTTCTGGGAATTGAGTTATATAATTAATAGAAATATTAAAATTCCATCAAATACCTAAAACGAGCATTAAAAATAAATGAAAACTTATTTGGAGATGTCTATACATTACTAATGTTTATCTATGAAAAAATAATGATCATAATAATTATAAGATAGTTTTATAAAAATATATTTCATATAAAATAAAGACAAGTTTTCTTACAATTTAATATTAAGCCATAAGAAAATATTATAAAACAATGTATAGAATGGAAATAATCTCAGAGTTTTGCGAATGGCTAATAAAATTAGATAAATACAAAACCGAAAAGTAGTCTATATAAATAGTTATAATGGAAAATCTATGATAACTAATAATATTAATATATTACAATTTTATATTTAATTATAAATCAATATTATTACTTACTTTTTTTATTATTAAATTATTAATTATTATATTTTTCATATTAAAGTAATAATTTGTCTATACATATAACAAATAATATTTTTTCAATTTTTATAAATATAGGCAACACAATAATTTTATATAAAAGGTAAATTATATAATAATAAATTTCTAACAAAATATACTTTTATTAGTTCATATTATTATATATATATTTAATAAATATTTCATTAATTTTTTTTTTTAATTTCTCATATAAATCTAACAAATTAGAACTTAGTTTGAATAACTATATTCTATCTTTATTCTATATATCTTTTAATTTAGATAATGTAATAAGTAGAGCTTTTTCGTAATGTTTTTTTTTTTTTACATTTTTCTTATTTTTGATATAATTCTTATAGTTTTGAGGAGATTTCACTCCTTTCCTAATCGTATTATCCTCTTTCGGTGTCAATTTTATTCAATAGTTCTGATATCTCTTCTTCGGATTACTATTATTTTTCTGTCAATTCCTTGACTTTTTCTCTGTACTCTAATTCTTTTTAGCTCAACTTTTCTTCCATCAATTTTTCATATTCACTAAAATGTTGTTCAGATTATAATAGTTTCTATTGCATCTCTTAATAATTCTATTCTTTGATATTTAGAACATCTTCTTACTCAATAGCTATATCTTTCAATTCTTAGCATTAATTTTCCCAGTTTTTCAACTATTCTTCCATCTATTTTTCTTATTCACTAAAATGTTGTTCAAATTATAATAGTTTTTATTGCATCTCTTAATAATTCTATTCTTTGATATTTAGAACATCTTCTTAGTCAATAGTTTTATCTTTCAATCCTTAGCATTCATTCTCCTGGTTTTTCAACTATTCTTCCATTTCGTCTAGTTTTTTTAGATTTTATTATAATTCTTCATCCTTACTTTCTATTTACTTTCTTTAGTTTTCTAATTATTCATCAAAATTTATTTTATCATTCTTTTATTATTCTTATAATTGCTCAATTTTTTCTTTCTGTTACTAATTTATTAATTCTAGTTCCTTAATTTTTTCATCCTAATCTTCTTCGTATTATTTTTACTTAGCTATTGTTTCCATTAGTTATTTTATATAGTGCTGCTGATTTTTAAACTAGTTATCATTATTATTATTAGGTTCTTCTTGGTATTAGTAAGGAGAGTCACAATAGGATTGCTGATTCGACAAATTTCATAATCTTCTTAATTAACATTAGAAATAGCTGAGCAAGACCAATCTGGCGTAGCTTTTGCTTAGAATTCCATTGATATATTATTACTGATAGAACTATCTTTTTTTTTATAATTGAGTTTTTTCATTTAATAATTATTTTTTTATGCTTAATCTGATTATTAATTGGATAAGGAAAACCCTTATATTTTATTTGTTATTTCAATTTTATTCTATTTTAACAAAATATATATAAACATATAATGACATTTTATAGTACATAATATATAAAAGATAATATTTCTGATGAATCATCATATAGTTAACCTTCATATATGTTTTATAAATTGAGTCATTTTAATTGGCATTTTACATATAAATTACTAATAAAATTAATTATTATTAAATATTATTAAATACTTTAATTTTATAAAATCATATAATATCATCTTATGTTATTATTTCTAAATTTAGGCATTTTAGACCTTAAATATTCTTCTAATTTTTCTGTTTTTTGTTTTACTGTTTCTCCATCTTATAAAACGAAATTATCATTATTCATTACCTCTCTTTTACCTTCAAGCAAATTTTACAAAGAACTTTAATATAATTATATTTTATCTAAAATGAATTTATTATATCCCAGTTAAACCTTGCTAACTATTTTCATCACGTTTTTTGGATCTATTAGTTTTTTAATATTTTCTTTGTCTATCATTTTTTATAATTATTTTTCACCATTTATTCGTATTATTGCATTCCTAGGTTTTCTATTAGATTTTTACTATTATTAATGTAAAATCTTTAAATTTATTAAAATTTTGTTGTAATTCTGTGGGATTTCTATTTTAAAACGACTTGTCTAATAGAGATTCAAGACGTTTATTATTCAAAGCCTCCAATTATTTTATTTTTTGAGTTGTGTAAATGTTAAAAATTACATCTATAGATCTGATATTGAATTCTTTTTTATATTCTTATGATGGTTAGCTATATTTTTCGTTTTACTATAAGCCATTTTGAATGATTAAATGGTTGATTTATTTTCTATTGTATTGTGATATTTATAAAAATCTAAAAATATTGCTCTATATCTGTTCATATTTGTTTTTCTAAATAAATTTTTTAGATTAAGAATATTAATTTTACTATTACTAGTATTTATTTAAATAGGAAAACAAAAAGTAAATGAGATAATGATTTTAATGAATTTTAATCTAGTTTTATTATAAATTTCATATTTAATAAAGAAATATTGAATTTATTTTTTTAGTTCATTTTATAATAGATGTAAATTCAATACAATTCTAACCTATGATATAATATTACTCACATAAAGCGCTAATACAATAACACGATATATTGTTAATTAGTTATTTATAGTTTAATAATCATTGATTTTCTATATTCTTATAATTACAAAATAACCTTAAACAAATAAAAAATACTAAACATATTTTAATTAACCAATATGTCTCAAACATAAGTTTTATTAAAAAGGCAGTGGGTGGTTTACTTCAGAAATTATGAATATCTGAAAGAGTCAGTGTTTTCTTTAATAATAGTGATGTTAAATGTGTTATCAGGTACTAAAATAGAATTTTAGAATACTCGTAATTTTTAATAATATTTTCACACTTTTTATTATAGTAACTCTTGAAGACGACGGACTTAGATGGCTATTTAAAATATGGGCAGTCATCGGAAGTCCACTTCCAGTTGTTGTTACCTCTAGAAACATGGTTATGTTGGTAGTGTATGAAAAAGAAAGAAGAGTCAAAGAAACCATGAAAGTAAATTTACTTATATGGCATACAAAATATAAAATAATTGAAATATAAACAAAATTTAAAAGATTATGGGAATGAAATCTAGTAGTTATTATATATCTTGGTTTGTAACATTTTATCTCAGGTCATTGCTAGTAAAGTTTTATACTTCAGATGTTTATTTGATATTCTTATGTTTCTTAATCATAATAATATAATAAAATTATTAAGACATTACTCGTGCTATTAATTCCATCAGTGGCAGTTCATGCATATTAAGACGTAGATGGAGGGTCACTTAATACTTTGATTCTTTACATTTTGTTTATGATTTCAGGTATTCACTAGGCTTTTGCTTTTTAAACTGTATTTTCAAGAGCTTAGGGAGCGGTAATTTATTTAATTTAGTTTAGTTTAATTATTTTTTTTATTAATTAATTCTAAATTTAGGTAGAATTATATATGGTGGTTGGAGTTCTTGGTGCAATGGTATTTTTCTTTGGGTAATGGGATGCGGTAAACAACAATCCCTGGGTATACTCAATGATGTGTTTTTTTTTCCCGCAAGCAGGATTGAATATAGGACTACAAGCTAGAACACTTTATACACCCTTTTTTGATCTTAACAAGGATTTCACAATTTACTAGGCAATGGTTATGTTGTTTTCAGGGGCTGTATTTTACTTTTTACTATTCTTATATTTGGAATAGGTTGCTCCTAATCAGCTAGGTAAATATAAAGATATTTTTGTATGAAAATGCTATAATAACCTTAATTTTAAATTAAAACGCAAAGGAACTCATCAAAAATGGAATTTTTTATGCTTAAAAATGAAAAAAAAATAAAACAAATTCAATTTTTAACGTGGAGTCAGAGAACTAATCGAAGAAAACACAGAGCATCAGGAAGATAAGATGGATACAAATCTTGAACAATAGGAATAAAAAGATTTTAGTTCTGCAAAATTCCATTAAGATTTTTATTAAACTTCAAACAATAAAAGCAATTAAAAAAAACTATGATGGTTAAAGGTAAAAATAAAATTCTTTTTAAAAAATACATATTAATTAAGTATTAAATTACTTTTAAAGATTTAAATAAATCATTTACGAAATCAGTTAAAGCTGTTGATAATTTGTCATTTTGCCTTTACGAAAAGCAAATATTTTGTTTATTGGGTCACAATGGATCAGGGAAAAGTACAACAATTAATTTATTAACAGGAATGTTAGAAAAAAATAGCGGTTAGGTGAGTATAAATGGAATGGACTTAAATACATAAATGAATGATATTCGTCAAGATATTGGAATTTGTGGATAAACAGATGTTTACTTTGACAATTACACAGTCAAAGAGCATCTAATTTTTATAAAGGAAATGAAGGGAATATAGAATGACTAGTCAGTTGATGAAATAATAAAAAATGCAATTTAGAAAACGAATAAAATAAGTATGCTAATAATTTATCAGGAGGAAACCAAAGAAAATTGTGTTTAGCAATGGCGTTGGTAGCCAATCCCTCCATCTTATTTTTGGGTAAAGAAAAAAAATAAAATAAAATTTTCGCATTATATTTTTAATAATTAATTGGTTTTTTTTAAGATGAACCCAGTTCCGGTATGGATTCACACAGCAGAAGGGTCATTTGGTAAATTCTCAAAGAAACGAAAAACAAAGGAAACAAAACCATTATCTTAACTACCCACTATCTGGATGAGGCCGAAGTGTTGGCCGACAGAATTGGAGTCATGTCTAAGGGATAACTAATAGCCCTGGGAACTACAGATTATATCAAAAAAGAACTTGGAGTTGGATACAACTTAACAATTTCTCTTAAAAACTCGTAATCTTGTGAAGATAATAGCAACAAAGAATAGGAAAATATTTAAAATCAAGTCTAAAACAGAGAAGAAATTAATAAAACCATTGAATTAGAAAAAAATATTTCCCAATTGGTACATTAGAGAATAAAAAATGCCAAACAAAGTGAATAGATTTACCAAGTTTCTGCCGATAAATAAATTCTCTATGTACTTCCATTCGGAGAAATAGGTAATTTTACAGGGCTTTTGCACACTTTAGAAAAAGAATAATACAGAGATTTAATTAGAGTGATTATTTATATAAATATTTAACTTTTATAAATTATTATAATTATTAATTCCATACTAGGTATAACTCGAATATAACAGTTTAGAAGATGTTTTCATAAACATTGGAAAATAAGAACAGGAATTATTAGAGGGAAAACAAGAAGTTTCGTAAATTGATGACAATGGAAATAAACAAGAAGAACAATAAGAAAGATTGGAAAAATTGAGGTAAAATTTCTTTTCATTCAAACCAGCTTCCATGTTTTTTATGTAACTTGACGCTGTTTGGCACAAGAAATTCTTCTTAGCAATAAGGGGATTTAGTACAGTGTTTTCATTTTTCCTGCCCATTATTTTCTAAACAATGGGGCTGTTAGTTTTGTATCCTAAAATGTAACATTCTATTGACTTAATAATTGCAATTGTAAATATCTATTATAATTTAATCAAAATTACTTTCGAAGGAAAGAACACCGATATGATCCCGACTACTTGTTTTAACAAACGGCATTTATGGGAGTTTTTTCTATTTTTGCTTATTGTGTCGGGACAGTAAATTACGCAGAAGTGGTGGTTTACGAAAGGGAACTAAAGATAAAGTATGTTCTAAATGTTCAGGGATGCAAGTAAAATAGTTAGAATTATTATGAAAAAGCAATTTAATTTTATTTTTTAACAATTAGAGTTTTACCCTACTGGATAAGTACCCTAATATTTGATTACTTGATGTTTTGTCTTGTATTAGCGCTTTATTTTGTTGCAGGGTTCATACTGGATATTCCAGTTATAGTAAATTTTACGAGTATTTGGGTAGGAGTGCTCTTTTCTTGTGGTTTGGCCATCATAACTTATTCTTATTTACTGAGTTTTCTGTATAAATCAGCTGTTACAGTAAACCACGTTTTCGGATGGATAAATTACTTCGGACTGTTCACGTTTTTCTTTGTGATCGGCTTTTTTGCCTCCAATAAAATATTTAACTTCATACTCATTTGTCTGAGTCCTCTATACGGAATTTATTGGGGATATATGAGTTTCGCTTATCTATTACTCACTGAAGTTGAGATTTCTTACATTATAGCCCTCGACGGTACCCCCATTGAGAACTCCTTCAATTACACTTACTTTTTTTGATTTAAGCAGTGGTTTGCTTTTCCTTAGTGGTCCTCTTGGATAAAAAAATGTATAACTTATCGTATGAGATGAAATAATCTTCCTAGGAAATCCAAGATTTAGAAGAATAAAATTCTAATGATGCAGATCTTCCTTTGCAGATTTCTCACCTCGCTAAAACGTATCCCAATGGATTTAAAGCCCTTAAAGATTTGAGTTTTAAAGTAAAAACAGGAGAAACGGTTGGACTTCTAGGTCCTAATGGTAAGATAGATTTTATTTATTATAAAAATATATTTTTATAATATCATTTAGCGTTTTTATTTAATAAAAAGGAGCTGGAAAATCAACTACTTTTGGAATTGTAACGGCGCTATTATCTAAGACGAGAGGAAGTGTAAAAATTAAAGGTCAGGAAATCAACAATGGAATGATGGATATTTTTGAAAGGGTGGGAATATGTCCCTAGTTTAATCCAATTTGGGAAAATTTGACAGTTCAAGACCATTTAAGAGTTTTTGGAAGAGTGAAAGGACTGTACGGAAAGTTGTTAGATGATTAAATTGATTATCTGCTTGATGTTATAAAGTTGGAGGATTTCAGAAACTACAAGTCGCATTCTTTGAGTGGTGGAAATAAGAGAAAGTTATCAGTTTGTATAGCGTTGATCGGAGGATCTGATATAACATTTTTTGACGAGCCATCATGTGGTACTTGTCTATTTTTTTGTTAATTACTAAATAACATTTTAAACTATAAGGGGTTGATCCTATAGCCCAGAAATCATTGTGGAATGCACTCGAATAGACCAAAAAATCAGAAAGGGAGGTATGGTCCTCACCACCCATTCCATGAATGAAGCTGAGTATCTTTGCAGTAAAATAGGCATATTGATTAATGGGAAATTTCATTGCTTCGGAAGCAAGGAAGAGTTGAAAGAACAGTTCGGAGACGGAAGAATTATTAAATTTTTAACAAGCAATATAAAGCAAACTAGATAAATTATTAACTAACATTACTGCAAAGAGGAAATTTTAGAAGAAATACAGTTAATGTCCCATTACAATGAATAAAGCGATGCCAACTAAAATAAATGTAAAAATTAAGGAGGAAGAGAAAAAGAAAATAAAACTTAAGATCGAGATGAAGGAAATGGTGGAGAGGGAGAAGAAGAAGACAATGAATAAGAAAACAAAATTTCTGAAATATAAGAAAAAAAGATTGAAAAATAACACATTTTATAGGGTGAAGATTAAAATGATTAATTAAATTTAAAAAATTTACAAAGAAAAATTAATAAAAATATTAGTGACACGGACTCAACCTCAGATAATTCTAATATAATTAATGAATTAAACAATAATTAAGAATGGTACCATATTAAACTAAAAGCCCAGGGATTTTCTTATGCCAAAGCCTTCGAAATATTTTATGAAATCCTGTAAAAATAATCAATAATTTCAGAATTCTCTATTAAGTAAAATTCACTAGAGGAAATCTTTTTAGAAGTATCTAATTTGCAAAAACCAGAAGAATAATAACAAGGTTAAAATTCCTTAAACAATTCTGAAGATATAAATTGATGAGAAACTACTCACTTTATATATATATATTCTTGGCTTTTCAGTTTATGATTTTAATTAAATTTTAATAAATTTATGTTTTTATGTCATTAATAAATATCTAATATATTATTGTATTTAAATAATTCCAAGAAATATCATATATATAATATTATAATATAAAAAATTAAATAGTTAATTTTTAGGTTGAAACTAATTGAGAATTGTATATTATATGTTTAGGGTTATGCGTATTCTAATATGATATTTACTTTACCATGATATATAAATCAATTTATAATTTTATAGACAAAAAACTATGTCTAAAAAAAGATTTAAAAGTTGTATTTTATTAAATTTACTTTTGTTATAATTTTGAAGGAATAATTACTATTTTATGTCTTAATAAAAATAAATTTTGAATTTTAATGATAGCTAGGATTTTTATTGAATTTTTAAATATTATACATATAAATACCATAACTATATTAAATTATATTATAAAATAATAAATATGCAATATAATTAACTTTTAGTATAATTACACAAGGCATACTATTTAAAAATAATATAACTGTGATAATTTAAAAGTTATACTAATTAATCTAATTTTCAATTAATTTATAAGAATAAATTTATAAACATTTTACTGTTATAATTATAATAAAATTTAAATTTATAATAACCTAAGTTGTAAAATTTAGTGTCAATTTTTACATAGAAAAATTTCAAATATTTAAATATGAAAAATACAATTACTAATATAAGTTTTAATGATTATCTAGTTTACTATTAGATATAAAATTAAATTTACTTATTATACTATTTTCTTTAATATGATAAAAAATAAAACTATAACATTAAAATTTAGTATTTTTAAAAAAACATATTATAATTATAAAATATATTTTTATATTTTATAATCTTTAAAATGTTTATTAAAATATTCATATAAATTTTTTAGTTATACAGAATTTTATATATTTTGATTATATTTATACTACAGTTCTTTCTTAGTAATAAGAGAAAGATAAAATAATTATTAGAATAATTTTTGTAATATTATCCACTCCTATAATAAGTTAAACTATTATTAATTATAAGGTATAATATTAAATAATATAGTTAAAGATATGAATTTTTTTAATAAACTATTAATCGAGACCTAAAAAATAGAATTTTATAAATATATTATTTTAAAATTAAAAAAAATTTATTTATTTTATTATATTTATACTTAAACCTGCAAATATTCGTTGTTAGAATAAATTAATAAATAAAATGAATTAAAAAAAAATGGTAATAGAATTTTCAATGGTATAACTATAAAATAATAAAGGACTATCTATGATTTGGACCACAAAAAGCCCAGCTGTATTTTTTCATTCTATATAAGCAATAAAATAATTATATTATATATAATAAATAAATAAAGAAAAAATAAAAAAAAATAAAAATAATTAAATGAGTAAAAATTTCCTATTATTAATTTTCTTGATAGGATCTATAACTTGTGGGGTGTGGTAAGATGTTGAACCTAAGCAATTTGTACATCCCTTCAGTCATGGTGATATTGTAGGTTGGTAATCCATACCTCCTCATCCTAATTTAGTGACGACTTGTAATGGATAAAATATTGTTGGTGGTTATGGACTCTTTTCACAAGGTTAAGTATTCTAAAAGTTGTATTTAGGGCTTCCCTACTTTGAGTAAATTAAAATAAGCGTTACTTTATACCAAATAGATAGTTGGGATTGTAAATTTAATTATCATATAAATTAAAAATTAACATTTTTAACCAATTTTTAAAAAAATAAAATTTAGAATCTCATTAGCATGGGTTTGATGAATTTTAAATCAAACTGAATGGAACTCTTATTAAAAGTGTAATTAAATTGAGTGGACCATCTGGAGGAACTCCCTAATGTGGATCTAACACTTGGAAAGATGAAATTGTTTAAATTACATACTAAGGTAACTTGACAGGTACTTCCTTCTTATTGACTTTTACTGACACTTTAAATCAACATTCTAAAGATGAATCTTGGGGAATTCAAAATCTTGAAATATAAATCTACGTTTCTTGTCCTAAACCTAAAATTAAATTTGGAAACTTATGTCTAACTTAGTAAGAACTACAATACTGTCATTATTTATTAGGGTTATTAGATTCATCTGGATAAAATAACAAATCTATTGATAGCTCTTGCTTTCCTTAAGTTCTCCACGGATAATAATCTTACTACGTCAAAATATAATATAACAAACCATTTAAACTTGATCCCAAATGCCTTACTCAAACTGTTCATGTTGAAAAAGTTCTATTGAAAGAAGGATCTGGTTTATATGATGAATGGCAGTTTGATAATGTTACCCAGACAATAAAGTTTAGACTTAGACACAAAGACTTAGTTCCCAAATATGGATGTTAATTCCTTGTTACAAAATCCGAATTCATATGGATATGCGATATTCATGTAAGAATTTATCTTGGAGGAGTACTTTAGTTGCATTACACTTTCTAATTGAAAATCTTTTTATCAAGATATGCTAAAAATTCTTTGGTCGTTAATGTGACTCACAATCTAGTCATAGGAGAGTGTTGTGAAAACAGATTGAAAATAAAAACAGAAATGAAATTTTGTGTTGATATAACATGCAAAAAATTCTTACCTTCACCTCTTACAGTTTAGAGAAAAAGACCAATATACATTATAATCATAATTATAACTATAGAGTTTAAGTTTTATTATTTAGATCTAGTGGAAGTGAAATTAGGGAGCTTTATCCCAGTAGTAGAAAAGGTGGTAAGGTTAAAGGGAATTATAATTATTTGCATAAGGTCTAACATAGCTTCAAAAGGATTAGTGCTCGTTGTTATTACAAGATTAAATATTAAAAGATTAAGAGAATTAGGAGATGAGGGGTAATTAAGAGTACTTGATGAAACTCCTTCCCAAAAAACTGAAGTTGGAGATGATTATAAATTAAAGAATGAAGATTCAGGATTGACAGTTGAAGACGACGGTAAAGATATGAGTGGAAACTCAGAAAAAAGTAGCTAAAATTAAAATATTGCACTCATTGCAGCTGTATGCAGTGTAGCTGCAGTGTCTTTGCTTAGTATTGGGGGTTCCATATTCTATTGCCTTAAATTGAAAAAGAAATCCCAAGCTCATGCGTATGAACAAAAAGAGGCAATTTCTAACAATGGAGGAGAAGGGGACATGGAACTTGCCACAAAATGTTGATAATAAAAATATATAAAATATAATATATTTTAATATATTATATATATATAATATAATAAAATTATATAAATTATAAAAAATTATATAAATTTATAATATACCTATATTCATATAATTATTTATTTATGTATGTATAAATATGTTTGATAAATTCATCCCTATCTTTATACTTTGAAATATTTATTCTTATTATAGTTACAAGAGGAATACATGTAATAAAATAATTTTTATTTAAAATATTTTAAACTAATAGTATTTAGTTAATTTACTAAATAATAAAAATATTATTCGATATATAAAATATTATATAGTAATTTATAAATAAAATAAATCAATTTACAAAATGAAAAATAATATATTTAGTTCCATATGTTTATAAAAATTTATTTAAATAACTAATCTTTATTTAGTTATAATTATTTATGTCAGTCAACTTAAAAAATATAATAATAAGGGAATATAAACTAATTAAAAAATACATTTCTTAGTTTTTACTAGTAAACATTAAAATTGTTAAAAATTAAATATTTATAAATATTTTATAAGAAAAATTTATATTTAATTATTATTAAGTTATTTTATAAATTTAATATTACTATATTTTAAAACTTACTATTAAATAAAAGCTTAATTAATAGTAAATTATTAAATACATATATACTATTGAATTTTATTATTTAAATCACTTATAATATTATATTAATTCTATTGTGTTAAAGCATATTATTGTAATGTTATATAGAATTTATAATTAATTTTATTTAGTATACTAGCAATATTAATTATTAACTAAATAAATATTGAAAAATTTATAAAATATTTCTATTTTATATAAATTCAAAAAATGAATATGACTTGTTTATAAATGATTTTATTGTTAAATAAAAGAAGTGATAAATTGCATATTAATTTTTAAAATAAAAGTTTCTTAAAATTAGATAACATTTATTAATATTATAATAATTTGGTTGTAATAAAAATATTTATAAACTAAATATTAAACTATTATTGAAATCAATAATATAGTAAAATACTAAATAATAGATTAAAATTTTATTTAAATAAATAAATAAAAATTTGTTAAAAATTCATATAAATTAAATTTACTTTTATAAAGTGATTTTTTATATCATTTTTATGCTTTTAAAATATTAGTTTGATATTTTATCACCTTAAAATTAGATGGATATTATCATCTGGGTTTACTAAATAATATAAATAATTATGTTTTAGCAATGTTATACCCAGTAGTACAAATTTATTGTATATATGGGAATACAAAAAATATATTATTAAAAAATAAATAAAAATAAAAAAAAAAATTAAAAATAAAAAAAAATAAAAATAATTAAATGAGTAAAAATTTCCTATTATTAATTTGCTTGATAGGATCTATAACTTGTGGAGTGTGGTAAGATGTTGAACCTAAGCAATTTGTGCATCCGTTTAACCATGGTGATATTGTAGGTTGGTAATCCATACCTCCCCATCCTAATTTAGTAACAACTTGTAATGGATAAAATATTGTTGGTGGATTTGGACTTTTCTCACAAGGGCAAATTTTTTAAAAGTAGTATTTAGGGCTTCCCTACTTTGAGTAAATTCAAATAAACGTTACTTTATACCAAATAGATAGTTGGGACTGTAAAATTTATTATTAATGATATAGAACATAATTAAAAATAAACATTTTTAACCATTTTTTAAAAAAATTTAGAAACTCATTAACATGGGTTTGATGAATTTTAAATCAAACTGAATGGAAATCTTGTTAAAAGTGTAATTAAATTGAGCGGACCATCTGGAGGAACTCCCTAATGTGGATCGAACACTTGGAAAGATGAAATTGTATAAGTCACCTACTAAGGAAACCTCACGGGTACTTCCTTCTTATTGACTTTTACTGACACTTTAAACCAACATTCTAAGGATGAATCTTGGGGAATTCAAAATTTGGAAATAAAAATTTATGTTACTTGTCCTGAACCAAAATTAAATTTGGAAACTTATGTTTAAGTGAACAAGAACTCTAATACTGCCACAAACTTTTAGGTTTATTAGATGACTCTGGTAAAAATAATTCATCAATTGATAGCTCTTGTGATCCTTTAGTTATAGAAGGCAAATAATCATATAGAGTCAAAATTTAATACAAATAACCTTTTAAACTTGATCCCAAATGCCTTTCCCAAACTGTTCATGTTGAAAAAGTACTATTGAAAGAAGGACCTGGCTTATATAATGAATGGCAGTTTGATTAGTTATCTCAGACTCTTAAATTTAAATTAAAACATGAAGATTTAGTTCCTAAATATGGATGTTAATTCTTAGTTACAAATTCTGAATTCATATGGATTTGCGATATTCATGTAAGAATTTACCTTGGAGGAGAACTTTAACTACATTACACTTTCTAATTAAAAGTCTTTTTATCAAGATATGCTAAAAATTCTTTGGTCGTTAATGTGACTCACAATCTAGTCATAGGAGAGTGTTGTGATAATAAATTGCAAATAAAAACAGAAATGAAATTCTGTGAAGATATAGAGTGCAAATAATTCTTACCTTCACCTCTTACAGTTTAGAGAAGAAGAAGAATTTACATCATAATCATAATTATTACAGTTGAATTTAAGCGTTATTATTTAGACTTAGTATCGATCTAATTGGGAAGCTTTATCCCAGTTGTAGATAAGATAGTAAGAATTAGAGGAATTATAATTATTTGCCTAAGGTCTAACATTGCTTCTAATGGGCTAGTATTAACGGTAATTACCAGATTAAGTGTTAATGAACGATTAAGAGCACTGGATAATGAAGGAGAGGCTAGAATCCTTGAAGAAACTTCCAGTAACTCTTAAGTTGGAGATGATTATAAATTAAAGAATGAAGATTCTGGATTAACAATTAAAGATGATGGTAAAGATATGAGTGGAAACTCATAAAATGTTAGCGAAAATGATAATACTGCTTTAATTGCAATTGTTTGCAGTGTAGCTGTAATAGCTTTGTTGAGTATAGGAGGTACTTTGTTTTATTGTTTGAAAATCAGAAAGTAATCTCAAGCTTAAAAGTATGAACAAAAAGAAGTAGTTTCTAACGAAGAAGAAGGCAATGTAGAACTTGCCACTAAATATTGATATCATATACATATATATATATTATAAAATAATATAAAATATAATACAATGTAAATAAATAAATATGTTATATAATATAATATTATATATATATAAATAAAAATAAATTATATATTATTTCTAATATATATCATTTAATTATAGGTTCTTAATTTGATTAATCATATTATTACTTGAATTCATAATTATCGATAAATACTGAATATTTATCATCTCCGCTGCACCTTTCATCATCAATTATCTGAGAAATATATAGATTACTTTCATTCTCAAAGTTATCTATTTCTATAAAATCCATATTTTTTTATCTAGCATACCCTTATAAGAGAAGAATTTGCTTTATTCCATCTTACTATCAATCATGTTAAGGGCTAAGGATGTGTCTTTATCTCTAACTGCACTTTAAATAGTGCTCTACACATTATATTAAGGGAGAATGTCTAGAGATTTATAAATAGTAAAAGATATTTGAACATCTGGATCATTATGCTTTTAAAATGTTTCATTTAGGTTACAAGGATTATTATTTCTTTTGATATCTTAAAAATTAATTTCTTTTAAAGGGCCTAGTTACCGTACCATTTCTAATGAAATTTCTTTTAAACTTTCTATTTCATGTAAATTGGTGTTGTCAAAATCATTTGTATTTTTTTAGGGACTTAATGAATTAGAAGAATCCATAGATTAAAAATGTTGGTCTGTCTACTGAAAGCTGTGATTATGATTTAAACCTAGTTTTACCTATCGTCATTTTTTTAATTTCTTACTGAGATGTATTCTAAATTTGCTATTATTCTCGAGGCAAGGCCTACTATACCAAATCTACATAATCTTTTTGTTTTTTTATTAATTTTATTCAGCAACAAAAGTATTTTCCTTTTTGAAAATGCTATCATTGTTACTTTAATTTTCATCATCCATATTTTTGATGATGATTTCAAAATATTTATTATTTTTTTATATTCCAATCGTTAAAAGAGCAAACATCAAGGAATTAAATTACATTTTATTTGATTCGAAAACAAGATTTTCTCTATTTTGCAATTTAATCTGAAATTTTAAATGTCGGTATTGCATTTTTAATACTTAAAACAATCCTTCCAATTCGGTGAAAATATCAAAGATTTCTAAATTTTTATTCGTTTGTAATTATAATGCTGGGAATTATTTTCTGCTAGTAAAAGATTGTTGAAGTAGTTAAGAATGGCACTAAGACCGATTTCTTACCCTGTTTGAAGAAAATGAAGAAAGATTTTATTGCATATTATTAGAATTAATAATCTTACTAATGTTGTTATTAATGGTAGTTAATACTTTAGGCCTATTAATCTACTATGAATTTTTATAGGAATATTTATAATTCCATATTTCCTTAAAAATCGAAAATTCCAATGTAAATAAATTCATTTCTTTTACGCATTAATTAATTTTTTATTTATCATCGATTTCACTTGATTTTAAATCTGTGGGAATATTCATTGAAAATAGTTTTTTGTTGAATTTTATTATTTTTTAAACTTTAAAATTATCTTCGATATTATTTTCACCATGTTATTAAAAAATTAAAACATTTATGTATTTTTCATCTATATCTTCCAATACGATGTTTAAAGCTTTCTCAGTTTAGTTATTAGCACAATAGAGTAGTTCTTCTTTTTCTCCAATCTTGAGGACATTTTAATTAATTTATTCTTTGAGTGACTAATTTTAATTTATTCTTATTTATTAAGTAGAGTTTTTCAATAAATTATCTCCTTGTGTGTTATTATTATTTTAGGTCTAAGTTGGTAAGCTGAATTATCTAATACAATTATTATTCCTCGTTTTGTGTGGTAATTATGTTGTTTGGCCATTTTTTTCCTCATCTTCTTCTCCTTATTCTTTTTTCTAATTACTTTTCTATTTCTGAAATTGTTTCTTTATTTATTTTTTTATACTTGAGAATTTAAATTTTTATTTAATCTGTTTTTTTCATCAAGTATGCATAGACACTGTTGGAAATGCTTTCTGTCTACTTAATTATTGACCTATAGTTTTATTGTTTTGTAATTTATAAACTCTTTAGATATGATTGCATAGATTCATTGTCCTTTATTTGTTTTTATTTCTACATAGATTTATTAGCAAAAGTATATTCAGTTGTTCCAAATTTATCGCAGTATTGAAATATTAGTATATTTTAAGGAACCAAATTCAAAATATGGAAGAAATTTCTCTAATATATTTCTTTGTACTTCTTTTCCAAAAATCCTTCTCTTACCTTTTTTTCTTCAATGTAAATTATAAAGAGAATTAAAGGAGTGAATATCAAATAATGAATTATTCTATTGTAATCTAAATGCTCATTCAAGACGAAAAATATGAATATTGTAATATTTAGCCAGTTTTATATCAATTTTATTAAAAAATTAGGACCATGAGACCAAGCCTTCAATAAAGCTCCTCTCAAAAAAGTTTGAACAGCTTATAAAACAAATCCTATTTCGGTATCAGGATCTTATTTTATATTTTTAGCGATTTGGAAGTAGAAAATCGCGGAGACAATTACAATGGCATACTTGATATGTAATAGTTATATTAATTAATTATTTTTTATAATTATTGTTCTATAAGTACAACTGGTTTTTAATAAATTTACCTACGAGTATCTGGGGAGAAAGTGTATTATAAGTAGCATGCATATAAGCATAAATATCATGATTAAAAAATAAATTATTGTTGAAAACACTTTTCCCTCCTTTTCTTAGTCAGAATTTTTATTCATTATTATATATCTGGTGCTTTCTATCATATAAATTACCCCACAAAGACAAACAGCGTGCATTATTTTCTTGGTCTGCTTTAGTTACTCTTGCTAAAATTCTTTTTGGTATTCCTAATTGATTAAATTTAAAGTGTATTTTTACATTACTTTGGTAATTTATATAGTTGCTTTGTTTTTTTATTTTTGCAATTTTATTTAACTTTAATAATGCTAACTAGCTAATAATTGTGTGAATACACTCAATAAAAATAATAAAATATAAAAAAGCTATATAATTCCAGATTATGTTCGCTACTTTTACTTAAAGTTATTTCATAAATATTTGCAGGATTTGTAATTATATATTATATAATAATGTATTTATTATATATATTAAATATACAAATTTTAAAATTCAATTAAATAATATTCTATGAAAGATTAGTGATAATTTATGTGAATTTCTATTATTTGTATGTATAAGAATTAAATGTATTGCAAAAATTGCTAACATACATATTTTTTTACTTATAAATTTAATAAATTTGTATTTGGTAATAAAAAAAAAGATTTTGCTCTCTAATAATAGTTCAATATAAACATGAAGTTCAGTTAATCAATTAGTATATATAAATAAAACCATTTATCTAATTCTATGAAATAACTCTTATATATACATAATTAAACAAAAAATAGTACTATAAGAAAGAAATGGAAAATAAATCTTAAATAAATTTAAGAAGAGAAATAGTTGACCTAGAGGAAGAAATGGTCAAAATTAGAAGACATTTACACGAAAATCCAGAACTTGGTTATGAAGAAATAGAAACCGCGAAATACATAGTTTCTAAGTTAAAATAGCACACAAAAAACTTAAAAATAATATAAAATGTAGGAAAAACTGGAGTTGTCGCCATTTTAGAGGGACAATTGAGCAAGACTCCTTGTATTTTATTAAGAGGTAATACAGCTATCAATAAACACTAGTTATTTTAATAGTTCTTATATATAGATTTTCAATAAATTGCTGTTGTTATATTTTTTTTTTTTTAATTGCTTTAATAATAGCTGATATGGATGCTCTTCCCTTACAAGAAAATTCAGGTGAGACTTTTTCTTCCAAAGTAAACGGAAAGCATCATGCATGTGGGCATGTAAATAAGTTAATTCTGAAATAAAGCTGAGAATTTATTTTGGTGTTCAATTACACAATTATATTCTGTGTAAAGTTTATATTATATTCCATTCCAAAAATTCTAATATTTTATAGGATGGACATGTTGCCATGTTATTGGCAGCTGCTATGGTAGCTGATAAATGGGTATCAAAAATAAGAGGAACTATTAAATTTTGTTTTTAACCTGCTGAAGAAGTAAATTTTTATATTATTTAAAATGGCATTTTGTTTGTTTATTTATTTGCTTCTTTTGAGTTTATCTACTTAAAGTAATTTTTAGAAATTGAATAATTATTTAATTATAACAGGGGGGAGCTGGGGCCAGGGCCATGATACAAGATAAAGAAAATCCTGTTTTAGATAATCCCTATGTAGATATTAGTTAAAACAATAATGCAAATATTATTAGTAATAAAATATATATTTTTAGGTAGATAAATGCTATGGTATCCATCTGAGTAATATGAATTACCCCCCATTTGTGGGAGTGGGAGAGGGATCAGTTACTGCCAATAGTGACAGATTCGAAATAAAAATTAAGGGGAAAGGAGGACATGCAATGGCTCCTCATCAAACTATAGATGCAGTATTGATTGGGTATTAAATAATAATTATTTTTCACTTATTCTATACAATTATAAATGTATTTATATAAAAAATGGAAAACATTAATAACTTTTTTAAAAGATGTTAACTTGTGCAAGCGGTCTATTCAATTATTACAAGAAATATAAACCCAGTAAATAAAACGACTATATCTGTAGGAAAAATTGAGGGGGGGAGTGGATTTAACATAGTAGCTTCAGACTGTTTTATAAATGGATCGGTTCGTTGCTTTGAAGAAGAAGACAGACAAACAATTATAAGAAGGTATATCATTCATTCTGTTTTTCGCTATTTTTAGCATTTCATCAATACATTAAATTTTTATGCATAAAGAATGAGTGAAATATGTAAAGGGTTTGAAACAAGCTTTGCTTGTAAAATCGATTTGGATTACATAACAAACTATAATTCAGTTGTTAATGATCCTGAAGTGATAAAAGATGTCGTTTATTCTGGGAATAAAATTGCCAAAGTTACTCTGGGCGGATTCGGACTGTAAAATACATAAATTAATAAATAAATACAATAAAAAATTGTTTTTTTTGTAGAGCTGGAGAAGATTTCTCCTTCTTTTCTGCCGCTAGACCCAGTGCCTATTTTGTAATTGGATCAGCTCCTGAAGGTTCGATATAGGATGAAGGCAAAGTAGTAAAAAGACCTCATCACAGTCCATTTTTTACATTTGATGAAAAGAGCATGTTAATAGGAGCCTCAACTTGGGTTTAATTAATTGAAGATCAATTGATTAATATAGAATAGAACCACACTAAATGAAAATAATGTGTATTTTAATAGGTCTTGATTTATTTATCATTTTTTTTCTCTTTCTTTATTTGTATGTGTGATTTATAATAAAATGAAAACAAAATAGCATACATATCGCTTTTTAATATTTTAATTTGAGGCTAATAATAGCTAGCTGGAAAACTAAATTATAAAAATTTGATTAAATCAATTAATTCTGCTGAAGTTTATTATTTTTGTAATAAATAAGTTAATAATTAACAACTACTAAAAAAAAGGCAAAAAGCGAATAAATCTAATTTTATTTGGTAAATAAATTCATCTGTCCACCCAACTACAATAAATCTCGTTAAAATTTTAAAAAGCCTAATACAAGCTATACGCATATTAAATTAAAGGGAAATGTTTATAAAAAGCTTTAAAGATTTAATAGTTCATAATAATAAAGGAATTATGATGGTATAGTAGCTGAATAATAGCTCAATAGCCACTCTGTTTTAACATTAATTATAAAAACAACAAAAACAAAATCTACTTGGCAAATTCGCCTTTTCAACTTCTTTCGAAAAAATCGAGTAAAAAAGCGGAATTACAAAAGGTGGTAAAAGAGGTAGAAAATAATAAAATAGAACCTCTTTAAAATAATAATAATAGTAATAAGGGGAACGTTAAGGAAAAGGGATTGAAAAAGAATATGGAATTCCTGATTTTTAAAAGGATGAAATGGACTATTAGTATGCTAACTTTTAGGAGGACTCGGCAGATTTGGAACAGTAAATGCACGCAAAACTGAATTAAAAATTTTTAGATTAGGACAAGGAGGCTAAGTTGAAATAGGAAAAGAATGAGTAAGAGTGGCGAAGGCAATTCTAAATTAATTAAAATAGCTACTTAGATTCCGAAGAAGCCATTTTACATTAGTTGGAAAGCTCAAGGGTGACTCTTCATGTGAATATGTCTTTGGGACAGGCTCTCTATTGTGGAAAATTATTCGCTCGTGTTAATTACAAATGTGTGATTTATATTTTTAATAATGTTATTTTTTTAATGTATAGTAAAATTTATTTTCTTTTTCGGATTTTCATTAGAAAGTGAAGAGTGGCAACAAATAATCAGCTGCATTTAGAATCATCTATAGTAAATCGATAAAATAAACATCACTGAAGTCCTTTGGATTTTAGGTAAGTCTGGCGAAAGAAATGCCAACAGTTAGCTATACGAAGAGTTGTAGCAGGTGGTGTTGGATAACATGGAGTATTTGCACACCGATGACTTGTCGATAATCACCTGGAGCTATGCAAAGTACAAAAATGGTATGATTGAAAAATATTAATTATTACATCTGATTAAATAAATAAATATATTTTAAATGTAAATAATTTTGTAGGAGATACAAAGTTTTGGAATTCAATCATTTTGCAACTCATCAACACAGTTTAAAAAATGAATTAAGTCGACGTTTCTAATACGTGTTGGAGTAAAATTTTTATATTTGGAAAAAAAAATTATAATATTTTTAAAACTTTTAATAAAAATAAACTTAGGTTTGCAGAAAATTGAAGATAAATACGAATCATTGCCACATTTGCCGAAACTTTGGGAAGAAATTTCCAAAAAAATTATGCTCAATATTGATATGTTCCAAGACGAACAATCCTTCAGTATAATAATTTCTTCCATTGCCAAAGCGAAATAGTAATCTTTAACTAGCTATTATTTGACTGAATAACTTAAAATAATTTAATTTTCAGAGGAAGTAGTGCCTTTTGGACCCAAATGGGAATCAAATTTGAACAAATGGCTCCACGTTTGAGCAACATGGGTATTGCTAACTCAATTTGGGCTCTGGGAAACAAAAACCTCTTTGAGATTGAGCGCTGGTTGTCGATAGAACAGGTGATAATTCAAAGGATGGAATAGATTAAATTCAAGGAAGTTATTGCAGTTTCGTGGGGGTACACAATAAAATATTAATTCAATCAAATGAAAAATAATTAATTAAAAACTGAAAAATTAGTTGTCTGCGAATGGAAATGGGGACTAAAAAGCTGTGGGAAGAACTCCTAAATAAGATAGAGAAATTCATGCGGGAACAGTCCCTGGAAGAAATGGACTACTTTTCATTGAGCACCTGTTCGCACATTTTCAATCAAATTCAGAGCGAAAGTCAAGACCGTTGGAAAGTATTGGAAGAGGTGTTACTGTAGAAATTGCAGCAGCAAGAGAACCAAAACGAAGTGCTGGAAGTGTCTCACTTCACAACAATTTTGTGCGCCTTTGCAAACCAAAAGAAGGGCGGCGAGTTGTTGTGGCAGTTATTCGAGAAGGAAGCGATCAAGTACTTTGCGGGCCACGAACCCGAGTCACAATAATAATAATTGTATGAAGGGGGAATGGAATATTAATAATAGTAGTAGTTGGAACAACTATCGTAAAAGAAGAAAACAAAATTTGATGCAAAAATCGTGGCGAACATCATCTACGGGTTCACAATGAACGGGAAAGTATCGCGTAAATTGTTGGACTTGTTTGCAGATTCGTTGCAGGGCAACATTGAGCACATGTCGATGCAGGGCATTTTGGTGAGTTTCCGCGGACTGATCAAGTGCGGCGGAATCAACAAGTTCTTGATCGAGCGCAACGCACGCGTTGCAGAAATCACGGATGAGTTCATCGAAGTGATTTACGAGCGCAGAGAGCAGTTCGAAATGTCGCAGCCGCGAGACCTCGGCATGCTGCTTTACTCTTGCGCGAAGATGCAGTACCGGAACAACGATCTGCTGCAGCAACTGCTCGCATTTTTCGAACAAAAGTTGCTCGCCTTCCTGCAGGAGTTCCAGTTGCCGCTGACGCCGGATCAGATCCAGAAAAACCTGCAAAATATTGACTTTTAAGAACAGGAAAAAATGATGAGAAATCTCCGCCAATTCATCGGACAACTCGACCTCGCCCACATCGTTATGGGCTTTGACTCCTACAACGTCGCAAATCCCCTCCTCTGGGCGCGCCTCGAACACATCGCTCTGCTGTATTTGAACGAATTGCAGGAACAAAACGCCTCCATCATACTCCGAATCGGTGCCAAGCGCTTCTCTGCACACTTCTTTGAACAGTTCCAAGAAGTCATCAGAACGCACATCAAACTCTACCGACCCGTTATGCTCGTCAATATCATCAACTCCTACAGAAAAAATGATCTCGTCACCCAAGAGTCCTTCCTCGTACTCGAAAAAACATCCTCCTCCGATTCGCCAAAAATGAACTCTCCCTCCCCGAAGCCTGCAATATTTTGCAATCTTTCGCCAAAACCGACATGGGAACCCACTAGTTCTGGTTTTAGTGCGGGTAAACAAACAAACAAACAAACAAACAAACAAACAAACAAACAAACGAACAAACTATACCAAAATCCCTTAAAACTATTTCATTTACAACCATTTTTTTAATATTTACATAGATAAATCATTCTAAACCAGTTCAAAAGCAACTTGATTAAAATCAACTTGAATGATGTGAATGAAAGAGGCGTTTTCTGTTCCCTCCTCGAGGTAGCCGCCGCCAATGTTTAGTTCAGAAACAACTAGGAATTGTACAACATTATTATCCAAGGTTCCAAACAAATCATCATTTCCAAATACCTCAAAATACGAGAACTCAACACCTTCATCTCCTGCTTTTCACAATTAAAATTCGGAGATAATGCTGTAACTTTAATTACTTTGCAAATCAGTTAACTTTTTTTACGAATTATTGTTTGATTTTTTTAGATTTGGGGCATTTTGGAATAAAAAGTGAACTATTTTAAGGAAAAAATGAGCACAAAGGCCCTCATGAAACTGCTAATCAAAATGAAATAGATCAGAAGGGGAAGTCCCAGTCTATATGACAAAAGTTTCGAATATTTGGGTTCTGTTATCGATTAAGTTTCCATTGACTTGTTACAGCATCACTGCCTTACTCCCTCGCCATTACAACAGGAATTCTACAGACTTTATGTGAAAAAAATTACTTCACAAGCTGAAGAAGACTTCGACCAATACATTGCTCTTCTGCATCAATTCTGCACTCCTTTTGACATTGAAGGCTAAAGTCAATAGTAAATGAATAAATAAGACGAGGACGAGCAAGACGAGGAAAAAGAAGCCAACAAAAAGAGTTCTGAATCAAGTAAAAGTAAGGAAGAAGTCGAAGGCTTCGTGTTTTTGGAACATTTGAACAACCACGATTTCTAAACCCTTAAACATCACTTTGAAGACCAAATCTTCACTATGAGTAAAAAGGAATACACTATGAAAATTAACCAGATCATTTAGGCCATTAATGAAAAGACTTACAAAAAGTTTCTGTGATGTTTGAAGAAGAAAAATAATGAAAATTTTAAGTTTAATTGTTGGATTGGTAACTTACTTATTTTATTTAGCCGAAACTATTTTTTATCTTGACACTAATTTATAATATTTTTATTTAATTGTTTTAATTTATAAGATTCTAACTTTATTTTACTGTAAATGATAAATAAAAGAAAATAAAATAAAATATCTCAATAAAAAATTAAATATAATTCAATTTAAATATTATTAATGTGTTTTTCTACATATTAAATTATTTATTTATTATAAATATATATATATATCAATATAAAAACTAGTATCAATGGTAGTAATTTTCACTTTGATATTATTGCTATTGGAGATTAAATTCTCCCTTACTCAAACGGTTTAAATCAGCATTTGTTTGATAACTTACAGGTTCCTTCGATTGCAGTTCTTATTAAAGCAATTATTATTGGCAAGTAAAGTTCTGATTATTATGCAAGCTAACGATATCAGTCGAGAAATCAGATCCTGTTTACTGGTGATGAAAAGGCAAATTTCCATTTCCACTTTAAAACATTCCAGACTAATTACTTTGTAACACCTTATTGCCCCCACTCCTAATATAATTTTAGCTTTAAAAATTGTTGCTGTTGTTGTTGTTGTAGCAGCTACTGTTGTAACTCATGAAACTGCTCCTTAGATAGTTGTTTTTGTTGTTAAGCTCGTCGTCACTGCCAAATTTAGAGCAATAGTTTTCGTAATACTGCGACTGTTGGTCTATTTTACGCGAAGTTTCATTGATTTGCGGTTTAAAAAGACAATCCCCCGCAGCACTTTAATTTTCTAATTCATTTTTGCTTTTCGTTTTGATATCGCTATTGCCAAAGCCGCTGCTTTCAAGTAGCGTCTTTTTATCAAACAAAGACAGTCCAGCAAAGAAATTCACGAATCCCATTTCGAAAGTTTCTCTCTCCAGAACAATACTTTCCTGTTCAATTTGCTACAGTAGTGGCACCAATATCTTTATTTCCGTTTTCGATATAGAGTCCAGTTGAATCGCGTCTCTAGAAATCGCTCCGTCTTGGTCCGAATCCATCATTTCAAAGTAGTGATTCGCAAGTTTGTTCCGCTGCTTTTCCACCAAATTCGTCGACTCGCGCCCCGTGAAAATCGTTTCCGTCCTTTCGATGTCGTTTTTTTTCGCGATTCTTTCCTTTTCTTCTCTGATTCGCTTCCGATCCGAGTACAAAATCGCCAGTCTTTTTTGCCTTTCTTCTTCACTTTCCATTTCACCTTTTTCTTCTTGGCCGTTGTTGCAGTTCACTTGTGGATGGAAAAGCCTTTCTCCCGTGCTGAAATCTATTTTCTTCGCCAAATTCTGCAACTGTTTCAGGTTTTCGCGCTGCGTGCTAGCGAATTGACCCTGTCTTTGAATGAAACTTTTAATTTTTTGCTCTGATTCGTGGCGCGTCAATTACTTTTAATTCGACTCACTCAAATTTTAGTTAGCCAGTTCTTCGCCTTCTTGCTTTTAAGCCCTTCTTTTCCCTTCGGAATACAGATTTTCGAACACTAAATTTTGTTTTTGGCTTTTTTGGCCTTTTAATTTTCGTTCGCTTTGACTTTAAGTCAATGAATTTTTGTTATTTTTAAAGTTCTGATCGCCTATCATCTGCAATTCGAATCGGTTTTAAGTCATTTTCTGCGATTGGCTGCTGATTTGTGGTTGAAATGTGCATTCTTGCACTTCTTTTTCTTGCTCCTTTTTCAAATTTCGTCTGCGATCATCTTCTCTTTGCTGAATTTTTCGCTTGTATTCGGCGGGCCAGTCTTTACTTTTGAGTCTGAAATGATTTTTAAGCAACTTCTCAGAATTTTCATTCATTTTTACCTAATTTTCCCTTATTTTATCATCTTTTTCTTCATTTTCCTTCTGAAGTTACACTTAATGCTTCATTTGGTCCTATTTCCGTCGTTATTGTACCAATGCTTCTTTGTAAAGTCGTTCACCTGCATTCTAAGCAGGTAAACTCGATTTAGGAGCAGCATTTTCATTGAGTTATTTTTCTTCTTGAATTTGTTTTGATTGTTTTTCAAATACTTTTTCTAATACATTTGTATTACTTTTATTGTTTTAGTTGATTATATTCTTCGAATCGCTTTTTTGTAATTTATAATTGAATTGCGAAGGTTTTTTTTTTTGTAATATTTTTTGCTCTAAATTACTCACAACAGTGTCTACATTATTAGCACTTAACTATTATTATTTAGAAATCACTCTATCCGTAAGACAATGTCCGTTTTTTTTAGTTTGCTAAAGATTTTACTTTTCTTCAGAATTATTGTTTTCACTTTCCGAATCAAACATCACTTCTTCTTTCATATTTTTATTGTTTGAAGTAAATTGCACTGATTTTTGTAGAAAATCCAAAACCATTTGCACTTACTTACTCTATGTTAACCCATTTTATTGGCAAAATTCAAGACTCAATTACTCCAGATTTGAATTTTCGAAAATGCATATTTCTTTAACTCCTTTTCTTTAGAAGAATGTGGAATATTTATTTAAATTAACTTTGACAATTGCAATTAGTTTTTCGTTTTATTTATTTCGATTTTTATTTTAATTGGTAGAATGATCACTATTTTATTGTTATTGCTAGTTTTGTTTGTTAGTTTAAAATTGCAAATCATTTTAATTCATTTAAAGACTACTTACTTAAGACTTTTAAAGCTCATTTCCATTGCTCTTATTATTTTTTAGTGCAGGCTATTTATTCTAATGATTTTGTTTCGAATTATTGTTATTACATTATTGCTGTTAATTGAACAATTTTTGCAGTTTTTATAAATTTTCATTATTTTATGTACTTAAGCCTAATTGCGAAAATAATTTGTCTTAATCTAATTTTCCTTTTTTCATTTTTTTTTTTATTTTGATGATTTTATTTTAAAAAAGTTAAAAATAAAGATTAGAATATACGATAATTTCTCTAAATACACTAATTTCTAGATAAGACAGAGTGTAAAGGATTAAGTAATTAAAAAAAATAAATTATGTAGTGATGATTTTAGGTATTGTTATTTACTATATATAGAAATAAAATATAATTATATATTTTATTTTTTTTTCTTATTTGCTGTTCTATATGAAATTAAATTTTTACTAATTTAATTTATTAATTTAATAAATAAAAAACCAAAAAAATAATTATTACCAATAAATATTATTATTTTTATTTATTAATTTATTGAAAGTTAATAAAATATTTATTAAGCTACTATAAACAATTTTTAATTCAAACAAATGATTATTACTTAAACTTACTTACTTATTATTAGTAACGTAAAATAAATTTAAAGATTTTATATAATTAATTAAATAGAAAATGCTTAAAAACCTATAGAAAAACAAAATTATAATTATTAATTATTGTAAATTTTTGTAGGCTATAATATTTATAAGATATTCATTGTATTATATAAAATTATAAATTATTATAAACTCAGTATTTTTGATTTGTGATAGATAAATTTTATTTACAATATTGTTTATCTTCCCTTCATTTTTTATAGTTATTTAAGTTCAATCAACTAATTGCTTAACGGCATTTATTTTATATTTTAATAATAAGAATGACAATTCATTATCGGGAAAATTTATTACCAACAACAACATTATTATTATTTTTTGTTTTATTTTTGCTTTTTATTTAATTATTCGATGATGATGATCTAATCTGATCAACTTAATAGTTGTTGTATCTGTATTCTAAAAAAGCAAATATTGTTAAAATAAGTGTAAAAATAATAATAATATTAATAAATATATATATTATTTTGTTTACTATTTTAAATATCTTCATTAGCATGGGTATTTTACTTCTTTCCTGACTAATTAAAATTAGAACTACTTTAATGTTTATAAAGCATACTTGCCTATCTAATAGGACTGTGCTACAATTATTACTACTATTGTGCAATACGATAAGTTTACTAAGAAGGAGTCATTTACGAAGATTGAAAACTCTAATCAGAGTTGTTTAAAAAGGCGATTTCGTTGTTTTTGTTATTTTTTTACTGTTATTGGAATACTTATTTAGCTTTTATTATATTAGTTTGAAACTTTTATTGTTGTTGCAGCGGCGATTACAATACTGAGGGATAAGCATGATCAGCAGGCTAATTATAATTGGACGGAATATAATGAGTTCCCTAAAACTACTATTACTAGGGTGGCATTATACTCATAGAACTGATGTCAGTGTACGGCACAGGCACTTCGGTAATCAGTTTTTGATTCGTGGCATTAAAATCAGAAAAATTGTTAATGTTGTTGTTGTTATTAATTGGCGAATACTGTTAATGGGCAAATTGAGGTGGTAATTATTGTTGAGGATATGGCAAATAGTGAGACTGTTGGTATTAAATGATGGATTTATTGGGGGAAGTTTGCTGAGTTTGAATGACTGAGGTATTTCTCACGGATTCCAATGTGTTTTTGGAGGGCGAATACTCATAGTAGAAGGCCGGCTGGTGGTGCGTAGACTACTATGCAAGAGTCACATAGTTGCTTTACTGCAATCTCTTGCTTGCGCTCTATTTTTCTGTTAATTGAATGAAATCAGGTCGCATGTCTTCATTAACTTCTGTTTTTTTTTTTTTTAATTAAAATATTAAAAAGTTATTATGCAAATTTTATTCATTAATATTATACCTAGCATCTGAGATATCGTGTTTAGCAAAGTGTTTGAATAACGTAGAGAGGCTCTGTTCATAAATTCAGTGATTTGAGCCTGTTTAACAGACAAATTATCCCAATCGTAGAGCGTTTGAGCTGACATCAAGGTCGCCGACTCCAAAATGGTGATTCCCAGAGAATATACGTCGGATTTATAGCAATTGTATACTGGATCCTTCTTCTTTTCCGCAAAAGCCTTGAATATTTATTGTAATGGATTATTTATTTATTTAAGAAAATTAATTTTTTAATTTTCAATACTTTGAGTAACTAGGGAGACAAGTAGGTGAAGGCATTCCCCATAACTACTTTTACATATCCGTTTTTGTGTGGGTTTACGAGGTTATGATCTCCCAGTTTGCTATGTCCCAATTCGTTCAAATAAACATTGACGGGACGTATGTCTCCATGGCAAATGCCGTTCCTTTAAAGAAAACAACCAAGAGATCCTAACGAGTCCAGCAAATACCACAGCTCACTTTCCGTAAAATATTCCTTAACAAAAAATAGCAAATAAAAAATAGGTTAAAATATTAAAATAATTTTCCGCTTACAGCCTTCTTATGTCTGCGCGATATTTCCAAATCCAGATTATGTGTATAGTATTCGTAGTACAAAAAGCAGATATTCGTGGAGCCGCAAATGTCCTTACTCGAGGAAAATTTGTATCCCAAAAGAGAAAGCATGTTGGGATGAGTTTTGAAAATTCTGTCTTCGGCCTGCTATTGAATAATTTTAAATTTCTCTTTTTCGTTAATGATTCTCTGCTTTATTGCTATAAACTGTGTTTCCTATTCTTAACTAATTTCGACACTTTTATTGTAGTACTCGTCTATATTTTCTAATTTTTGAATTATTGGTTTTAAATTATATTTATAAGAAATATTGTATTACGCAAAGACTCTTTTTCTTCCAATTTACGATAAATTATTATGTCGTCGAATGTAGAATCTGACAATTCTAAAACCTTTTCCAGTTGGTTGTTTTCTGCCAAATATTTTAGTGTTTTTTCTTTGTACTTCTCTGTGTTTATTGAACTTGATGATCCCATTAATTATTAATCTTTATTTAAAACTACTGTTTGTTATTTTTATTTCTTGATTTTAAGTTTGTTAACAACTTTAGAAAATATTTAAAAATAATTTTTTAAATTTTTTAATTCCTCAAAAATTTTTATATTTATTGATTTAATTATTAATATTTTTTGGAGAAAAATATATATAATTTTTTTTCTTTTTTCTACTGTTTTTTCTGCTTTTTTATTTTCTTAATATTATTCAACTATAAAATAATTTAAATTAAATAAACAAAAAATATTGAATTATTTAACTCGAATATATTTATTTATTTTATATGACAGTTTAATCTTTTATTTTTTCGATTCAAAAACTTTAGTATTAATCTATGCATAAAAAAAATTTCAATTATGGCTAAGATAAATACTAATTACTATTTATAAAATGTTATTTTTTTATAAAATAATGCTATTTTAACAAATTTTGCAATATATTATTTTATAAAATAATTAAAATATACATTATATGTTATTTAATTAAATTAAATTCCTCTAAGAATAATACATTGCTACTAGTATTTCGAT
The DNA here is from genome assembly GCA_037039885.1 of Miamiensis avidus. Taxonomy (NCBI): domain Eukaryota; phylum Ciliophora; class Oligohymenophorea; order Philasterida; family Glauconematidae; genus Miamiensis; species Miamiensis avidus. The sequence goes on from JAWVGU010000075.1 coordinate 372,864, forward strand.
TATTATTAATATTGCAACCACTAAATATAATAGATATATTAATATATATATATTATTTAATAAAAATAATTATAAAAAATAATTTCACATAGCCTTTTTCCCACCGATAATAGTGTTATTTACACTTGATTAATTGTTGCTGGTATTATATTAGTTGATACTATTGCCAAGTGTGTTATTATTTCCGTGCCCATGGAGCTGTTACACTGCAATGCTTTTTCTTGCACTTTCCATGTTGCCAGAATTGTTGTTAAGATTGTTTTTAAATTGCTATCTCATTTGCTTCAAATATCCAATTTCTTCTTTATAATCATCCTCATCCTCATCAGCCTTAGTTTGAGTGTTGTCTGTGAAGGCTTTGCTATCGTGCATCGAGTCATTGGGAGTGTCAATTCTGTGTGAGGGAGGTCTGGCTCGGATATTTCGCCTTTAAAATTCGTCAAGAAGTTCATTCTCCTGAGTCTACTGCAGTCTTGAATTGGGATTGGGTTGTTACGGAGAAGAGTCACCCAAATTCAGCATCTACTTTTGATTGTTTTTTTAATAAAATTAGTAATCGCTTCATCGACTTCTTTGGCATCTTTTTACAAGAGATGTTCTTCCAGGACTTTGGTGATGTCTTCAAACATATTCGGAATGTCCTTCTTTTGCAAATTTCGGTAGTCTTCCCTCGCAGTTTCCTAATCGATCGCTCTTTCCAGTCTCATTTTGTTTTTTTTCAGCCATTCGAAGAGCCTTTCTTCTAACAATTGGCTCTATTCGCTCTTCTCTAAAATCTAAAAAAGAATTTTATTACTTGACTGACAACCAAATCAATGAAATAAAAATTTTCTCTACCTATCGGTATTGCATAGTAATTTCTTCAAGTTCGAAATTGTTCGCCTTGTGAGAATCCTTGTCGACGGGCGCGTTTTCCTATTTTAATTTCCCCAGTTTGGCCTTGAAGACTTCGTTTTCTCTCTTGAGGTTCGCAATTTTCGTTTCATAGTCTGCAATAGAGATTAAAAGGTGAGAATACGTGTGTTCTCTATTCAAAAATTTGTGCACTATTTCTCCAGCTTCTGAAATTCCCGTTGAAGCTTTAATGCGTTAAAAGGCCTGTTCCACGCCCCGGTATTTCGTCATTTCTCTTTCCATTTTACGTTTCAAAAAAGTGTTCAAAAACTGATGAACCAGAAGTAATTTTCTCCATTTTTTCAAATTGCTATCTCTAATATCATTGGCTGCAATTTCTGCAATTTCAACTTGTCTTTTAATTCTGGCTTCTCTCTGTTTTTCCAGATCCTGTTTTTCCATTACCTAAGGTGATTTAGATAAAAATTATATTTTCACCCTCATTAACTAATATATTTGTATTTAATTACTTTGGTAATAAAGCTTTCCATATTGTTTTCTCTTTGGGCACTATCAATTTCCTTTTGTTGCTGAACCTCGACTAGGGCCTATTCTATTTTATTGTATTTTTACTTGGTCTTTTTGAATCTTTCAAGAACCTTTAAGAAGTAAAATAAGCCAATTTAATTCACAATATAATATAAAATAAAAATAAAAAATAAAACGATTTTTTTACGCTTTAAAATACTGTTTTTCCTTTGTCTAATTCATCTTGTGTAGACTGAACTCTCTTTTGAAGCAAATCAAGTCTTTTTTCATTCTCTCGATCATGTGTTCGTAAGTTTTTTTATTCATTCTAGCCTCCTAAAATTGACCTCCGATTTCTTCCCGCTGTGCTGTAAGGTCTATTTATTTTTACTGGTAATACTCTTTATTACCATACATTCCTAATAAAAAATGAATGCTGATTTCAACCAAAAAAATTTAGAGAGGTTACCATTTTATTATATTTTTATTTGATCTATTTCATTTCTCATTTTCACAATTTCTTTTTCCTTTGCGTTACTTTTACTTTTCAATTAGTCGTACTGTTTTCGTAATAATTTCAAATTTCCTGACACTTCTTGATTTTAATCGAAATCAATTGTATTTTCATAATCTCCTGGAATTTTGTCTTTATCGTGTCCTAAAAAAGCATAATAATAATTTAATCAGTCATTCAATCACTATAAACCATTGTTATAACTTTTTATCCGAAATTATTTAATTTTTGTAAAACAATTATTATTTTTTTATTTTTATACAATCATTTTATTTTTGGAAAAAGGAAACTCCACAAAAATAAATGTATATTAGAATAAATCATGGATTTATAATTAAATAGCCAACATAGATTTTTAATTACCTAGGATATCGTGCACATCAGAAGTGGCATAATATCTATCTATATTTCGCTATATTGATTGCGTTTTATTTATCGGTGTTGTTCTCTTCATGCTGAATGTTGCATCCAAAGACCTGTAATTGTAACTAATTGATTTGGACTTATTGTTAATACTGGGAAGGTGAGTTGCCATTGAAATTTATTTAAATGTTAATTAATCAATTCCTTAAATAAAAGCCCCTGTTATATGATTAGTTCGATTTTGTTGTTATTATTTATAAAATTTAACTCTTTGTTTTTTTTTATCAGAATTGCAGTATTTGATGCAATTTGTTTTTTTTTGCGTATTTATATTATTATATATTATATAAATTATTTGTGTGTGTATTTGTATGCTTATAATTAATAGAACTGATTATTTATGGTTTTTTTATCAAATTTTAATACATTCTTAATATTTATAATTATCACTTCGATAGATTTCTAAAATTAATCAATCATATTAAACTATATCATATATAAATAATTATTTGTGCTTAATAGATTTTCTACTTATTTTATAAATATAATAAAAATAATAAAAAACCCTTTTATTTTTAAGTTTTTTTATTTACATTATTAAAACAGCACTAATTAAATTACTAATTTAATTTTTATTTTAATGATTGAGCAAACAATCAATATATTATTATAAATTAACTAGATATTAAATGTATATATATAAATATTTATATGTTTTAAATAAAATTCAGTAAATATCTTTCATAGTTCTTTCTTTTAATAGAACCATGAGTCTAGACATGTATCTATTAAGTTTTTAAACTGCATAGTGGTTATAGATGTAATTTGTTAACTATACACATACCAAAATTATTGCCGCCCACTGATAGGCAGTTTTAATTAAGTCACTATAAAAGTTGACTTCTCCGATCGTTATAATAGAAAAAATGAAAGCACTTATGCACACAACTAACTGAAAAACTACTATTTGAATACACATCTACATTGCATTAAAATTAGCAATTTATATTGCTGTTCTAAGTTTGCATGTGAAGAATAAGTGAAGAAAGCAATTTAAAATTTAAAATCCTAAATTTACTAATATAAGGGCTAAAAACTTATGCTTTTCGAATTCTTGAATAAAAAAAATATTTATTAATAATAATTAAAAAAATTAAAATTTTATTTCAAAGAATTTTAAAAACTCTTTTTTACCTCTCATCTCCCATTTCAATTGTCTAACTGAAAATATGAAAATATTTATCAAATAAATGAGTAAAAATAGCTAAAGTATTTCAGCATACCGCCTTGTAGGTTTTTATAACTCTGAAAATTCGTACACCAAAAGACTTGAAGTTATATACAGTCTTGATTATCTGATATCCACATCTTCTACTCTAGGATTTGCACATTTTAATTTTCTAGTAGAAATAATATATTAAATAAACCAACTTATATATGAATAATTACTTAGTTAAACTTACTTAAATATGTAATCACAAGTTAGTTGATATTAAGTTAAATTTGATTCGCCTTCTAATTAAATTGTATTCTGTTCAATTGAATAAAAGGAAGCTGTTATATTGTGTAAAGCCTTGACAAAATTTCGCAGTCCCACCAAGTCAATTTGGCCATCTTAACAATTGGAAAACACGAAAACCAAATCAAAGTTTTCGCAATGGGAAATCATTATTTCTACGAAATTTAAGTTGAAAAAATAAGTTGCCAGCTTTAAATTTTAAGCTTAAATGTCTCCATCTTTTTTCCTTTGCCCAAGTAAAGATTTCTTCATGGCAGAAATCGGTATATAGTTTTAATTTTATTATTGCTCTTTGTTTTCCGACATTTGTTATTATAATTATAAACCTTCCTATGTTTATATAATATTATTACTGCCTATACTTTATCTGTTATTAGTATTGGTATTGCTTTTATTGTAGTGTGTTTATCTTTAAATCAACACATTATCTTATTTTTTATATTGTGAGTTTCCAAAAGTAGAAATATTATTGAATACTTCACCTTATTGCCGCTATACGGATCGAAAATTTTCATTATTTTCTATTATATTACTGCTACTAATATTCATAATGAAAATAGAAATATAATTTTTGAAGGTTTTTTAATAGCTATCACTATATAAGAATCTTAGTTTCCGTTTATATTTGTATATTTTTAATTATCTTATTTGTATTTTTTAACAATAATATATTTCCTGATTACCTAACTATTGTTGTACAAGAATATTATTAATATATGCTATTTATTATATGTTCCTGCTTTGTTGATATAATAAATAAATTTAATGAGGGAAAGAGAATGCTAAATTAGTATATATACTTTATATTAAAAATATAAACCTATTAAATTTGTAATATATATTATCAAAGTTCAAGGAAAAATAAAACATTTTATAATTTATTTTATTTATTTATAATATTATTATCTAATATCAATTGGTAATTTTTAATTTATTTATTTATACAGTAATTCCAATTTTTACTAGATTAAACTAAATATAATTCCAAAATTATATTTTAACAAAATAAAATATGATAAATAAAAACACAATTTATCTTTTTAAAAAGTATAACCAAGTTTTGTTTAGAAAAAAAAAATAAATCCGGTGTAAATTTATTTAAATTTAAATTATAATTTTTTTTATTAGAAAGCAAAAAAATAATAATAATATTATTAATATATTTATTTTATAACAAAATAAATTATATATAATCTATTTAATCACTAAATATATTTTATATGTTTATTTATCTATCTATTTATCAAACAATCAATTAAAGTTTTTATGAAAGTAAGCTTACAAACATATTATTATTATTTATGTTTTGTTATTAATAATTTTACTAATAAATTAATAAAACTCGAATAAATCACAAATATAAAGCAAAAAAAAACAATTTATAATACTCTCATTTTCTTTAAAAAGAAATCCATTATTTATAATTCACAAAAAAGGAGAAATAGTATAATCTTCAGAATATCTATTCAGCAAACTCAAAAAATAAAAAAAATTTATAAAAATAAACCCCTTTAAATGAATCAGTTATAAAATGGATAATAAAAATCTGCAGCAGGAGCCTTGTTTTTCGGGCCATAAAATCCTTCCGATTTGATAGAAAAGGAATTAGAAAAGCTTAAGTAGCAGCAAAAAGAAACTCAGCAAATAATCAATCAATATAAAATAGACCCTCCCGCAATCACAAACAAGATCAGCAGTAATAACAATACCATTCCGAGTGATCGACTGAATAGTCAAATGAGTAATGTACTTAGAAACAATTTTTTCTCTTAAAATTAATAAAAATCAGAAATTCCCTAGCAATAATCGCTGAAAGTGCAATAACAGTAACACCCAGGAGATTAAAATGGCAGTGCAAATCAGCAAATATAATCGCAGAATTCTCAGCAATAATAGACGTAAAATACCAAGAGTAGCATTTCCAGTTTCAGTAGAAACAACAACTTTTCGTAACAGCAGTAGTAGTTATAAAAATTACTAAAATAATCGTAGCAAAGTCAAGATGGAGAACAAGGGCAAGACCTGCCAAATTTCAATACCCAGACCAGTTAGCAAACAGCTGAAAGCCAAATTCAAAAGCGAGCTGCCCAATCAATAGATAAAGCCAAAATCCAATAAGAAATAGATAATCTTGATGAAGTTATAAAATAAGAAAAGCAAGAGATCAAGTCAATTTCGCGAAAAACAGTAAGTCCTCAGCCAGCTATTTTCTAATTTCAATATTCTAATCGAAATTCAATAAATCCAAATCAAAATAAGGCTGAAAAATTAGAACAGAAATTGCAGTAAACTGCTATTTTTTAAAATAATAATAACATGAGTTTTCAGCAATAAAATAATAACAATAACAACAATAATAACAATGAAAGTAAAATAAGTTAAAAATCGAAGGAAAAAATGAAAAATATGTTCTTCGGAAGCCAGAAAAACCCTTTTTCTTAGTCACAGCAAACATTGCGCAATAATTATGCTTAAATTCTTCACTCTCAGTCCCAGGGTTTCAATGATTCTGGCTACTTTTAATCTATAGACAACAACAATGGCATGATGAATACGATTGGATCTAGCCATTCATTGCGCTAAAATCAAAAAAATCTGACGTAAATAATTGACCAAGAATCTTTCATTAAACAAATTGATTGGGATAGGAAGGTTAAGTTGACCGAATGGTTGTGTGCAGCTTCCTTGATCAGCGATCGTACCGATGAATTTATTGAAAATTTACCTTCCTTCTTTTCGAATGGTGTGCTGCTTTGTGACCTGATTAACAGGTACCTTAAAATATAAGACAATTTTATAATTTTAATAAAGTTAACGATAGATTTTATATTTTTATTTGATAAAATTTTTTTTTTTTCCACACAGAGTCAGTGGGAGAAAAACGGCAATTTAGGGAATTTTCAGACAGCCGAAGTCAATGAACCAAATAAAGGCAAACTACAGGTTATGTATGCAATTTTTGAGACAATTCCCTCGATTTAACCCTAGATATTTGTAGATGAGTGAGTAACTTATAGAGGGGAATGGTGACGTTTTCTGGGGGTTCTTAGATGACTTGTTTCACTTTTAATTTAATCTGGTTTCCCCGGATGACATTCACAAAGATTTTGAAGAACAGCTGAATTAGATCTAAAACATGTCGGTTTCTCAGCAACAGCAGCAAAACTAATAAAAAAATATTCAATTCAACGTAAAACACGACAATAATGCAAGCAAAAATTAATAAAAAAGTATTTTACAAAATGGGTTTACTCCTAGAATGAGCATTTTAGAAACTTAGAGCCAGAAAAATGACTTTATAAACAACAACAACAACAATAATATTATTAATAATATAAAGCACGGACAAAAATATATCCAAAGATCCGGGTCTTCTCAGTTACATAAAATCCAAAATCCGATGAAGGCATCCACGATGTCCAGACTCTCGAATTCGCCGAATTTCAAAATGGGATACAGCAAAGACATCGTGAAAAACAGGTTCAACGAGGGCAATTTGTATTCTGAGCAAAAGCAAAGGAAAAAAGAAAGTGTTTAGTACACGTAGAACCTGTGGCATACCTACAATCCCCAAAATTCGTAATTTTCTAGACTTTCTGGAGACCGTTCTTCGTTTTTCGGAGCCTCCGCTCCTTTTAACCCTAGCCACAGCACCTTCAGTCCTCTGGAACCTTCAATAACGGAGTAGCAGGAAAAAGAAGTTTAAAATTGGCTTAGAAAGCTGAAAATTATATTGCACCCTAACAGACCGCAGTTGGGAATGTGCAAGGACCCCAATCGAAATGGGCTGCAGTTAATTCAAATTGCTCAAATTTTGAAACGAAATATCAGCGATGTATTTTACACGAATCCACAAACGATCGACGAATGCCGATCCAATTTGCAAACAGCCCTCAAAGCGCTGGATATGGCTGGAGCCTTCAATGTTGAAGTTTACGTGGAGGGAGTGCTGAAGGGAAAGCCACATTACCTCATGCAAATAATTTATAATGTGATGAAAAACCTTGACTCTCTGTATAATAATTGTGAAGAAGATGGCTATGTAGAAGGGGAAAATTTAAACAAAACTTATGAAATAGCGCAGGGTCCAGAAGTGAAATGTTTGCCGTACGATGAAGAGCAAATTGCTCTGCTAAAATAGTCGCTTTTAGAATGGATCAGAGACGACCTGAAGGTAGAACGACTTATACCCTAAAATTAACAAGAACTTCAGTTTTCAGATCTGGTGCCTCTGTTCAGAAATGGATTGCTCGTATGCGATTTGGTGAGCAATCTTATTTTGCGGCCTGTCAACCCTGTGCACAGCTAACCATTTTCCGAAAATCACTGTCTCGCTAACCTAAACAAGGCGCTCGACTTACTAAAAAAAGACAAGGATTTCGGACAAAAGTTCGTTTGGTGCGCCGACTTCATCGCCAGGGGAAATTAATAGGTCATCCTCGGACTACTAGAAGATATGAAAAGGTACCAAGATGGAATGCCAGCCCGGAAAAACCCGCACTATTTTGAAGACGGACCTTATCTAGGAAAGCACCTTCAGAACTAAAGCAATAACAATAATATTAATATTAGCACTAAAAACCTAAACAAAAGCAGAGTTTAATAATAGTCGTAATAAACACACTCAAGGCAACAGAGCAGGGGAAATAACAACTTCAACAACAATAACCATATATTTTCGCAATCTAATAGCAACATTAATATTATGTCTCCCAAAGAAGCGGGAGAGAAGAAAAATACAGCCATGTTCGCCTCGTAAAACCCTCATAGGTCTTCCATTTACAGTGCAAGCACAAACAGCATTATGAAGCCTGTCAATAACTATTTTAACACCAATTCCTAACCCCAAATTCAGCAACCTCCTCAACCGGAAAAAAAACCCAACTTAAAGGTTCAAATTTCCTCTTCGATTTCCACGCCGAAAAATGGTCTCTCCTAATAATAGCAATAGCATAGTTAATAATATTTTATGAACAACAATAACTAGTTAAAAAAAAACCCAAATGAATATGTCAAAGACATTCAAAATTCTTCTCATAATTTCAAACAATCTAAGATGTCAAAGCAACTCAACTTAAGCAATTAGAAAAAATCACTTTCTACATCTCAGATCAAACCAGCCGAGATTGCTGGAGCTTCAGCTTCATTTGCTTCTACCCTTGCTGTTCCCAATCCTGAATTTTACTAAACCATGAGTTTTGACCCTACTCGAAACATGATTCTTTAGGAACCCTTCAATATAAATTAAAATTAGGAAAAAAATTAAAAAATGGATGGTAATAATAACCAGAAGAATATCGATATAAAAGCCCTCTCAAAGCTATCCTAACTTTACCAAAATTAGCATCAACATCCAGATGTGAATAATAAAAATAATAATAATAAAAACAATAATATCAACGTTAAAAATTATTATATGTAATAACTACAGTAAACTTCACCTCTAATCCGTTAATCATTGCAATAAAAGGAATAAAGTTAGCATGTGTAATAAAAAGGCTATTTGTAATAAAGTTAAAACATAAATAAATAATAAACAAATAATGGAAATAACTAGTTCGATTCCTAACAAGAGAATGAACCTTTCTAATAGACAAAGTCTCAAGATAATGAATATATGAGCAATTTTTAAAAGGCCTTCTTTAGCACGCCCGGAAAGTAAAAAGAGCCCGAAGGATTTTTCAACAGTGCTGGCTTTTAATTATACAGCACGATCAAAAAAGAAAATCCCAGTATGTTTATTTAATAAAACTAATGTAATTTAATTAATATAATTTACGAAAATAATTATTATTTATTTATTTTTAATAAAAAATATTTTAATTATTAAAGCTCAAGATGGCTATATTAACCAAAGTGTGAACATCAGTACAAAAATGGAAAGGATTATAGAATTCATTTCCGACCACGGATTTTAAGAACAAATAGAAAAAGTAGACTTTTCTGGACTTTGTATTTCTGAGTTTAAAGATGGGTAAAAAATCAAAGAATAATTGAAATTATTATATTAATATTTTCTTTACTGTTATTTTAAATTCTTTTAATTTACTGATATCGTTTTTATAAAAGGATTTTCCTGAGTAAACTTGTGGAGAATTTAAATATGAAAACCATTGAAGGCATCGTTTAAAAGCCAATCTAAAAAGCTAGTTGTTTGTTTAACATTAAAAAAGTATTTTTAGTTTTGAAGACTAATCCTAAAATTGATCCAATTTTACTCTAAGATCCTGAACAGCTCTTCATCGCTCACCCTTCATACATTATTGAATTATTATATTCTATAGTTAACGCCTATAAAAATCACAATAATTATGTCAATAAAATTAAGTAATTAATGAATATAATAATATTTTAATAAATTTTAAATAAATATTTTTTAGGTCCGTTTACGGAACTTCGAATAGTTTTGCGATGTATAACTCAGGAAGTGCTACTAAAAAAGATAAAAATGAAAAGGAAAATCAAGATTTATATTATTATTCCAAGAGAGATTAGCATTGCATTTTGAATAGTAGTGAAAGAGAGAAAATGCTTAATTTGCCAGGAAAGAAAAATTCAAAATCTAAAAAGAATTTATGAATACTCCTGATTACATATTTATATTATAATGAATAAAAACAAACCCTCTTATATATTTTATTTTATTTTTTTATAATAATAAAAGTGTAAATTTTTCCCTTAATAAGATTGTTATAATTAGAAAATTAGAGTACCCCCCTTTTTTCATGCATGAAGAGCAATATTTGAAGATTGTTATATTTGTTTTATAATTAATTTTTGTATAAATACAGAGTAAATATATATATAAAAAAAAAGAGTAGCTAATAAACTTAAAATATAATAAATTGTTACTTTAGTTATAATAACTTACTTACTTATAAATAATGGAGACTAATCTGATCTCCTTTTAAAAAATATTTAAAATAAAAAGCTTTCTAATACTTCAATTATTAGTTTTATTAATAATAATAGTATATGATAATTTTTCATGATATAGGTATTTCTCCCTTTAGTACTCACATATTAGAACATTAAGTAAGTTTGTTACAGGTTTCTTCTAAAATAGTTAATAAGTTATCTTCTGTTTCTTCTCTGTTTATTAATATAAAATTTTAAAAAATTAAGAAAAAATTATTAATATTATGAACTTTACCTGTTCTTTTTTTCAACGTCGAGTTCGATTCTTACTCTATTTACAACGTCTTTAAGCATATCGAAAATGGCTCCTTCGGATTCTTCTCTATTTTTTCTTTCTTGAGACAAGGTATTATTGACTTTTACAAGTTCGGATTTAATATTTGTCATAATGGTATTATCATTTTCTTCTCTTTCACCTCCAGCTTGCTTTATGGCATCATTAATTTTGGGTAAGTCTACTTCTAAAGATTGGTGGAGCATTTCAATTTCGTCGTTTCTAGTTTTGCTTTCGAAATTGATTTCGCTCTTCAAAACTGACATTTTGTCTTCAAGGCCTCTTACTAATTTTTATTCGGTTTCTCTTCTGGACTGTAATTTATTAATTAAAATTTTACCAATTTTTATAATAATGAATAATAAAAATTAAATTATTAGTAGTATTTATATTAAATATTACTTGATTTTCAGAATCGATAGCGTGGAGGAATTTTTATTCAATAGATAAAATGTCTCTGGATTTTTATTCTAATAATTGTTCTCTGTTTAATTTTTCTTCATCGAAAACTTTGTATAATTTATTAACCTAAAAATAAATAAAAATATATTTAGATAGTTTGAAAAATTCTGAAAGGAAAATAAATCAAATAATTTATAGATAGATCATTTTAATCAATAAAAAAATACTTCTTATATAAATTTAGGCCTTCATATAAAATAACTTTTATTTTTATAAAAATTGTTTACATTGTCTCTTAATCCATTAATTTTTCCGAAAAGACTTTCTTGAATGTCTTCAAATTATTCTTCAACGGCTTGTAATCTTTATTCAGAGTGTTCTAATTTGGAAAATCTTTCATCTTCTCTTCCGAGCTATTTAAAATGAATATAATTTTTAGTAAATATAAGATAAAATTCAAAATTAATTTCAAAAATTAAAGAAACGGCTATTGTGCAAACTATTTAGAAATAAAAGAAAAAAATAATTGTGAAGTTGCATATTATAGTTCAATTATTTTATAATTTTTTTTCATTAAATTGCTATTAATCTATTTTTTGCATTAATTTTGTTAGTGTGGGTAGTTAAATAGTAGAACATTTTAATTTACCTATATTTTATTCAATTTTTCAGTAATTTTAAAAATTCTATCGTTGAAAGGAGTTTGGTAACCTATTAAAAATGTTTTTATTTACTTCTAGTTTTTAATAGAATTAAATATTAAAATTTACCTCTGGTGAAAGACATTTGTAAATAATAATATTTGGTATTATGTGAATTATTTTTATTATAAGTTGATTTATTTATTTTAAGTTATAATATGCTTTTTTCTCTATTTAATTATTTATTTATTTAATTTATTAATATATTTATTGAATGATTAAATATTTATTTTTATTATATATAATTATTGTTATTAGTTGTTTGGATGGTAGGTAGGTTATTTATTTCTTTATTTTTTATAATTATATTAATTAAATAAGTAAGTAAGTTAAGATTTTTAATTATATTTTGAAAAATATTAATTAATTTTTATTTTGCATGCTTAATTTCTTTATTCTTTTACACACTTTATTTTTTATCAACCTTTAAATTAATTAAATAAAATATATTTATAAAGCTTATTACTTATCGAAATAAATACTCCTTTTTAAAGGATTTAAGCTTGAAAGAACTTTCTTCTATAAATATTTCTGCATAATAGTAGATTATTAACTCGTAAATACAACTGTTAAAATCTCATTAGTATATTAAATTAATAATCACCTTAATAAATATTGAATTTTATATTATAATTTGTTTATATTTAAACATTTATGAAAGAACAAATGAGTAATTAAAATAAAATAAAAGAATTATAATGATGTTCCGATCACATAGGATTATGTGTATAATCATATAGGTATTTAATATATATTCTCTAATATTAATTGTATAATTGGAAAATTAGGAATTTTTATAATTCAATTAATAATTCAATATATTTATATGTTTAATCAAATATATTAAAAAAAACAAAATTCAGTACCTGATTGCTGTAATATTATAATCGAATAAATAAATATATCTGAAATATCGATATAAGAAGTTAGTATTAAATAACTTTAATAATATCTTATGAATACAAAATAAGAGCTTCAGTTTCAAGTTAAGGGGAGTTTAATACACAGTCATTATTGTGATAATATAAAAATGCGTTCAAATTTGAATACATTATTAGAAAGGCAGGTGGGTGGGATTTTAGAAATATTTGGATACTAGTTTCAAATAGCACATTAGTAATCATGTAATAAAAATTAATTTCAATAAAATGTTTGTATTTAATACATAAAACTAACAAACATCTTTACCAATAAGCCTTTTATTTATTTTTCGATTTAATTAGATTTTAGCTTTTTAATTTATTGTTTTTTTGTAGATTATCATTTATATTATTCTATTTTTAGTGGAAAATTTATTCCTTTAGTTTGAAGTTTCTGCAAGCAGTAGCACAAAAAAATGTAAACAAATTATTTTAATTTGCATTAATTATCGTTAATCTTTTGTCTTCTTTTTAATTTTTGTGACTAGAAAAATTTTTCTTTGAAGTTATGGGCAAGAAAGTTGCCGAAAAGAAACTGATCGAAGTTGTTAATTCTTCTTTGCATAAACTATTTAGAGAACATATTGACAAAATAATACAAATATTCGGTTTTAGAAAACACTGTGACGATTTAACAGGTAAATAATCTCAAAATTTTTTAGCAAATATTGAAATTTATTTTTACTTTATAATGTACTAAATAATTATCATAAAATAAAAATTTTAGATGATTCTGATTTTTCGTTTATTAATATTTCTCTGTAAATGAATAATGAAGAAAATCATAGGTTATAGCAAAAGGAAAATGGTAATATTTAGATGCTATGATTAATTAGATTTGCTTGTTTATACTTATTTTTTATAAAAGCAGAATAATTTTAAGTTCCTTAATCAACGAGCATGGGAATGAAAGGAATAATTGATTTAAAGCAGCAACAGTAGTAAGCGTAGTAGTAGAAAAATTAATAGTTTTAACAAACACAACAATAACAATAATATTCTGCATAAAGAAACGAAATTTAATATTTTTATTAGTAAGAATAAAATAATAATCATGAAAATCGGATAGTTTTAGGTGATATTTTAAGTGGAAGGCAGGCTTTGCCGGAAATAAAATAAATTGGTTAAAATAATGAATAAAAGAGGAATGATAGTGAAATATAATTATAATAAGATTAAGATATCTTTTAGCATTATTATATATAATAATCATAGTAAAATAATAAAAATCTGCAAAGTAATGCATAAAACCAATAAATGATATAGTTTAAAACTAACAAATAAGAATCTCATATAAACTAATAATAAAATAAATAATAGCAACAAAATAACAAAAACAATGAGGATTATGAAATATCAGATAAAGTCAAAAATAACTTGCTGATTTGTTCTCAAATTTTAGAACTTTAAAAGAAACTAATAGCGGAAAATCCAGGAGCCTTAAAAATGATTGACAACTTTGAGTTCCAAATAAAAAATAAAATAGATGTACGGACACTCATGAATCCACTTTTATTTATTTTTTCTGATAGTTAAAATATTAAAAGTAGCATTAATAATAATGCAGATAGCTCAAATAAAATTTAATGCAATTTAAATAGAAATAATATTACATTTTTTGATATTGAAGTAAATAATTATAAAGAAAAATAAATAGATTAAAAAAAGGACTAATAATAAAATAATTCAAAATTAAATTAATAGTAATAATAAATATTAAATGAATCTTTATCTTCTTCATTTATGGACCAAAATCAGATTTCTATGGAAAAGGTATAATACTACAATAATCTGGCTTCCAATCAAAATTTGTAAAAAAATGAGTCATTATTTCAACAAGAAAACAGCTATAAAGAAATAATAGATCAGGATAAATAAGAAGAAAATAAAACTTTGACAAATATGGAGTCTTTCGAAACCAAATATAATAAAATTAAACCAGCACAATAGTAATACCCATAAAATAATATTAGGAAAGAGGTTGAAAAATTGAGTCAATCAAATTCTTTTAGAGATATATTTATTGATTCGTAATAATCACAGCAATCTACCTTTATCATAAAACAAGATTAGTTAAATTTATTTAATAAACAAAAATAAAATACACAAAGTGGAAATAAAGTATATAATATTGAAAAACAAAATAAAATATAAAACGAAAACAATGAGAATTTTTCAAGCTTTCTTAAAAAAGAGGCCCAAAAAAATCACCAATACTCTTTTCAAGAACAATTACTAGGGAGCTGTGATACCATTTAAGGTAACAGGCCCATTAAAAAAATATAAAATATTTCCTTTTAAGACATATTAGGAAAAAAAACAATAGAAAAATTAAATTATAATGGAGATAGTAATAATGAAAAAACACTACTAAAATAAGATTTCCTAGGTTAAAAAAGCGACTCTAATTCTAAATAAGGAGCTTGTCTCTAAAGATAATCCGCCGTTTACAATTTAGATGAATAATGTCACACTTTGAAAAAGATAAAAAAAGAACCATTCTCATTTTCAGATGTTGTTGAAGAATCGACAATTAAAAATTAAGCAAAGGATTAAGAAACTTTATCTAACCAATAATATGTGCCAACTTAAATTATAAATAACTTGGATGAGGTGGATGTTTTAGGAAGAAGCTAAAAAAATTTCAATGAATACGATAACTAAAATTTTTTAGGAATATATGAGAAATAGTTGCTAACTAATAGTAATTATTTTTTTTTTAATTAATAACGTATATTTTATATTCTAATAATTATATTAATAACAAATAATAGGGAAATATAATGATAAAGGATGTATTTAAAAGTTTGATAGTTTTGATGTAAATAATTAATAGAATAAATCACTTCCTTAAAATCAATCATAAAATTAAGAACCGAGAATATAATATTAAAATTATTAAAATATCCAATTTGGGGATACGAAATATATTTCCTAATATTTAAATTCAGATAGTTGTTTCTCAGTTTAAATGAAATTGAAATCAATGCCATATTAAATACTAGAAAATTAATTCGAGTAAGAATAAAATATCCCATTTCCTTAAAAATATAAAAATAAAGCAGTAGTATGATAACAAATGTATGTTATAATAAAAAAACTAAAAATAATTCATCATTCGTTAATTATAAAGATTCATCAACAAAATTAAATCAAAATGTTTAAGATAAATATATTTTAAATAAAATATGATAAATATCTGCATATTAGCCCACTTATTCGGGTTTGAATTTTGCAGAAAAATTTAAAAAAATTAATTTATTAAGTTATAAAGAAAGATAATCTATATAAAATTATATTAGATAATAGATATATTTATATTTATATAAATCGACATTATTTAATTTATTATATCCACAAATTAAAATATATATGTTATTTTTTAAATATTTAATAATATATTATATTATATAAAAAAGTTATAATTATTAAATCTAGAATTAATGCACATAAAATATTAGAATTTTTCAATCATTTACTTATTCTAAGAATTATAAATATCTTTCTGTATGAAAAATATGGCATAATTTTATAATTCCTTTGAAATTAATAGTCAATAATCCATGTAGTAATTAAAATTATGAACTTCTATTATTAATTGCTTGAAAGTATTCATTTTCATTTCTTTCCAAATTATTAATTCGATATTTTATAAATTTCATTTTTGGATCTTTTTATAAAACTTTAATCATTTTTTCTTTATTCGCAACAAATTTAGAAATAATCATTTTCTCTATAATCATTTTCTCTATAATTATTATTATTTTATTAGGAGTTATTTATATTATAGTTTTACTCGCCATTACTTACGTTTTCCATTAATATTTTGTTTTTTTATTTATTTACTAAATAACTAATATATTTTATTTACCAATTATATATTCAAAATCAATTCTACTAAAAAATTTTATATAAATATGAAATAAGGAAAAATAAGTTATCTTACTTTAAATTTTGTTAAAATTATAATATTAAAATATATTTTTAAATAAAAACTTATTTTTATAAATTTTAACAGCAAATTTATTTATTTATTCTGATAAACTCATATAGATTTCCTTATAATTATACATTTTAGAAACAAAAATCAATTTTGACTTAAAATTTCAAACTAACTTATACTATATAGGTATTATATTATAGTTTTAGTAATAATATATATTATAAACAATAAATAATCTATGTATTTTTTATATTAATGCAATAACAACAACAATAACAGGAGCAGTAAGTTCAACAATAGGAAGGAAATGGTTCATCTAAGTAAAAGGTGTACCAAAAGTTGTAAAAAAAGCATGAAATTAAATAGAAGGAAATGTCTTCATAGTATGCACTACACAACTTTCGTTAATATTTGAGTGAAAAAATAGTGAATGTAAAAATAAAAATTATTAAAGAAAATCATTTTAAACTAATTTTAACAATACTTCCATAAAAAATACTTTAGGAACCCTACAATCCGCAGCTTAAATCGAAAAAACATTTGGTTAATGCTGAGAAAATAAAAAGATACGGCGGT
This sequence comes from Miamiensis avidus, assembly GCA_037039885.1. Lineage (NCBI taxonomy): Eukaryota > Ciliophora > Oligohymenophorea > Philasterida > Glauconematidae > Miamiensis > Miamiensis avidus. The sequence continues at coordinate 390,356 of JAWVGU010000075.1, forward strand.
GTAGAAGATAGCTCTGGAAAGGAATTATAGTAGTCAATTAATATACAGCAAACAAATTTGTGTTCCTTCAATGAAAACGAATAGCGAAATCTGTATACGAATATAGTTTCGAGAACCAAATAGTAAAGAATAGCAAAATTTCAAGAAAAAAATAGCAAAAAGAGTTGCTATAGCAGCAGCAATAAAAGCAAATTTAACAGTAAAAGTAAAAGGTTCTACAAAAAACGACCCTACCCCCCACCTCTAAATTATTCTAGACAGTTCCCAGAGAGTCAATAAATTTAAATTATAAAAACGATAATGATGAGCAAAACGAGTAAAATAAACTTAATAATGAAAAGACTAGTTGGCATGCTGTACGACTGAATTCATTCCGACTGGCTCTAAGCAACAGCAACAACAAAACGAACGCAAGTACTAGTAACGAAACGACTGGTAATGTAAAGCAAAATTCTCCAACGAAAAATAAATAAAATTAAACGGGCATCAAATTAGGCAGAAAACTAAGCAATTCGTCTCAAAGCCAATTAAACACTTAAAACACCAGCAAAGCGAGTTATATAAATTACATGCCCTTTGGGAAAAAATTCAGTTTTAGCAATAACAACAACAACAACAACAACAGTAATAAAAATGCTATAAACGTGGAGGAAGCAAATGAAGAAGAAGATGAGGCGGAGCTAGGCGAGTTGCAAAGCCAAGTTTGTGAAGATAACTTCCGAAGTGTGATTCCATTCTTCCGACTCGAGCCCAATTACCAACGCTATATAAACAAAACGAGTTTCATATCGAAGTATATGCAGATCTTACTAAACTACATTTTTAAAGCGTCCTTCCTCAGCGTCTTCGCTCCCTTTTAGGTTTTTTTTTATTCGCGAGAAATGCAGCTCAAGTATTTCACGCCAAAGGGAGAAAAGTCATACAAATCGAGCTTTTGCGGGGCTTTGTTTAGGGAAATAGTCGGCTCCCTGTTCGTTTCCGTGCCTTTTTATATGATAATTAAGGCCATGTTGAATATTTAAACGGCGAACGAAAAACGTCTGAGCATATACCTGTTTATTTAGTTTTGGATCGGACTGATGCTAGCTACCACAATGAAAATAGCGTTTTTGCATAGCATCAATGAAAGAGAATAAATTATAGAAACCAACGATAGGGTGTTTTTGGACAAACTGTGCGTGCCCAGCAACGATTATTATATAGAATTTTTGGACTATGAAAATATCAACAATGAATATTTCGAAAAAAAGTTCTTTCCTGACTGGTTTTCCGGCAAAAAAAAGAGCAGAACTGTAAAGCTATCGCAGAGTTCTAAAAGTAAAAAAAATTTATTTATAGTTTAAAGTAAGAAAACAATTGTTTAAAATTAATTGTAGATGAAGGATTCGATAAACGGTGGGTGGACATTTCACAGTTGGATTTACACTACTTGCACGACGAATCCATACTGGAAAACGATTTTTTAAAGCTAACGAACATGCAGAGTTTGTGGATTTTGATTCAGGTGCTTTTGAAGAATTTGGTTTTGCCGATGTTTCTTGAACTCTTTCGAGAATTCGGGATCTCTTTGGTCCTGATGGTTTTGTTCGGGTTTTATTTCTATAAGTACTACATTTTCAACTTTTTGCTGCTCATTCGTAACGAAAAGCAGATAAAATCGAAGCAACTCTTCTCGATTTACAAAATGATTGATTACGACACACTGCTCGACGATGACTCGGAAGAAGAAGAGGTGGAAAAGGAGGTGCAGAAGGAGGAGCAAAAGATTATTGAAAAGAATCGGAAAAAAGAGGAAAAGCAAAAGAAAAAGGAAGAAGATTAGAGACAGAAAACAGAATCGCAGCAGCAATTGTTTCAGGAAATAGAAGAAAAGAAAAAGAGCGAAACAAAAATAATAGAAGAAAAAAAATAAGAAGAGGAAGACGACGATGAAGAAGATGAAGAGGAAGAAGAAGATGAGGAGGAAGAATTCATTCCTCCGATCAATTTTTTGTGCCAGAAATCAATCAAACAATGGCACAATTTGCTGCGGGTGAAAATGATTTACCAGTACGAGCAAAACGCAGTCACGGATTTCGCACTCATTCAGCTGAGTTTTTTCTTGTTTTTCAACTTTTGCGTGTTCCTGACGGACTATTTCGGGACGATTTGGCCTGCGCGTTCGCTGATTCGTGACTCCAGCTTCATCGCTATTTTCATTGCCGACTAACTGGTCCTCGTGTTCGTGCTGCTGTCTTGCATCTTCATCAAGGTGGAAATCAACGACAACTACGACGAAATCCTATTGAAACTCGACGAAATGATCCGTATTATTTCACATGTAGCTAACAACATTTACGACCTGTGCAACAACTACAAAATCGAAGACCTGTTCACGGAAAGAAGGAACCAGTTCGGAAGAGAAAAGCCCGATTACGGAGAACAGATTTACCTGATCGTTATGTACCAGATCAAGCGTCATACGGAAATGAAAATTAAAATCGAAAACCCGCAAGAAATCATCGATTTTTAGAACAAAAACGATCAAAAATTCTTCAAACATCAAATGAAAAAATACACCAAATCGCTCCTTTAAGAGTTCCGACAAATCAAACAAGAAATTTCCTTTGATGTGTTCACAAACCCCCTCAGAACCCTCCCCCAATACTCCGAAAACTTCATTAACTTGCTCAAGGTGGACTCTGATCTACAGTGCCAAATCCTCATTCCCTCCATCCTGTTCGTCGCTGGTACCTTTTGGAACTATCTACTCAACTGGATTGAAACCGGAGACCTTTCTCTGATTGATGACACCGATTAAGACTCCATTTGTGATGGAACCGTTTCCTACACTTGTAATTGATTTAAAAATTACTACTTTTTCTTTTTGTACGAAGATAACTTTTTTATTGCAAATTATATATACCAGTACATACATGCATATATACATACACTATACTGCATTACACTACACTACATGTAACAAATCAAATTTATATAAATATATTTTTTATTTATTTAATTAACAAATTTTATATTTTCATTTTTTCATAAAAGAAGATTTGCAATAAATTTTCTATGAAATAATTGTTTAAATTTTCATTTTTAATATGTATTTACTCTTATTTATCAAAATAATGTTATATTAAATTAAATATATATCATATAATACTACTACTATATAATCATTATATATTTGAAATCTTTCAAAAACTAATTTTGCTATAATACTAACTCTCGTAATTAAAAAAAAACAAAAAAAATATGTATATAACTTTATATATTTTAATTAATTAATAAATAAAAATAAATAAATGTACAATATAAGAGTGGTAGTATAATTATTAATTATTTATAACTCGGGAAAACTAAAAATAGCATGTTTAATTTTAATCATTTTCTCTGACTATTACGCGAAGCGAAAGATTCATAACTGCTGTGTTTCTGAGGATAAATTTATATTTTTTAAGGACTAGGCTACTGACTGCTATCATCAAAATCATGTTCTACTATGATTCGCTAACCCTGCTTTCCCACACTCGACTTTTTGTGCGTATTTTTTGTGTTGATATTATTTCCAATGAAAGACTTTTCGGACGGCTAATTATATTTTGCTCCGAAATTATGCACACTGAGAGACTTTGATTTTTTCTTTCTGTGTGGCAATTCAATTTTTGCCTATTTTTTTCTTCTAATTTCTTCTTCTTCTCGTTCGTCCTGCATTTCTTATTTAGAATTGTTATTTTTATTATTCATTGTGCTATTAAATTGCGAAAAGTGATGAGTAGAGCCGAAATCGTTAAACGAAGTGGTAAAGGTGTTCACACTTTCCAAATGAGTATTATTGTTGATGTTATTAAGGAAATTGAAGCCAGTTGATGTGCCCGTTGCGTACAGATTAGGAATATGGTCACTTTGATAATTATTTTCGCTGTCTAATTATGTTGAATTATATTGGTTGTTGTTATCAAAACAATAGTTTTAGCTGTTATTTTAAGTTTTCGAAATTAAAAAATTTTATTTTTTTTGAAGCGGCAAAGGAGCAGCACTCCTTTTCATTTGGCCATTTGTTTATTGCATATTTTTTGATTTTTCTATATTTTGATTGCTTTTCGTTTTCGAAAAAAATTTTCTTCTTTCTATTACTAATAATTATAATGCTATTACGCCTGCAGTGTAGAATACTTCTGTTGTCTATCTCTTTCTGTTTGTAAAATCAGAATTTACTCAGCCAACATTGCCACCTAATCTTGCTTTTCACTTAGCATGTTTTCTAGTCTTTGATTTTCTTATAAAAGTTATCCCCTTTCCTCAGCTCCAAATTATTATAACTGCAGTTCTCCATCCTATAAAATTTTTATTTGTTCTTTCAGTTGTTGGTTTTCATTTATAAGGCACTCTTTGATTTCCTGTTTTTAGATTTTTTTTTTTTATCTTTAGAATTTTTATATAATTAAAAATTTAAATTATTTATATTACTTCCTAGTCATTCTGTTCTTGGAGTTATTATACCTGATTTTCCAAGTCTTTTATTTCCTGCAAGTATTTTTCGTGTGACAATTTATACAACTTGTTAAGCTTATCGATCTATAAAAGGATAAAATAATTTAAAAAATAAAATTCCTTACTACTTATTTATCTTAACTTACCTGATCTTTTAAGGCTTTTATTACTTGCTGATCCTTTTAACTTGAGGCTTAAATAAGATTGATTTAAAACTGAAAGCCCTCATTCTATTTCTGTAAAGTATTGGCGTATTACTTAAGAATTTCAATTTCATTTGTATTTACGAAACTGTTGTTATTGTTGTTGTTGATTTAATATTGTTGCTAATTCATAGTTTGGATAGGCTTGTCGTAAAGAGGAGATTTTTTAATGGAACTTTGCCCTATAAAGCTAGTCTACAAGTTATTTCCGTTGACAGGAGACAGAAAATTTGAAATATTAAGTGTTCCCTGCTAACTTAAGATATTTCTGCAACTCTTTTACGTCTGCAAATGAATGTGGGAAGTTAGATCGATCGTATTGCTTCTGTGACTCGTTTTTGAATTGCTATTTATCGTTCCAAAATATTATTACTAATACTACTACTATTACATCATGGGTTATTTTGGAATATTTAAAAAACTATTTTATTGTTGTTGTTGTTATGTTAGTTCTTAAGGGTAGCCGTTGTTGCTTTTTTTTTGAAAAATAGATTTTTAAACTGGTCTTTTCTACATGCTTTGTGTCGAATTTCGGAAATAGCCGTTGTTATTATTATTTTAATTATTTTTATTCGTTGTTGTGAAACTTGCAGAGTGTTTATGGCTCGAAAATTGCAAAGGTGCTCCAGACAAGTCGCAACTGGTATTAATTTTCACTAATTCCGAAGTGTCGAAGCCTTGTTAGGACTGTCTACAATTGTTTAGTCTATGTTACCCTGATTTGCTGGTGTTTTATGACTACCTTAAGAAAAGAGACTATTCATTTTCTTACTTTTGATTTCCGAAATTAAAACTACCTCTTTACTATTACTGTTATTATTACTGCTATTATTATTGTTATTCCTATTCTTAGGAAAAGCTGATTCGCAGACTCTTGTTATTCTGTTGCTATTGCTTTTGTTCTGAATTGTGCGCAGTGACTTCGTCAACCTCCTCATGAATCACATCATTTTGTAAATACTCATCACAGCAAGAATTATTGTAATAGTAGTCTGCCTGACCCAAAGTAATTTGCTATTATTATTGCTGCTGTTGTTAATCTTGATTCGATTATTAGTTCTGCTACTATAGTAGTTGTTGTCTTTTGATAGTGTTAAAAAATTGCTGATTGCAGGACTGAGAGCGGCCTTTTTTCGGATTTTCACTGTCTCCTCTGACCGTTGCCATCTATTCGCTATTTTAATTGTTTACTTCAGAAATTAAATTTTTCATATTTTTTTTCGTGTCTAAGGTACTTTCGCTTTATTTTGTTTATTGACATTGGAAATTGAAAAGTGTTGAACAGTCAGGATCTAGCACAGAAATATTCTGCTGTTGTTGCCCCTACATGTTATTATTACCTTTGCTAAAATTGTTATTGTTGGAATTCGCATTTTCTTACATCGAAAAAGACCGGTTGTGGTGGTGCTGGTGGTGGAGATTGCTCTTGTTATTTGTTGTAGAAAAAAAATGCGAATTGTCATCGTCCACTTTACTAAAAATTTCCTTATTTAAGAGCAGCAAACTCCTGTCTTGGTAGTCTTGAAACTCAGTTTTTATTTAAATATTGCTGCAGTCGCCAATGAAATCTTACTGCTGCTACTACTCCTTGTTGTCTTCCTTTTCTATTTCCGGAAATTGCGAAACGATTTCGTTTAAATTAAAATTTTAGTACAAGTGACTCGTGCTGAAGGTCGCTGTCTGTTCTTTTTAAGCCGACGAAAGTTCATTTGGACCTGTTCCATAACCCCCGTCTTTTGAATGCTTTAAATTTTGATATCTAAAACTTTCTTTTCCATGTGTTATCTATCCGCCCAATATCAGTGGTTCCTAATTTTAGCCTTTTTAACTCATTTTTTGGGCCTAATTGCTGCTTTGCTTCTGATCAGATTCCGGATTCAATTCGCTAAATGGAGAATTTTATTTAATTAACGATATTTTTTGCATGGTTTCTATTCAAATTTTTATTTTTTTTAATGAATTATTCGAAAATTTAAGTCGAAAATATATTACATGGACTTAAAATCGAAGAAATCAACTAATTCTAATGTTTATTCTATTATTATTTGCCGCTTTAGTTTTTTTGGATAAATTACTTGGTATTTGGACTCTGATTTTCGTCATTTATTAATATTGAAATATTCGATTTATTATTATTATTTTAGTCCAACTTATTATTAGAAAAACTCACTTTACTAAATGAACTATTATTATTATTTTCAGTTGGAATATTAGCTTTTGAACCGATATTATTACTCGAATTCAAGTCATTTTTCAATTATCTGAACAGCCGAAGCTGATCTTTTAATGATTAATTTTTATTTTGATTTATCATTTTGATTATATTTTCAAATTATTTATTTTTTTTTTTTCTCCCTTGAAAATTATATATATTAAGAATAAACGAATTAATAAATTAAATAATTAACTACTTATAACCAATACTAAATATAATTATTATTCATTTTTTAAATAAAAAAAAAAATCGAATTAGCTCTATTTTATTTTTTTGAATTTAATTAAAAATAACCACTTCAGTTTTTTTGCTTTTCCTCTATATCAAAACTATATAATAAGAATATAAAGAATTTGTATTATCTTCTTTCCAATATATCAAACAATATTGGGACAATAAAATATTGAAATAATTAAATAAATACTATTGAGTAAACGAGTAGTAACTTCAACTTCTTAGTAAATGGATAATATATAGAAAACTGAACAAATTTAATAACAAAATAAAAATTCTAAGCATAATTGCTATGGAAAGAACCCAGTTTACAAAGAGAAAGTAGAAGTAAAATATAATGTTTCGGCTATTTTAAGAGAATATTAATTAATAAAGCAATAAAGTAAATTAAAATGAAAACTAAAAAAAAAATTCCGATACTATAATAATTTTCATGAATTTTTAAATGATATAAAAAATTAAAAATGTAAATAAATTTTTATTATTATATTCCATTTATATTTATCTAAACATACATATAAAATTTAGGGATCATTTTTATTTGTTTCATTCTTAAACTTAATATTTTTCTTAAATAAATTTAAGCATTCTTTCCACTTCAAGTTGGTAAATTCCATAAGTTTGAATATTATTAGGATTAGCCAATTTTGAGAGCAATTTTTAAATAGATGGATGTTAAAACACATATTAACCTACTGAATTCAATTCTTCAGCACATTCTTCCCTATATTATAACTAAACAAAATATTTAATTAATGGTTTAAGAATTTTTTTGTAATTGTATTTTAAGTTTACATGATCTACAAAATGTCTCATTATTTTCAAGACGTAATATAGACATTTTTCTATTAATTCTTCTTAATCCACAATTTTTAAAATCAAAGTTTCCCAAAATAGTTTTTGACTGAAAACGACTTTTTGTGTCTCAACTACATGAGGCAAACGGTTGGTTTAAAACTCAAAATCATGTTTTAAGTAATTTACCTGTTATCTATTAACAATTGAATATATAAGTTAAAATTCTTTGAATCAAGAAAAATAAATCAAACAATCTTTGCTATTTATTACGTTTTTTCAACCATTGCGTTAAGCTTTGGTATAATAACTTCTTCATAGAAGAATAAAGAGTATATGTTGAACTCAAAGTAAAACTGGTATTATTTTTCTTTTAAACTTAATAGTTACGACATTGGTTCTAAATCTGCTATTTCTTATATCTATTCCTCAGTAACTAAATATCTCTGTTGGAAAAACACATATAAATAATTCTTAACATATTCCTAACCCAAATTATCGAACTACAATTATTCGAAAAAGCAAACCGTCATTATTTATCTTGAAACATAAATTATTAATTTAGTTATTAAATAAAAATTTAATATTCATAAAACAAAAAAGTTGCTAATTTACTTCTGTATTTCTTTAAGTCTTTTCTATAAGTTTTAACGATATTCAGTTTAGTTTTCATCATATTTATCAAAAATAGAAATTTTATCCTAAACCTTATTTTCAACAATATTATAATAAGGTAGTTCAGTTTACAGTATATTAAGAATAAATTTAAAATAGCAGGCTATGTTATCGGAAGTTGCACTCCCTATCATTTTCATAATATTGGGAAAATCTTTCATGAAAAATATACACTATAAAACCATATTTTAATATTAAAATTAAATTAGCTACCTCCTGTTAAAATAATAAAAAGCTGTTGTGAAAGAACATGTATATTTTAGTCTATATTTAAACATGGCTTAACAACATCATTGGATTATTTTCCTTTTACGAATATTTATTCGGTTATATCAGAATCTTTTTCAAAGCACCACTATAAATATTATAAATTATTAAATAAATTCGTTTTTTTGTATGCTAATTCTTTTTACACTATTCCACAAGTCTTTGATTAAATTCAAATCTAAATTTTCTTTTTAACATATTTCTTTATAATATTTGGGATGAAAAGGTTTTGACGCCAAAAAAACTTGAGTGAAACACTTTAAGAAAGCTTTTAAATTATATTGAACTGAATTTTATTTATGACTTCCGCATAATGTGAGTAAATGAGATAAATAAGATAATTGTGTTTGATTTTCAGGTAAATTTTTTTGAATTTATTGATAAATAATTTATCATTTTCCAAATCTATGAAAATAACAATAAATTAAATATTTATAGTAAAATAAAATATAAATAATTTACTAGGATAATATTATCCTCTAACTGTCTCACCACTTGCTTATATACTGGTAGAAGATCTGGCTTTTAAAACATCATTATATTATTGTTTCTCATAAGTTCACTGGAATTTATTATTTTAAAAAGTTCCTAATTTAAAAACATGAAGATTTGTAATGTTATTTAATTAAAAAAAACGATGAAGATATTAAAAATTACAGTAAAAATTTTAATGCTTCCGTACTAATTAATTTCCTTATTAATAGATTTGTTAGTTAGCATAAACGAAAATAGTCTTGTTAGTGTTTCAAGTATCCATGTGGTATATAAGACCATATCATAATTTTATGAAGAAAAGTAAAACTAAAGGTAATTTAATATCTCTGAAAAAGGAACAACGGGCGGTTTTTTGGGACCATTAACAAATGATTCTTCGAAAAGGATCTTGCACATTTCTTAGTCTTCCTAAAATAATATCCAGAAATTTAAAAAATGCACTGTCGCAGGAATAATATCAGTTGATTTCTTATTAATAAATGATATAATAATACAAAAATGGTAGCCAAAAATTACATAATTCAAAATACCATTGGAATATTAACTGGAAACAACCTTTTCAAGTATGCCATAGTGGTTTTCACCACCTGCTTTCTCACTTAGTGTTCTAATAATCCTGCTTACATAAGTATATTACAGTTAAACTATAAGGTGGAATGAGAACCCATTAATACTAGGACTTAAGTTAAAAGGTTATGATTCTATTAAAATAATAATTATTAAACTTGTAATGTATTAAAAAATAAATAAATACCATTTATAATAATTCTCCAACTATACTAAAGTATCCGATATGTGAATTCATTTATTTTAATAACATTTCTAAAAGAGATATATGAACTATAAAATTGGACTATTTTTGACCATTTTTAAACATGTAATCTTCTGCAACTATAAGGGCTTCTGAATAAAATAACTTAAATTTCTCTCTAAAAGAAGAATTGATATTATTCCTTATTGTTAATATGTCTTTTTCACAATAGTCTTTATGTTTTTTGCAGCAGGATTTGTATCCTAAAACATCTGTATTTCCGCAATAACATACATTTATTGTTTCTATATACTTTTCCTTATTAAAATAAATAGTAGAAAAAATTTGTTAATTTTGTTTATTTTTTTATACTTACAGTTGTCAGATCCAGAGTTACAACTTTGTGGTTTAAATGCAATTAGTAGTTAAAGCACAACTAACAGACTCCGGCAGCCTGAAAATATTTAATAAATTTAAGTTTTATAAATTGTAGCTTTTTTTTGGCAAATTATTTCTTAATAAAATTACAATTTTTATTTGGTCCCCCTATATTTAACATGTATGGCATACAATAATCTTGGAACATTATTGTTCGCAAATCATGTTCTGTTTATTGTAACATTTTTGATCAAATTTAAAATTTTTTTTGTGAATGATTGCTGGCAACTCATCATTGTAAACGATGTTTTTAAAGGATTTCTGTATTTAATGCTGTATTTTTTAACTAAATTTTAAATAAAACATTTTACTTCTTTTTTAAGTTAAATTAAATAAAATATAATTTATCTATTTGTCAAATAATTATAATTACATGTTTTTAGAATTTTAATCTGCCAATTTTAATGCTATTGTAATTTATTTTCTTATTCTATTTTTTGTGGAGAAAAAAGAAGCTAAATAGCACACTCCTAGTTATAAATTAAAACATTCATGTCTGTTAATTTATCGAGAAATTATTTACCTAAAATGGTGGCACCTCCAAAAAAAAGATATTTGACCTAATTTCTGAGTTTTTCTTACATTTTTATTCTTAAAATATTAATTAATTAACTATACTTAAACTTTATTTTACTAATTAATTTTTATTAATGGTGATTTTAGGATTTTTTTCATTCAGAATTTCTCAATATCTATTAATACCTAAAAGCCAAGTTAAAAGAAGAAATTAAACACATTAGTAATAATTAAACAGAATTTTATTCACATATTCTATCTATCTTAAACTAATTCATAGATTTTATAATCAAAAATATTTATTATAATATCAATATCACATTTTTGTATATATATATATTAATTGATATTTAGTAGTAGTAATAATAATACTTGATAGATAATAAAAATTATATTAAGTAAATTTTTAAAATTAAAATCATGCAGTACATTTATTTTTCAAAGTCGATACAACTATTCCACAAACTTACTTTTCTGATTTATTTCTCTAAAATTGTTTCATTCCAATCTCAACAAAGCCCGATTCAAATTCCTTTTAGAATTGCTTCAAATCATCCACTATTCTTTCGGTTCCAAAATAGGGATGGGCAACTTTCTCGCCTTTAAATCCGTGTCCGAAAGTTACGCAATAAACTCCATTAATTTCCATCGTGTGGCCCTTTTCCAAAACAAAATTGTACACACATTCACATGCCATTACCTTAGGCTCTTAAATTTCGAAAGGTTTTACCCATTAACCATCAACGACAATGGGATGTTTCGGTGTAATTTGAAGGCCTCCTTTCAATTACACCAGGGGCATTAATTTATGGAGCGACAAATCGTTATTAATTTTGACAGCCAGTTGGACCTTGTTGACTTCTCCGTTTCTTCCTTTTACAAGGTCTCCTTTTACAACTTCCTTTACTTTTTTCAATTCTCCATTGGCCATTTTCACAAGACAATCACCTGCGAAGCACCCTCCTCCTCCACAATTGTAGTAATCCCCCATATCAATATTGTTGTTTTACTATGGCTACTAAGGAGGGGGCTGAGGTTTGGCTACATTGTTGTTGTTATTGTTATTATTATTACAAACACTCAACTTTTGAATTTGTCTCAATTGTTACTACTATTAGTCATCAAATTCTGGTTTCTTTTTCGAAGGAACGGGTGCAGGCATCTTTAAAAACGTCTACTCTACCTGGTCCTTAATCGTTTAGAAGAATTTACCTCCGTATTTTTGAATTCCTGGATCACAGAAGTTATTGCACTGCTGTTTGAGATGGGCGTGACACAAAGAGGGCAAAAAATGCTTTCCCCAGTGATTGAAGGACTCGACCCTTCCCACCGCCAACGTGACTTCTCCGTCGACGTCTTTTTTGATGCTTTGGATGAAATCAATGGCCATTTAAATTCTGGCCAACTTGAATTCCTGGTTCGGGTCGTCATCTTTCATTTCAACTTCCTGTTCTTCTTTTTCCAAATTTTTGAGAATTTACGCGAACTCATTGCTAAGATCCTTCACGATTTGCTGTGCGGCCTTGTGGTGGCCAGACTTCATTTGTGCAAGGGCCTATCTGACCTCATCAACGAAGTGTACTCTGCAGTAGTGTCTGTCGACAAAGCTGTCACTCCAGTCCGGGATGTGGTAGTCCTTGACCTCTCCGACCCTGTGCTTGTTTCCGACGTAGTCCTTGTAGTGGAGTGTAAGATTCAGCACAGGTTAGTCCTTTTTTTCTGATCTCTTGATCTTCAGAACCACATCTCGCGACTGGCCGAACTTCAGATCTCCGACATTGATTATTCTTTTTTTCCCCTACTTCGATACGACGAAGCCCCCAGGAATCGACTCCAAACAGTTGCCATTTTGCATTTCTACCTCCAATGTACACTGACTTCCCATCGTGCTCAAGATGTTGCTGATTGAGTTCACAAAAATCGTTCCGATGAACCCGGGACATGGGATAAACGAATACTGTCCATTCCCTACCATTGCATACTGGTCCAGTAGGGGGGTATCGATTCGCTTTCCGAAAGCGAAGGTGTTCAGATTGAAGTGGAAATCAGGGTGCGTGTCTTTATATTTTTAGAATTGCGGCACAAGTCCTGCAGGTGGGAAAATATTAGGTTCTCCATCTGTAAGCAGCATTATCGACTGGTGCTGTCCATCAATTTGCGATTTTCTCAAAAGTTCTAGACCTTCGCTCACCCCGGCCCATATATTCGTGCACCCCTCGTCTTGCAGACTTTCAGTGGCCAAAATGGCCAGGTCTCGGTTTTCTTCACTCATGCTCTAAAGAGGGAACTCAACTCTGGCATTGTCACTGTAACTGATCAGTCCGAATCGGTCTCCCTCGTTCAAGTTCTTAATGATCGTCTTCACGGCATGCTTCAAAAGGTCCAAATAACTCAGTCCGTGGCGTTCTTTATCCCCATCTGTGTTTTTGACGTGAGCTTCAGTTGCCATGGATCCGGAAATGTCCAACACACAAACTACATCGTTCTTTACTCTTTCTTTTCCCTCAGGTGTCTCGATTGATATCTTTATTAAATCATTTTTGGATGAAATACTTAAATTCACCAATCCCTGACTCAAAATGCTTTGCTTTCCCTCAACGGCCATTTTTATTTCGTCTGAAGCCTTCTCTAATCCCTAAACTTCTTGCTTTTCTTCTTCGTACATTATTTAAAAATTAGTTTATATTTTTATTTTTTATGTTGTATTTATTTATTATTTGTTTTTTATTTTTTTATTCACTTTCTCTTTAATTTATGAAGAATTTATTTTTTCAAGTCTCATAGAAACCAGCCCGTTGATGCCTAAATAATAGTAAAACTACTGCCAATATTGTTGAAATACTCATATTAAGATATAAACTTGTAAGTCCCAATAAAAACTTATTTATCCTATTGATTAATTCTGGGATTATAATCATCATTTTCTTTTCTTTCTTCATTATAAATATTTTGAGTTATGCATTTTAATACCATTATATTTTTTTTTTTTTTCACCATAGTTTAAATCTAAAAGAAAAATTAGGTTCGAATGAAGGATATGTTATTCTAAATTATTTTGAAAATCAAGTATAGTAATAGTTATTAAAATATTATTAATTTAAATAAATAATACTTAAATTCAAAGAAAAGTATGTTCTTTAAAATTATATCTAATTATCAATCATGAGAAAATGATGATGCAAAAAAATAAAATAAGTTTAATTGTATGACATCATCAAATTAGTTTAATTTTCCAGAATTAATTATATATGTATTTTAATTAAAAATTTTTAAAGTTATATTAATACAACTGTAATTGTTTTATTGTTATTTATGTAATTTTGTTAAATTGTATAATCTATAGTTAATTTTAAAGAAGACTTCCTTTAGTCCACATAATCATTTAATTAATATAAATGGGAGACTATTTAGTTGTAATTCGTTTGTTTGTTAGTTTTCTTCTTATTCATTTTTAATTACATTGTTATTATTAATATTAACATAATAAATAAAATTATAATATATATAATATGAAATCAACAATCACCTAAAGTAGGAATTTAGGACATAAGGAATCCTAAACCATAGGAAATGAAACGGTAAGTAGAATTAAAGGATAAAATAAGTCATTGTCAGATTAGCATAAAGAAATTTTAGAAAATATCTAATCCACAAATATAGGAAAGCCTACTATTGTTGAAGCATAGAGAATATTAAAGGTATTAGTTATTTATAAAAAAATTTCAAAATTTTAAAAATGTAATTTTGAATTAAAAAAAATTTTGCATACATATATGTTATTTACTCCACCTAAGATAAATATAATCATATTTGTTAATAAACCAAATTTTAAGAAAATAAAATTTGTTTTACTTAACACATTGAGTAGTTATATTAATATTATTAGATAATTAGTGGTTTAAAATTTACACATTATATTAATTTTTTGTAGATAAATTACTATAAATTATTACTTTCATTTAAATTAGATTATAGAAGGATTATAAGATAATTTAGAAATATTTTAATATATGGATGCAGATTTTATCGGAAAATTTGTTGATTTATAAAAGGGGAAATAATTGCCTAAAGAGTAAGTTAACCAGCTGTCAGCTGCCTGTAAGAGTTTATTGAAAGACCAAGCAGAGTTAGAGGCAAAATTTAAGTAAAAAATAATAGACAAATATAAAATTCTAAATTTAATTTAATTTAATTTTTTAATACAACAAAAAAAAGACCATATGCAAATATTGATCAGCAAAAAGGAGAAGAAGATGAACAAGTAGAAGAAGAAAAGTTATTAGACAAATAAAAAATATATAAACAATTGGAAAGCAATTTTAAAAATTTGGTGAGATTTATTAAAGATCACCCTGAAGATTTTCGAATTATAAAAGAACTCAAAAGTAAAAACTTAAATCCGGAAATTGTGGATTTAAACCACTGTATTGAGTGTTGGAGAATAATCTTCCTCAAAAATTGTCCACCGCCAGCGAGGAATAAGAGTCCCACACCCAGTAGGCGCAAAATTTGAAAGAAAGAATTGAGAGACTGAAAAAGAGAAAAGATTCGTGCGAGAAGGACCAAAGGGACCTTAGAGCTGACAGAGAGCAATTTTAAAAAGAAAAAAAAGTAAGAATGGTTATCTCTATATTGAAAAATAAATAATTGTATTATATAAGAAATTATTTTATTTTAATTAATCTAAGAATGAAGTGGAAAAACTTAAATCCGATATATAAGAAGTTAAATTAAATGAAAAGAAAGATAAATAGAAGTTAGATGATGAAATTGAATAATAAATGAAACTGAGAAAAGAAGAACATAAGAAAAAAGTAGAAGAATTTAATAAGTAAATTAATGAATGCAAATCCGGTTCGAAGGAGAAAAGGCTAAGAATTCGAAAGCAGAAGAAGTAATGAAAAAGGACAAATAAAATTAAGAATCGAATTTGGCGAGAAATATCGAAGAATATGACAAAGATATGGAATAAAAGATGAATGAAAAATAAGTGCTCGAAGATGAATTAGACAAGATTAAAAAAGAACTCTTCCATCTCAAAAGACATTTTAAAAAAATAGAAGTAAATAAAATAATTTTTACTAATTAAAATAACACAATTATCGTTATGTTCACAGTCAGAAAGAGCCAGAGAAGAAGAAGTGGAAGCCATCTTTAGAGAAAAGAAAGAAGAATGGGAAATTCACGAAAAAAGAAAAAATGCAGCAGCTAGCCACATAAAACTTGCTTATAAAAGATTCAAAGAAAGCAAATCTAAAAAGGGTAAAAAGGGTAGAAAGAAAAAAACTGATCAAAAAAAAAATAAATAATAGTTATTGTTATTAATATTTTTATTTTAAGAATATCAGACATTTTTTATTAAAAATAAATAAATAATATTAGTTTTAATATATTATATGGAAATATTAATAAAAGTGTGTATATATTATTATTTTTTTTAAGCTAAAATTGTGAAACTTATTTATAATCAATAAAATCCATGATACCAAGCATCACTACTATAATTAAAATAAACAATTCATTAGAACCACTTCACACAATGCTTTTGTTATCAAGTATTTTTTTAATGTAATAAACTTGCCATACAGTTGCGATGAAGATGGCGACTATTTCAAACAGATTAAGGTACAGCATTTTGTTATGGGTCTACTGGAGATGATGCAAGTGAGAACTCGACCTTCTAGAACTAAATTTAGTTTCCATAAATATGTCATTGATCTGCTACTTATACGTGCCCATGGTGCTTGTCAAATCATTAATGTCGTTTTTCTTAGCGTGATCTCCATCTGCGTTGTGGACATCAATGGCGAAGGTAACCTATTTGTCCCCTCCTTTGGTCCTTAGGTTTGAAAATATTATTTTATATTCTCCTATTTCCTTCAACTCCATAGAGAAAATGCCCTCCCGTTTATTTCTCCTTTGAAAGACGAGGTTTTTACTAGGGGAAATTATACTAAAATCGATTCCATGTTCTTGTTCGTAGGCGACGAAATAGGCTCCCCTTATATGTGTGGACTGGTCTATTTATTCAAAAAACGTTTCAGTTTCTTTTTTCTTAACGACGAAGCCCAACATATCATCCGGGTTGAAGTCGTCCATTAACCTTTCCCACTCCTCCATTATTTCCTTTCTATCTGCATCTACGATCTCTTCTCCTCCCCCTTCCTAGTTTTATTTTTGTTATTTTGATCTACTCTTCTTCTTTTATTATCCTTTATTTGCATTTTTTGCCGTGGTTTCATCTTTTATTCATTTTCCACTTCTTATTTCGTTTCTACCTTCGGCTATTCATTATTTTAATTTTTTTCCTTTTAATTTTTTTTAATTCTTCTTCCATTTCCTTCAAATGCTTCAATTCCTATTACTTAATAAATGTCTTAGTTCTTTCTGAAAGCTCTTCATCTTCTTCTGGAATCGGATCTTCAGCCTATGATTACGATTCTGAATTTTCCTTATTTTCCTATTAATTTTTACTCCTCTATTTTGCTTAAACTTGTATAACGAGGAAAACTAAAAGAAGTAATATTATTATTTTTCTCATTTAAAAGGTTTATTATATAAATATATCTATTAAAGTTATTATAACTATAAAGTAATATTATATATTTTATAAAGCAAATAATGGGTAATGCCTATATTAATTTTTAAAGTATTAATTGATTAATTAATTGAAATAAGTAACTATAAAATAACTTAAACAAAAATTTTATTAATTTTTTTTATAAATTTCTACTTAAATTATTTAAAAATAAATTTTATATTTAAAGTTATTTTTGTAAATAAATGTGCATATTAAACAAATAATAATATCAATAATTTTATATTATGGATTTTTATTAGGAAACTTAGTATAAATCTTTTAAAATTATTATATTATTTTTTCTAATTATTCTAAAATATCTTATTTTGTTTGTTTTATTAGAAGATATTATACCTTTTTCAACAAAAAGTGAAGGTTAATTGAATAGTTTATTATTATAATAACTATTTTATAGTATTGTACTATCTCTATTTAGATTTACTATTTTTATCAAACAAATAAAAAAAAAAAAAAATTTACTATTACTATTTTTTGTAAAGCAAATATGAATATAAAAAAAAACCATATATAAATGGCTTGGTATATAACATAAAATGATATATTTCTTTAATTTTATTATAAAACGGACTTAATTTTTTATTATTACTATTTTATATATAAAAATTATATTAATTTAAACTTATTATTATAATAAAAATAATTGCGGTTGACGTAAAGTAAATATGAGTTAATGTAATTCTAAAAAATAGTTAACTTAAAATTAAACTAGGGTCATAAAATGTTTTTCGAGAAAGAAAGCTATTATATAATAAATAATTATTAATGGGAACATACAGATCGTAGACTCCAGAATTTAAAAATCAAAATGCATATATTTATTATTTTAAAACACATCATATAACAATCAAATAACTTAATTTAGTAAAAAATTAATAAGAGACACGATAAATATTCCTAATAAATTGTGTATATATTATATTATTAACTCTATCAATTCTGATCGCGCATATATTTTGAAAAGAAAGGAATATAGGTGATTATTATTCTTATAAAAGGAAAAACTAAGAAAATTAAAAAAAAAAAAAAAAAAAAAGTACCGAATACACCCCTTAACATCTTATTTTTCACCATGTCTGGCAAATAAAAAGAAAATATTAACCCAAAAGATTGCGACACAGACTTTTAATTAAACTCTCTCTCACTTAAAAAACACAAATCCTCCCCCGAGAACAAAGTAGTAGGTGGTTTCGCAAGGATAAATCCGAAGGAAGCTCAAATGAAGAATGAAATTAAAGGTAATTTACATTTATTTAAAAATTGTTCAATAATAAAAAGAAAATTTAATCTTTTATACTAAAATCAATAAATTTCATATTTTTTTATATCTTTAAAACAATTTTATTTAAAAATTACCAATCTTTTATGGTTGAAATTTAAATCATTTACATAAATTATGGATATTATATTTTTTTCATTCGACCCCTAACTTATTATTTTATTAATAGTGAACAAGTCAGAATAAGAGAAGAAAAGCCATTCATAGTCTCAGTAATATAAAATTTAATATCAATTTTAATATTTATTATTTTTCAACTTTTCACTTTATACAGTGTCTAGTAAAATAAAAAAGAAACTATTTGCTCAAAGAGCGAATTAAATTTAGTATAAAAGGACAAAGAGCCAAGTAAATATATTTATAAATATTACTATTTATTTTTTACAAAATGAAAATTTTTATAGCTGTCCCCTAATAGTAGTAATAAATATAAAGTTTGGATGTCACTTAAGAAAAGGGTAAACTTTTAATTAATTTTTATTACTAATTTTAATATTATTTATTTTTGAAAATTAAATTAAAAATAAAATACATATTATTGATTTGTAATATAAAAATATTAATGCCAAAAAATACCATTATAATTAATTTTTATTTAATAATAATTAAATATAAATCTATTTAAAAACTAATAACATAATATAGAATCAATTGATGAAATTCGCTAAAAAGAAATAAGCTCAACTAGGATTTTTTAATCCAAACAAATTTAAAGTAATTACGAAACCAATTAAAATTAGGTATTAATTTTATATAGAAAATTAAGTTTACAAAAAATTTTTATTTTCTTTTTTCATAGTTTTTCTCTAATTATTAATATCTTATTCATGGACAAATTTTTTTTTTATCTAACTATAATATAGATGTTAAAAATTATTCTTTTTTCATAAGTAATATACACTATTAATCATTTGGCTTCTATTAATAAATATTTTATCTTATTATTCTTTCATAATGATTTATTAAATTTGATATTGATAAAATCTGAGCAAATTTAATTTAAGTATTCACACCCACATATATATTTATTATGTTATTATATTATATTATATCCTAATTTAATATTATATTTTATGTTTTTCCCTATTGACTGATTTAATTTTATTTATAGACTTTCTCTAATTTCATTCAACCTAATATTGCTGAATATTGTGTCGATAAATATAATTACTTCATTGTCTTATCTGTTCTTGAAAATAATAATGAAGAACACATATAATTCATAACATAATACATAATGAATAATTTGAAAAGATTGACAGAAGATGCATATGGATACAAAATTGTGTAAATGTGTTTGGTAGTCACAAAGAAAAGAACTTAAAATTTTACTCATCCCAAACATGCACTATACTTATAATGGATGCAATAACTTGAAGAATTTATTCTTACCGAGACAAATAACTTTTATCTTCCTACTCATCAATATGGAAACTATGTAGTTTCTAAAGCAGTCAGCGAGTTTGACTATAAAAGTTTATTAAAACTTGTGAATATATTAGACTAAAATGTATTTATTCTTATTTATATTATTAATTTAATTAGCAAGGTCACTATTATTATTTTTTAGCTTATTAGTGAGGGAAATTAAACACCATAAAAACCAGACCTCTTAAGCAATCAATTTGGATGTTTAATGATTTAAAAATTAATAGAGGCTTACAGAAAATATAAAGATTAAGATTGTGATTTATTAAAAGCAGTAACTATTTATTTGTGTTATAAACATTTATATTAAAAAATGAATTAATAATTAATAAAATTTTTTTAGTTAAGAACAATAATGGATAAGATTTCTAATAGCTCTATAAAACTATCAACCTAACAATTCTCTAATTATGTTATTCAATAAATGATTTCCAATGGAGACTCAGAATACTAATAAAAAATTATTAATGAAATAATTAATTAACATTTTGTATAACTTAGCAAGGATAAATATGGATCGTAATTATTATTATTATTTTAATTATATAATAAGTTGGCTTTTATCATTAATAATTTTAAATAACTTTTTAAAAAATGTAGTGGAAAAAGTCATTATTCACTCTTCTTTTGATCAGAAAAATAATGTTTTGAATCTGTTATTACATTAAAAACAGTAAAATTTCAAATAATTTTGTTAGCTTTATAAAATAATTTTTATATCCTTTTTTTAGAGAAAACTAAGGTATATTCTTAGAAATGGTTAATGATTAATATTCAAATTTTGTCATGACTAAATTGTATGAAGAAGGAAATAATATGATAAAAAAGCAATTATATTTTCATATTTAAACCCTGAATAAATAAAACTAGCTAAATGACTATGGTAATTGATGAATTTATATTAAATTTAGTTTTTTAATTAATATATTATTATCAATGCTTAGGGTTACACATACTGAATCATATGCAAAAATATAGCGAAAGTATGAGAGCATAAAAAATATACGGATACAATTAATAATTTTACCAAAGAAGAGCAGGCTTAAACAATTATAATAACTTTGAAAATTAATAAAACATGATTCATATGGAAAACTAACTATAATACTAGTAGCAATATTATTCTTTTTATGATTAGTAGCTCTTTTATAAATAATACTACTAAGATTTTAATTAATTCAATTAATTGCCTTAACCGTACTATTAGCAAACAAGAAAACGAAGTGATAATGTTAGTTATAATAACAATAACAACCATAAAAATGCTGCTAATAATAACAATAACAACAGAGCGCGATTTTATAGTAATAACTATCATAAAAAACCTCAATACTAAAAATAATATATTACCAATAATACTAACGAGAAAACCAACCCGGAAAACTAATAAAATAATAAATGATTCGAAAAGATGCAAATAGCAATTTGATTTACTATTTTTATATTTAACATGTATAATAACTTTTATTAAATAAATGTAAATTTGAAAAAAAAAATATAATTGTTATATTCATGGTATAGAGAGACAGATATGATGGACCTAAAACAGTACATTTTATATAATAATAACCTTAGTGAGTTAACCTAAACCACTAACTTATTTTATTAAATAGTGAATTATAATTACATATTATAAATTATTATATATAAAACTATATAAAAAATAAATAATTTCATAATATAATATTATTTTATTTTGGCCCATTTCTATTTTCTCTTTAATTAATAACATATACAAAAAAGAGTGAGTAAACATAATATAAAAATTTATTTCAAATCACTAATTAAATTATTAATGTGTGTGAGAAATATCCGAGTCAGTTAAGTTAGGGTCTTAGTGGGGAAAGCATTTGATGGTCGTAGAAACACCATAGTGATCGGAAATTTGAGTAACTGTGATATTTTATCTTTAAAAATAATTATTTGTAAAGAAAGGTCTAACCATCGTTGAACCCTCTACATATTCTAATGACGCCTATCAATTTTTAATAGATTTTAATTTCAATTAAAAATAAATTATATTATCAGTTTATTTACATGTTCAGTTTATAAATGGTTAACATTAGCTCCTGGTTTAAGCACCATGATATAATCAAGACATTATTTGGATCCTAAATCCTCTTAACATGTAAGAACTGTTTCCCTGGGAATTTCTTTTCCATTTACATCTAAAATAGGCTTTCCATCATCATTTCGCTCTACATCACCGAAGGTTATAGGAGATACCCCATTATTACTATTCTGTTGTTAAAATTAAACTTAAGAAATATATATTTAAAATATTTTTTGTTATTACCCGCAATGTGTCTATCAAATAATCTTTTCCAAAATTTGATAGCAAAGCCTTTAAGATATCATATTCATGAAACTATTGTTTTCCTTTTAAGTTAAGTCCATTCTTTTTATGATAAAAAATTTTAACAAACTAAAAATAAATTGAAATTAATATTCTAAATTACAATAATGTCTTCATATTCCCCTCCCTCAATAAATCTAATTGGATATTCGCCATTAATTGCGTCTACATTATAATCACCTGCAATTACGCAAATATCAAACTATTTATCAAATTTCTATTCAGACAGCATCTGATCAATAAAGCTTTTTAAAGTTTTTAATTGGTTGATTCTAGCTAATACTGTCAATTTCTAATAAATAATTTTATTTTTAATTTAAAGAAACGTATACAAAATGTATAGCTTGGATTTACGACATTTTCTTCCTTTCCTACATAACTTGCCTAAAGATGAGTGTTGAATAAGTGAAGGTAGTAACTTCTGTCATTTTAATCTGTTATATATATTTTAGTATACAATATTCCCTTTAACGCTATATTATCACTTAACACTCCATATTAAAATTCCTTAAACTATGTATAAATGATTGGATATTTACTAATAGTAAGCAGTCCTCCATCTACAAGTGTACCGTCTAAAAATGTTGGTTATTTAGATTCGGCATGATAATAAAAACCCACCTTCATAGAATCATATATTATTTTGTGCTTCCTCGAATTAAAAAGAGAGAATACCTAAAATACAACTTTATTAGGATTCAATAAAAAATGGCTAAATTTACTATTTTTTACCTCTTGTAAACAAATTACTTCAAAATCTTCTATTATATTTAAGAATAAGTCAGTTCTTTCATTTTTCATGTCATCTTTATTATTTTTAATGAGAGGAGGACGTAAAAATAGGTTATAAGTAAGTAAATTTACTGTAACACTCTATTTTAATTGTGAATTCTAATTAATTTCTCTCAACTATATGTTAGGCATTAATTTTTCTTTCTATTATTTTTTTTCATTTTAAATATTTGAGTCCATTTTTAAAAATAGTTTTCTTTTTATAAAATTTTAATTTAGAATGTTATAATTAAATATTATTATAATTTAGTAATTAAACTATTGTAATTTGATTTTTTATTATGCTTAAGCCACTAAATTTCATAATATATGAGTAATTATTTCTATATACAATATTTAATTACAAAAAATATAAAGTTAATTAATTATCATATTAAAAATCTAATTTTATAAAAGTATATTATTTTTTAAAATAAATAATAAAGCTGTTTATATAAATCTATTATCACTGTTGGAAATGCAAAAAATATTAGTTTTTTTTAGTAGTTTAATCTACCAAACATAATATTTTGATTTCTAATTGCAATATTTATATTGTTAATATTATTTATTATGGATGTAAATATTTTTTTCCCATAAATGTATTAAAAAAGACAAAATACCTATTTTTATAATTTTTTAAATATTATAAATATAACAGTAATAGGAGAAATAAATGATATGTACAAAAATAATATAATTACTTTCAAAGAAATTAATAGTAGAATATATATATATATATTTATAGAATATATATAATATATAAAATCTCTAATATAACTTTAATTTCCTATATACTCATTTTTAAACTATTTTAGTAATATATGATTTCATTTAATATTCTATAGCAATAAAGTATTGTTTTTTTTTTTTTTCTTCATTGAGATAGTTAATGTTATGTTATAATTACATTCAAATTTAATTAAAATACATTTTTTTTTGCGGTTTATTCGGAAAAAGCTATTTTTTATAGAAATTTAACTAAGGTTATATAGTATGTACATATAAATTTAATATTGCAAATTAATAATTTTGTCAAATATTTAGTATTAAATTTAATAAAATATTAATTTTTATCAATAAAGAGTTATCAAAGCGTTTAAAATAAAAAATAAAAAAATACTAAAATAAATCATAATATAAAACTGTTAAATCAATGATTAAAGAAGTTGCATCTGGATAATAAGAAGAACAACCCAAATCTCAACATTAAGTAACTGAATCTTTAGTTAAAGATTTAGAAGAACTTATAATGGATCCTAAAACGGAAGTCAAAAAAGGAGTATTAAATATATTAATGTAATGTATGCAAACTGAAGACCAACGTGCCATGTTTGAAAAAAGCCCCATATTTGTTAAGGCTTTGATGAATTATATTAATTTTGAAACTTTAGAAGTATATGCTTTAACATGTTTGATATAATTATCAAGTGATGATATTTTCCATGAATAAATGAAATCCCTTGAATGTGCTGATAGATTAGTAAATAACATAAAAGATGTAAAAAAATTATTAAATTTTAACCTAAAAGCAAATAATAAATTCAATTATTAATGAATATAAATAATATTTAGATCATTGAAGAAATAGTTAAAAATGATTTTTAAATTTCTAAAAAATAAGCATTAATGATTGAATTGTCCACCTTAGTCTTAGTAAATTTCACTCAAAGTGTTTTAGGGAAAAATTCATTTTTATCAATGGGAAGAGAGGACTAACAATAAGGTAACAAAATAATTATAATATGATTTTTTTGATTAACTTTTAATAAATTATTTTTATTTAGGAATAAACATTATGATTTTAATGAAAATTTTTGAAAATGAAAAAACTGCCTACATGATGAAGTACTTCTCTAATATTTTGGTTAACATTTCTGCTTATGAAACCGGAAGAAAATTATTAATATAACCTGAAAATGATTTTTTCAGAATTTGTTTACCTTTCCTTGTGACCAAAGATAAAAATATTAGAACTGGAATCCAAAAAACTATAAGAAATTGCATTTTTGAATATGAAGATGAAGATTTTATGGAGAGACTTTTCTCTAAAGATTTGCAATTTATCGACAATATTTGCATAGCCATTTTAACTATAATAAATTCTTCTAAACATCTCTCATATAAAGGAATGGAAGAAGGAGTTAAATCTGAAAAAATTTCTTATAGTATTTAGCAAAAGCTTACCGAATTTGGTGGTGACAAAGATTTAATTTTAGAAAATAAATAAGGAGCTGAAGCTGACATTGCTGAGTTATATATTTTAATTGATTGCCTCCTTATATTAACAAATGTCGATATTTAATCTTTGAAACCTCCCATGTCTAGTGCTTTAGTAACTGAAACTATGGAAATTTTGAAAAATATTAAATTTTCTAATGAAATAACAGATAAAATTGAAGTGTTAACTTAATTTTTCTGAAATAAATAAGTTTATATTTAATATTTTTAGTAATTTAATATTTATTTATTCTATAAGAACTCAATATAATTGATTTATGTTTATTATTAAAATATGAAATAGTGTTTTTATTCTTTAATTTAATTATAATAAAATTTTAATTGGGTACAATTTAGATTTTACAAATCTTAATACAATATATCATTTTAAGATTTATTATTTATAGATCCCGCATTATATTTTAATTTCAAAAAGTCTAATAGTTGAGCTATATATTTTTAAACTAATTAATAAAAAATTGAGCCAATTATTAATTATAGTATATAAAACACGGCACATTTTTACAAAAATAAAAAATTTATTAATAATTAACCCATCCCTTAGTATTATTTATTAATAAATAATCACAGATTAATATAGAATAAAAATTATATTATTAAAAACAAGTAGAAAATGGATCCCAATAATTATAAAATCAACATTGACGATGTTGAGGTCTTATTCCCCTAAAAAGCTTATCCAATCTAGGAGAATTTTATGCATAAAATGATTGAATGCCTAAAAAAAAATTAAAATGGTCTTTTTGAATCCCCCACAGGTATATATTGATTAATAGGTTTTTATTATTTTTAATAGTCTAATAAAATAATTTTTATCAACTTATAATTAAGGAACTGGAAAAACCTTATGTCTTTTATCATCCTCATTATCTTATTTAAGAGCCTTTCCTGAAGAAAAACTTTTTATTATTTATGCTACTAGAACTAGCGAATAGATCAACGGAATTGTTAAAGAACTTAATAAATTATAATCTATATGGCCTGAAAAGATAAACTATTCAATATATTCATCTAGAAAAAATTTGTGTATTAATAAAGAAATGAAAGAAGATTTAAAAAACCTTAACAAAAATTGCTAGAGTAGTGTTAAACCTAATGGAGCTATAATCTAATCTTTTTAGGAAAACACAAATTCATAAGAAAATATATAAGGTACTCCATAAAAATATGGGAGGAAGGATATTCACAGAATATGTCCTTATTACTAGAGTAATTAATAATTAACATTTATTTTAAAATATATCATTTAATTAAATTATATATTTGTTTAAATTAAAGTAAAAAACTTTGACCGTAGTAGTAGTAATAGCTATATTAAAGAAAATTAACTGCCTGATATTGAAGATTTGAGAGAATAAGGTTTAAATAATAAAATATGCCCATTTTATTAATAAAAAGAAATAAGTAAAAACTGTACCTTAGTATTAACAACCTACAATTACTTATTGAACTAAGATATTTTGAAATAGTTTAGAGATCAGATATTCAGTATATATCAGGGTAGAAAAAAAGATACGAAACCAATAGTTATATTAGATGAAGCTCACAATATAGAAAAATCTTCTTGTGAGGGCTGGTCATATATTCTAAAAAGAGTCCATTTAAAAAAAATGGAGAACTAGTTGAAAGATATTATATAATAATCTAAAGATATAAAAAAATAAGTTGAATATATATTGGGAGAATAGAAATTTAAAATAATAGAATAAATAAACTATATTCAAAATTATTTACAAATAATTTAAGGTAATTTCTAATAATTTTAATTTCTAATAATATAATTATTGTTAATTAAAACTATTTATTAGACATGTTTTCTAACTTATAAGAGGAAAAAGAAAGATCAGAAAATTAAAATAAAGATTTTTAATAAAAATTACATTTTAATGGATTTAATGCTAACTCTGATAGATAAAGAATGCTTTAAATTATAGAGACATTATTAAATTACTAAGCTTCTGCTTAAAATTTAGATGAACAAAGAATATTTTTTGAAAATTAGTATGGGATACAAAATATTGAAGATATTTTTGGGTCATTTTCAGATATTTATTAAGAAATTTAAAAATTAATAATGGTTTAATATATAAATAAGATCATTTTAAGAAGTTTAAATTGTAAAATAATTTATTTTATAATAAATTTTTATAAATATTAGTAATCATAATTTTTTATGTAGATTTTTATAATAAATGAGGCAGCTTTAATCATCTATAGATCTTAATAGAATAAATATATAAACTGATTAGCTATCCAAGTATTGCTTAGCTTATAATTATAGATATAAAAAATGCAAAAATGATTAGAATTTGGACGTTTAAATAGATAATGATAATATTTCTTTCATTCCATTACTAGGGAACTCAGCTTTAAAAAAATTTAAAGAAGTTTGAATCCTAAATCAATAATAATGGCTAGTGGTACTTTATAGCCTTTTCCTATTATTTAAAATTTAGGAATAGGTTTTGAAATTGAATTTACAAACAGCCATATAATCGAGAGCAAAAAATAGATATTTTGCAGATATATTGATAAAATTAAAGAAACAAATATGGATTTTAGCTATATTAAAACTAAAAATACACAAGAATTTTAAAAAAAACTTGAATTGTTGCAAGAATTTTTTATAAAAGCTGTAGTAACAACCTAAAGAGGAGGGATACTAATTTTGTTTAGTTGCTATAAGAAATTGGATGAATTTAATGAATTTTTAAAATAATCAAATAACAAATTTTAAAATTTATTAAGTCTAATAATATTAATTATTATTTCGAAGTAAGATAACAAGAATTCTTAAACTAAACATTGAAAGATTATAAGAAAAAAATTGAGGATGATTAAAAATGCATATTTGCTGGTGTTGCAAATGGAAAATTAACTGAAGGAATAAATTTTACTGACAATCTAGCACGTTGTATAATAATTGTAGGTCTGCCTTATTTAAATGTAGGGGACCCTTTAATTTAGGCTAAAAAAGAATACTTTAATTTGAGAGCAAAAGAAGACAATAACTTTATTTCAGGGAGATAATGGTTTAGTCTCCAGTGCAGCAAACAAATAAATCAAATTTTTGGAAGAGGAATTCGACACAAAGATGACTATTGCTCACTTTTTATTATTGATTCAAGGATAAAAGATGAAATTACAAAATATTTACCCAGTTGGATAAAGGATGATACATTTAATTCGTGTGATGATTTAGAATAAGACTGGTAAAATTTCTGGAAATAAGATTATATAATAAAGAAAAAGAGATCCTGTTTTATTTGTTTGTAGAATGATCAAGTTTTACTATATACGGAGTAATTATATAATTAAATTCTAATTTATATCATTTTAATTTATTAATATTTATATATTAGATGCTGTGGATAACCTATTCATTAAATATGTAGTTAGGATTGGAAAAAATAAAAAAATACATGCCCTCAGTGCAGATTCGTAAACTATAAAGAAACTAATATAATTTAAGATTATGAAAGAATTTTTGAAGATATGGACAGTAATAGCTAGAAAATGGATGATTAATACGTCTGAATGAATTAAAAAAAATATAAATATTATAAATTAATTAATATTCTATTTTATTTGAAAATTATTTTAAATATTATAAATGATAATAAAAAAATAAATGTAAACTATGTATGTATATAATATTCATAATTTATATGTATGTTTAGGACTTTATAATTTATTAATGTTTCAATTCATAAAAATTATTTTATAATGTTCATAGCAACGGAATCTTTTCCCTCTACTTTTTCTGAGCTTATTTTCTTAATGTTTAGAGATTTAACTTATTGAATAATCTTTAAAAATATTTAAATCATTTAATAAGCATTTCATTTAATAATAAACAATAAAACTAAAAAAATAGTTACAAAATCTTTATATGAGGTCTATTCAATAAGAGCAATTACGATGTAAATAGAAGATCTATTTTAAACGAAAAGTTCGATATTATTGGAAACAAATTGGTTTGTCTTTTCTACATATTCATCAATAAATTCTTTTGCTCCTTCAGTTAATGAGGCAGCTAAAGTAATAATCCCTTTAAGAATTCTGTGCCCATCAATATTATTTAAAATACTATTTGTTTCAAAGTCTTTCTCGTTTGCTACTTGTTTTTCATTTAATAATTTTTCCAAAATAGATTTGACAAAGTCGAAATATTCAGATTTATTTTCTAAT
Organism: Miamiensis avidus; assembly: GCA_037039885.1. Lineage (NCBI taxonomy): Eukaryota > Ciliophora > Oligohymenophorea > Philasterida > Glauconematidae > Miamiensis > Miamiensis avidus. The sequence goes on from JAWVGU010000075.1 coordinate 420,291, forward strand.
TCGTTGATAAAAATTATTTAAAATTATATCCATTTATATATTTGTTAAGTTATTATGATTACCTTGCAAAATAATTTTAATAATTCCTGATAAGAATCTACTAATTCCAAAGTTTTTAAGTAATTTTTCATCGTCTAAAGATTTCAAATATTCTACACAGTCTCCCAATAAAGGTCCTTAAAGTTGTTGGAGTCTAATATCACTGTCTTTTTTACTAGGAATGAAATTAGGCCGAATTATTATATATTTTTAAACAAAAATAACAAATAAATAAAATTCATACCTGGTGGTATATTTAACTTCCTTTTCAATAGTTTTTAAGGCATTGTGTTGGGGAATGAAAATTGAAGAAATGATAGCAAACCCGTGCTTACTTTCCATAACTTCTTTAAACTGAGTTTTCATGGGTTTGATGATTTGTTTTTCAACTAAGACAGTATCATCAACGGAGTGAATCAATTTTAAAATTACGAAAAAGGCGATTGTAGAGTCAGATTAAATGATTTTCATAACGTGGTCTTTAACGTTCTTGATGAGGGTCTTTCTGTCCTTGGCTTGGGCATAGTTGATCAAATCTAAGCAAAGTTTAACTCCTTCTCTATCTTCAATGAGATCAAGTATTTTTTCTTTCAAATATTCGATGACTTTTTCTCTTTCGGCTAGATAATTAGAGTAAAAAATATTAAAAACAAAATTGCATTAATTTTATTTATTTATCAATTAATCAATTAGTACCTTCTACCAAAACGGGCAAAGCAATTTGTAAAATGTGTTTAGAGATAAGAGGATAGTGGTTTTATTTGTCAATGATTTTGAGAGCCAAGTTATCGATTCCTTCGAAATTTAACTTTTGGCTTTCGTCGGGTTTGTTTCCTCTGGCTACAACATCATCGAACACTTTTTTTATTTGAGTTAACTCGGCAGGCTTGGCTAAATTTCTCATATATTGGTCAATGACTTTGGCTCCTTCTACGTGAGATACTAAATAGTAGACGTCCTTGAATAATTTGTCGAATAATTATTTTTTAATTTCTTTATCTTTCACAAATTTGATTATTCTCAAAGCCAAAAAGTGACCATATTTAGATTTAACAATTTCTGCAAAATTTCCTTTAAGGCAAACTTTGAAAACCTAAATTCAAATTTAAATAAATGGTTAAAAAGTTTGATATAATTTTTTTATTTTATATTTGATTTTTTAATTACTCTTAATTGTTGTTATTCGGTTCCATATTTTATGCAAGCTTAAACTGCTCTACTTCCTTCTCTTTTGTGAACTAATTAATATAAGATAGGTTCAAGCTTTTTGATTAAAACATCAATCAATTTTTATTTTTCTTTTTCAGATGTTCTTTTAGACCATAATTTTGTAACCATACCATTGATTTACCCTAGAGTAATGTTACCTGATTATAGATATTATAAATATTGGGCATGTTGGTTAATATTTAATAAAATTTCACAGTTAAAATCATTAATTTTAATTATAAAAATACCTTATAAATCTCCTTAGTTATCTTCATTATTTTCAGCTTAAATGATGGTTTTATTCATTTTTTTGTTTTACATTTTTCTTTTTTCTTAGCATTTCCTTCTCCTCCCTTTTCTTTTTTATTGTTGAAATTTTTCTTTTTGACAACTTAAGTTTGATTTCCTTCTTTGAAAATTTTTTTATCAACTTCTAAACTTTCAATATTTTTAAATTCTCCTTTGTGTTTTCTTTTAAGTTTTGCGATTTGGTACTCATTGGATTTGCTGTTATGTAAAAATTATTTTATTTTTTATTGATTATTATGCACAATTTTTTTTTTTTCCTTAATTTTGTATACCCTTACTAATTAATTGATTGAACAAAATAATAATTTTGCAATAATTTACTCTTTACCTCTTATTAAGGTAATAAATACTTAATATATAAAATATATAATAGTAATTCGCTAGTTTAAAAACAAACACAATGCATGATTGTTTTTGTTTAATATTAAATTATTTTTCAATACGATTTTGTTTTTCATAATAAAATATAGGTAATACTCATACCTAAATTTCTTGTAATATTTATAAATAGTTACTTTATTTAGTATATTAACAATAATGCTTTATGTTGTGAAATGGTCATTTAGATATCCGTTGATATTTTAAGTTGTATAAATGTCATAATTATATGATTTTGTAGAGTTTTATGATTTTATTACGTTATTCAACTCAATATTACAATATAAATCCGGTAAAAAATATCATTTAAAAATTTAAATATCTACTTTATGGAGGGGATCACAACAAAATAAAGGGATACATATCAATTTATGATGTAGTAATTATATATGTTTATTGAATAAATGTAGGGGTAGTGGAAGAATATTAAGCAAATTTTAATTACAAAAGGAAATTAAAGGGAATTTAGCGAATTTAAATTTGAAAGTCATTAAACACGCTATTTTAATATAAAAATTGTAAAATAGTGTGAGGAAAATTACTTCTTTCTACACAAAAAAAAAAAAAAAAATTATTAATTAATATTCTATAAAACAAAAAAAACCACACGAAACAGAGTAAAAAACAAAAACAAATCAATCAAAAACAAAAAATTTTTACGCACTTGCCCAACCATGACCAACTATAAATACTGTGTTGGAGAAATAATTTTCGCCCGAGTTCTTATGTCTCGATTTTGGCCTGCTAAGGTAAATTTCTATGTGCTTTGTTTGGCCCATATTAGTCTTCATCTTGAAGACCTCATCCATCTTTCACAATAAATAATATTTTACAGTCTACGTAATTTATTTATAAAATTTAAATTTTAGATCTCCAGTTTGCAAGAACAGATGTACGAAGTGAAATTCATAGGCTTGTCTGGAGACATACAATTGTAAAATTCGAATTATTATTTTTACAATACTACCTGGTAATATGCAGTTTACTTATTATTATTATTTTTTATTTCAAGTCATATAAAGAAATACAAAGACCTACTTACCTTTGAGTAGGGGATTAAAAGAACCCAAAACTCAAAAATTAAAAATATCCACGAAGCTGTAGAAGAAGCAAAATTGTTACATGAAAAGTATATTAAATCCCAAACTTAAATGGCTAGTGAAGTTCCTTAGGCAACAATACCACTATAGAAATAAATTCCCAGCAAAAATCTCAGAAAAAATGCTCAAAAAGAAACCTCTAAACGTTAACAATAAAATAAAATTTAAAAATTAAATTAAAATAACAGCAACTGCAATAAGAATTAGAATAACAGGCAGTATAATAACAAACTTAACTAATTAATAACAAACGCACCAGAAGTAGAAGCAAAAGTCCCAATATTTAATCCTAAAGATAAGAATCAAATTTAGAATAGATATAACAACAAGAAGAAAATTAATAATAACCGGCTTAAGAAAAGGTATTTATTTAAAGGAGAAACACTAGAAATAATAATTTTTCTGAATTAGATAGCTATTTTGATAGTACTTTTTAATAAACTGCTTAAAATAATAATATAAATATTAACAAATAAAATCTATCAAAGAAAACTATTTGTGACGTAAATGACCAAGAAGAGTACAATAAATCCCAAGACACATAAAGTTTGAAATCTTCTAACCTTAGCTAAAAGAGAACATCTAGATCTTAAATCAAAAATAATTGCTCGAAACAATAAAATAAAGAAAATTTAGAATTAGGAAATCCTGAATGCAGTTTATAAGCACAAGTTAGCAATGCAATAGCAACAACTACTGATAATAAAATAAATGAATAAGAAAATATTTAAAACGAAGAGTAATAAAATACTTCTAAAAGAAGTTACAATTCTAGAAAACAAAAAAGCTAATCCCAAGAAGGAAAAAATGTCCAATAAAAAAATACCAAAAAAGGAACAAGTAATAAAAATTCAAGAAAATAAGATAAAAAACAAGATGAAAGAATCAAAAAATTGGTTAAATAAACTAAATAAATATTAACTGAAAGCTTTTTGTATTCTTAAAACAAATAGTAGGAACAAAATTTGTAGACAAGTAATTGGTAAAGTAGTTTTCCTATTGATAATAACGGAGAAAATAAAATTTCAGAATTCTAAATCCAAGAATAATCAAAATAACACCCATAATAAGAATAATAATAGACTGAATAGAATGATGATGGAAATAATAATAAAAACGACATATAAGAACAATAACAGAAATAGCAGTAGCTGAAATCTTAGATTTAAAGTCCCAAAGACGATTAAATTAACAGATCTCCCAGTTATTATGAAGACAGATAGGATGTTTAGCATTATGAAAATAAGGTATAATATGCATAATTTTATAATATTTTTTGTTTATTTCTAATTTATGCAACACTTATTTTAGGCTTTACAGCTGTAGAAAGAGCTCATGCACCTTAAAAACATTTACTTGTAGCAATCTATGACTTCGAATCACCCTTTTGAGGAATAACATACAAAAGAATAAAATTCAAGATACTCTCATCATGAATCTCAGATGGACCATTTATAATAATAATAACAATAACACTAACAGTAATAGCCTCAATTTTATTAGTAACAAACTTCTTCTGTACATTAAAATGTCAACAAATTATCTCCTTCTTTTGGATATAATTCCAATTCTTACTCTAATTTTTAAAATGCTTATTATCAACACTAATAATAGTAGTAGTAATAATAAGAGTATTTACAAAATATGCATTAATAATTCTAAAGTAACTAGGATTAGATGCTGCAGCCCCTGAGTCAAAGCAGGATAATATCACCTGAAGAATAATAATTAGCTCAAATATAACAATAGCAATCATCAATCCAATCTTATTCTCATTCCAATGGAGATAGCAATCGTTCATAAATCCCAAGTTTAGAAACATCTAGAATTATTAATAAAGATAATGTCAATAGTACCATGGGCAATGCTCACGATTATCTAAGATATAAGGTAAAAATTCCTCCTAATATTGAAGACTAATAATACCATGAAGATATATCGTACCCCTTTAAAGAACGAACTGGTATGCTAAACTAATTGTAATAACAAGATAACTATGGAAATATATGTTATTCTGCCATAAAGAATATTCAAAAAACTTAGGGAATTAGTAATTTATATTAACAATAACAATAACAACAACAACAACAACAACAATAATAATAACAACATTAATAATCAATGAGTGCTATTTCCATGTGCAAATCAGTAAGCAGAATTAACTACTGCGAGGGAATAGAGGATGATATTGGTTACAGATTACAATACAAAATAATCCCAATGCTTGAAGACAGAGTAAAAACTCCTTTAGTTACAAAGATAAAGAGCTTTTTGTATGTGAAGTCATTGAAATCGCCAAAGAATTCAGGTAAACTAAACATAATCAAATTAATGTAAGTTATTATATGTTTTTTTTACCAAAAAAAAATAGAGAAAGAGATTTCCCAGGAGAATATATTTTTGACAAGGAGTACGGAATGCTTTTTGAAGAAATTTACGATTTATTCTTGAATTTGCAACGTAAAAATAGAAGAGACTATCAATATGTCTTAAACCAAATAATAAAAACTATGAAAGAAATTGACAAAAAGGTGCTATAACACTACCACAACTATAGAAGAATCAGACATTGTAGGCAAAAACACATAATTAATAGAGAAGGATAACAAAAGTTATTTGCACCGGGGCCTCTCTCTAAAGCTATTAAGATCGAAGATAATGATTAGTAACTATAGAATAAACTTTCTTGTAAGTAAGAATACTTCGAAAGACTGGCTAATAAAAAAACAGTATCTGATTAGTAAGTCTATGAAATAGAAGATAGTGATGATGATTCAAGCTAAACATTGAAAAAAACGGAGACTTTTTAATACAAACTGTAAGACTTTGATAGAAATAGAATCCTAAACAATCCTGATGTTTCTCCGAGCAAATTTTCTCCCGTAAGCTTCTAATTGTTTAATTTAAAATATTATATTTCTGTTTAATCATTCATTCATTTATTATAATTATTATTTTATTTTAATTTTAGAGAATAATATAAAATAACCTAAGTTTGCTTTAATAAAATCACTGGTAATAGAAAGATAAAGAAAATAATTAAAAAATAATGGTTTTGGTTAAGGTTGGAAAGGAAATTTAAAAACTTTTGGTGGAAAATCAAGTGCCAATTACAATTAAACATGTGATGATAAAAGTGTTAAGAAAATATTAAATTTTGAAAATCAAAAATAAATTAAATAAGAAGATGATAAAGAAAATAGACACTTATAGGTCCATTAGTGATTTTCCATTAATGATTTTAAAAAATATTAAATTTGCCAAATTATTCTAAGAAAAAAAGTAATTTAAACTTTTGTAGATACTATATATTTTAATAATTTTTTAATTTATAATGATTCTATATATTATTATATGAGTATTAATGAAAAAACATTATTGTTGAATAAAATTTATGATTTTAATTTAAAAGGATCTAATATATTTTTATTTACATATATAAATATATAGATATCATTATCTTCTAATTCTTTTATATTTTTCAAACTTGAAAAATCAGGATTCACTAATATAGTTTGTTGAATAAAAACTTCTAATATATTATTAGTTTAAAAATCAAAGATAAAATTAAAGAATATTAAACTTAAACTAATACTTAATTTTAATTTAACAAAATTAAATCAATAGAAGAAATTTTAATATCTAAAATGATATTTGGTACTTATAAAATGTTTTCATAACTCATTAATATAAAAATACTCAAACTATGTAAAAATTTGTATCCTATGTTTTTAATTTAATTTTATAAGAAAAACTCATAATCCAAAAGGGAATTCTTAATGCCACAATTAGCTATGGTAAGTAGGAGACTATTTACTATAAATTTAGTGATATCCTTTATGAAATGAGCATATAGTTTCTATTTTTGATGGAATATATCTCTGTATTTTCTAAATTGTATTAGCAACATGTACTCCAACACGAACCGTACGGGTAACTACTCTTCTAATTTTTTTGAAAAATGATAAGTTTCTTCTTTCCTTTAAATTTCTGTGAAAAATATTTTTAAAACTGCAAGAAATTTTCGTATAAGTTATTCCGATATTCAAGCCAAATTCATGGAAATATCCATCTAAAGTTATAAAAGTTTTTCCATAAACAGATTAGGCATTAAGTGTTAAACTGGTATCCAAAAAATTTCCTTCAGCATAAATTCCAGCACTTATGATTCCGGCAATTGAAGCCTATCCATCAGCGTACAAAGCACCTTTTATATATGGTTTCAAAATGTAATTACAATACCCCGGATAGTTTTGAATTTATTTTTAAATCATGACAGTAAACCTTGCCTACGCCTATATTTTATTTTTTTCATTCAAGAATTTTTTTATTGTTTATTTTATATTTTTATAATATATTTTACCTGAATCGGGACCACTATAATTCCATATAAGGGGAAAGTTGCTCTAAATAGAGTTACATCATAAGATCTTCCGTGCTCCTCAAATTACGATTCGCAATTTCTCCAGTCAAAAGATACCAATCGAGAAATAAGATGTCCATTAACTTTAGCATCTATATATAAATTAGATCTTTCTATATATCTGAAATAATCGCTATCAACATGGATTCTGTTTCCCAAAACATGAATTGAAGCAAGTGTATGCACTTTTTATAATACAGGACGCTCAGATCTAAGTAAAGTTATTTTTTCTCCATTTTTTTTATTGTCATCTTCATTTATATCTTCTTCAATTTTTTCAGCACCCTCTTATAGGTATTAAGATTATTTTAATTCACCTTCTTCCACCTCAATGACTTCTGTGGGCTCATCAAAAGGCACGAGATCAATTTTTATTTCATTTCCATTTCCCAATTCAATATCTCCCTTATCCTCTATTGATAGTTTTGTTTTGACGAAATTAGCTTCGTGTCTATATCTCCACATTTCCTTAGCTATTTTTAAGGTGTCTTGTTAGGTATTATCGATGATCCAGAATTATTATTTAACGTGCCCCTTCACATTTCCAAGCATTTCAGTTCTAGATTCTCCAGCCTATAATTTATTACCTTCACTTTAGCCGACGTCAAATTAATAAACTGATTTTCCTTCAACTGTAATACCTGTGTCTTACTTCAAGATGGTATTTCTATCATATTCTATGTTCGGTAAAGTTATTTTTTCAAGATTGACTTGCGTGTAATCTTTTGAATTATATTCTTTATTTATTACAATGGTATTAGAATCTAGTTGATTTTTCGTATAGTCTACAGAGACCTTTCCCAAATTGTCTTCTTCAATGTTCGGGACTTTGTATGAATGATCTCTAAGTTCTGGGAATATGTCATTTATTAATTACTGTGTCATCCATGTTACTACCTTATCTTCATCTTCAGATTTTTCACTTTAAAGAGATATCAATTCTCCAGAATCTGAAACAACAGTCGCCAAATAGAATAAATCTTGCTGTTATTTAACCTTTTTTTATAAAATTCGTAAAACAATTTTTATAATTAATTTATAAAAAATTATGAAAATATATATTTTAACTGTGTATTGTTATAAAATACGTAACATTTTAATATAAAACATAAATTATTTTAAAACAGTTTATTTTACGACTTATTCTCCAAGATCTCTTTCATATTCATCCTCCCCCTACTTTAATTTTTCTATATTTTCCTTAGCATCATTCATTTCAGATTCTTATAAAATTACAGAATCTTTCTTAGATTTTTCTATCTTGGAATAACTGATAGCAATTTCAAAAACATTTTTTTAATCATCATAGATCGTTTATACATCACATTAGGCTACTACTTGAGTTATGTCACTGCTTTCTTTATTGATTTCAGAAGGAGTAGAGCTGACCTTGATTTCATTTTTTAGTCCATAGGTAATAATCGGAGGTGCTATATCTAAATATCCTGCTTCTAGTTTATCCCCTTTTTTCACCTTAAATTATTTGAAGAAATTTCTGGTACTTACTACACCACTTTGCAGGTTTGGTCTATTTTCACTATAATAATAGTTATAGTAAACTCCGGTTGACAATAATAATAAAAGAGTAGCAAATACAGTTGATATTACAGCTAATTTCATTTTTTTTTTTTTTTTAATTATTTTTTATTATAAATATTTAATTCACCAACTTATGATTGAATCTAAATTATTATAAAACATAAGTATTTAGAATATAAAATTATCATTATTAAAGGAACTTTTCTAATATAAATATTGCTTATAATATATTCTATTTTATAATACTTTTCATATATAAAATAAATTATTAATAATATATTATAAGTAATTATTGTTTCATAAAATATTATAAAAGATATATATAAATATTAAGTTCGAGTAATGAAACATTTTTTCAATTTAAATTTGAAATAAAAACCAATAGATTATTATATTTTTATTATTCACCAAAAATTTATTTGATATTAGAGCAAATTTAATATTGAAATTTCACCAAAATTAGTTTCTATAAAAACATAAGCATCATATATTTGATGATAAATATTTAAATTATTGTAAAAACATGTTATTTCTAATATTATGATTAAAAAAATAAAATTTATATTATTTACAAATATGTTTATATATTCTTTTATTTGATATTAAAAATAAATAAATTCTAAATTCTAAACTCAAAAAATATAAAAAATTTAATCAATTCTAAATAAAAATATATTCTTCCTATATAAATTTGTTTTTTAATATAAATCAAACCATTTTATATAAGCGATAAATATTTATGTACGTATAAAATTATAAATTTAACTATATATATTTATATATGAAGATAATTTAAAACTATCATCGAATTTATAAATTTTCGATAAAATTTCATTCAGTTTTGCTCTACACAGGTTTACTAACTTATTATTTAAGATTCTAAATAATATTATTTTCTTTAGACTTTAAAATTTAATTTTTCTATTATTATTCATTGCTAAAATTTTAAAATTAAAAATTAATAAAACATTAATATATTTAATATTATTTTTTAAAAAATAATATATTTATTAATTATCTTATATAAGTAATTTACCCAGAAATTAAAGCTTTAAATTTCTAAACAGGATCATATGAAATTTATTTATTAGGATCGCTTATTTATGTATCTCTGTTAAGATTATCTTGTTTTAAATCCTTTATCTTAAATTATAAAAAATTAGCATATAATTAATTTTCTAATGTGTATTTACCTTTTATTTTAGTATTATTTGAAAGTATTTTTAGTATGTTTTTTATTTTGCACATTCTCCTTGCATAAATGTAGTTATTTATTTTTTTTACCATTATTTTGATATTAATTTATTGCCTAATTAAATTAAATCAAAATTAATAAATTTATATATAATTTTACATTTTTATATACATTTTTATAAGTTTTAGGATAAATAAACTTTGAATATAGACATATGCAAATTTAAATATAATTTTCAACGCTACTTCTATTAAATTATTATACAAACCAAATATTTGTTAGCTAGTTAAATATTATTCTTTCTAAAAATATAATTTAAAATATATATTTTAAGCATCATAAGAATAAAATTATAATATTATTACCAGAAAGCTATTCAAAATATAATACTATATTTTCAATGTAATAATATAGTGGCATAGATAATCTAGCTTTATATTTTTTTTATACATTATTAAATTCCTGTTATTATTTGGGTGTAATATTATTTTTATTATTTTTATTATTCAAATATTCTTCAGTTAATTAGTGTATTTTATCCTTCAATATAATAAATATTTTAAATTTCCATTTGATATCTTTTTATATAAAAAATTACAAAAACATTCCTAATTTCTTTTGGATCCCCTTTTTGGTGTTATAATTTAGTTTAAATATATTATTTATTTTCATCTAATTAAATAAACATTTATAAAATTTAATAATTAATAAACATTTATAAAATTTTAAATATATTTACCGATCTAATTTGCTTCTTATTCAATATTTTCTATATCATCGCTCAAAATTTCTTCTTCAATTATATCAACCTTTAAAGTATATAAAATATATATTGAAAAATTTTTTAATTCGGTATATTACATTTTCTTTATCATTAGCAAGTAGTAATTAAAAGTATTTTTTTAATTAATTTTATTGATAATTCTCCCCAATCATATATTTTTGACTTATCTATTTTTTTTTTTTTATATTCTTCAATAGCCTGTTTATATAAATTTAAAATGAAAATGTAATTTATAAATATCAATCATATTATTCCTACTTCTTTATACATTTCAGGATATTTTATCTGTGCATAAAGACATATAGTTATTTTAATAGTATCCTCATTATTATTTTATGAAAATTTTGTTAAAAACCATCTATTCAGTAATTCATCTTTTATTTAATCAACTTATATAAAATATTTGTCAATAAAGTATTGGTATATTTGTAAATATTAACATCTATCTATAATATTACGTGTTAATTTATTATATTCACATACTAAGCTTTAAATGTAGAAGTAACATGGTTTACGTAATTTTATTTTTTAATATTTGTTTTAAAAGTTAGTAAATTCTTTATTTTATTTTTAAGAAAAAATTTCATTATGATTTTCTAAATATGATTTAATGATTTAATTAGTATTGTCCTATAAAAAATATAGTTTTTTTCATAAATTTGCCTAATTTTATATATAAATAAATATATTTACATAAATTTATTGATGATCTGATTTTTACTGTTTCATTTCAGTTATTTCCACAACTTTTATCTATTTAATATTAAAATAATTATATAAATTTACTAATATTGTGGCTTTTATTATTAATCATAAAATTTTATACATATTGATTATTTTAGTTATTTAAGGTATTATTTTATTCGTTTGAGATTTCATATTAAGGGGAATTAATTGAGTTTTCTTAAGTTTAATAACTTGGATTTATCTAAAATGTAATATAATTTTTAAAAATAATATATTTTTATAAATATTTAAAAATTTATGAGTAATTAATTTTTACCTCTTATTATTACTAAATGATTTCTAATTCTTAATTATAATTTGTAATATTATTGTTTTATATATAATCTATTTCCATCATCTGCTTATTATCAAAATCTATATATTCTAATTTAGTATTTAAATTATTATTTAAGATGTCTTTATTAATTTGGGCTAATGATTGATTTTCATTAGTAGGAGAATCATCTAATACTATTATGCTCTATTATACTAATTTTTAAAAATATTATGATTTTAAATATCATTTTCATTTAATAATGGTTTTTAAGAATCCTTTTCCTTTACAATTTTATCTTTTTCTTTCCTATAATAAAAGTACGTTTTACAAAATAATATTTATTATTATAAAATAATAAATTATACATTATTTTCTTAATATTAAAGTTTATATCATTTTTAAATTATAATATAAATTTAGGCTTATATTATCATTATTATAGAATTGTTAATATTTTTTATAATAATATGAATTATTTGATTATATTTACACAGCTCTTTAAACTAAATCTTCCAAATCTGATTTATCGAGTATTATATATTTGCCACTCTAACTTTCATCCCTCTAATTTAATATCTCATCATAAATTTCGACTTAGCATAAATCACATATTAATCTTTTAGTATTAGAAAAATAAAATTTTAAATCTTAATCACTATGCTTTGAACATTTTTCTTAATTATGTTATAAATATTAAAAAAATATGCAGATGATATTGTAAATATAAAAAGTACTTTTTTATTCTATTATTTTCAGTTATAGATGCATTTAATCTAATTTTTTATTAATCTTTTATAAATTATTACTATTAGTTTGTTATTCATTCACATCCTCTCTAAATAATTATATATATATCAAACTATTTGTTATATTATTATAATAATTGATATGGATTACCTTAAAAGCAATTCATTGATTTATTACATTTTTTTATCTGATAGAATAATTTTTTTAGTAAATTTTTGTTTATTTATTATCGGGTTATTTAATTCAAGCTTCATGCATTATGAGCAATGGGGTTAAGCAATTATCCCTTCATCTTTATCTTCGTTAATATATACAACAAAATAGTTTTGGTCCTAGTGTTAAAATAAACATTTTCCAGGTTTATATTTTTTTTTCCATTTTATGCATTTATTTATAGTAATAAAATATTTATTAGATTATTAGTTTTTATTTAATTAACCCTCGCAATTTTCTTCTTAATAAATATTTTAATAACAAAATTGTAGAATAAAATTTAATCTATATTTTCTATACACATTCAATGATATAATAAAAATAGGATTGTTTTGAAATATATATCATACATTTATTATAAGATTGTTAGGTTTTTGCTTTTAAATTTGATCTAATAGTATATTATTTTAGTATATAATAATTAGAAATTGCTAATTAAAAATAGTAGGGATATATAATTAAAAATAATATATAGCCATATTCATACTTCAATAGCTAAACAATATAAATTAGTAAATTTATGAAAATGTATAATGTATTATCTTAATAAGTTTTATAATAACAAATATAACATTATAAAGAATATTTAAAAAGCAAAGGAGATACTATTTCCTGAACAAATTGATAATTTGAAAAAATTATATTTTTTATAATTAATATATAAAAATTGTTTCTTATTTCCTTCTTCTATTATTTTATAAATGTTTATTTAAACATTTTTATTTTATTTTAAAAATAATTCTTACATATTAAACAATAAAGTAAACAATGTAAAATATAATATGTATTTATAATATAAATTATTATAATTAATATAATAAAATTTAAATATCCATATAATTTTCATTTCAGCTGGTTAAAAAATAAATTTTATCTCTATATACTAACTTCAATAATATTAGTATTTTTTTTTGTAAAGTCATTTAAACTCTTTTATTACAGTGATCAGTTATTCAACATTTTTATTTTATTATTAGTGACTTAAAGATAAAATTTATTCAAATATAATAAATTCATATTAATTATCATATTACCTTTATTTTTTCTTCCTGGTGAGTATCTTCAATAATATTTTTTTCGTAAGATTAATTTTATTTTGCCTTTGAATTAAAAAAATTAAAATTTAATTTAATTCAAATATTTCTATAACAATATTAAATTACTTGTTTAGATTTTACTAATTTAAAGTATTTTATATATGCCATTTGTTTGTGATTTTCTCCTAACATAAATGATTTTATCTTTCCATTTTTCATTTTATAATCATCATAAGCCTTATATAAAATATCATGTTGAAATGATTAATTAATTCCATTAATATATTTGTATACCTTTTAATAAGTGTTAGGATTGTATATCTTTAAATAGAGGCTAATCAAAATTTAAATATAATAATCAACGGTACTCCTTTCAGTAGATATATTAAACCATTTTCTGGTTATTTCATAAAGGATTTCATTCACTAAATAATATAAAATTAATTATCATGACACACTCAAATTATATTAATTCATATTTACATGTAAATTTTTAAAACAATTATATTAAGGATTTGATATAAAAATACAAATTTTTATATATTTTTTTTTTTTTAGTTTATTAAATTCTTCCTCTTCTTGTTATGAAAAAAATTATTATTTCTTATTTAAATAATCTTCAGTAAGCTTTTCGATTTCTTCCTATTATTAATATTTTTTAATTAAAAATTAAATGTATTATTATATTAAATTTTATTTACATAAATTATTTTTATTCTTTATTTTGTTTCTTCATTATTCTATATCTGTTATTAATTTAGATGTTAAGATTTAAGCAAAAAAAATCAAATTTATGTATAATAATTTATAATTGCTACTTAATAGTTCAAGTTTTCTCTAGGATTTTATTCGATTGCTTCATCACCTCTATCTATTTTTTAAATATCATATTTTTTATCATTAGTTTAAATGATTTAGCTTTACTAACTCAACATATAGTTTAAATTAAAAACCTCTAAATGAAATGCTTTTTATCTATCTGAGGTATTTTATAATTGTAATTCATTATGCTTCTACATTTAAATTTTCATTTAATTATAATCTTAATTAACTCCTAGCTAATTTTTCTTAATTTCACCCTATAAATTATAGATCTAGATTATTTGTTTTTAATGCTGTTGCTATTCATCTCTAACTATAGTTTAATTTCTTATTAAATCCTTATATATTTAATAATATTTAATATTATTTTCTTTCTAGTCTATTTATTGTTAGATTTTTTAGTTTCCTTCCCTTTACATTAATAATATTTAATTCTAAAATATTATAAAATAATTTAATTACTTTAAATCTGAGATAATATTAGCTAAATCTTATTCTTTCTAAGTATGATATTTTGGAGGTTTTGTATTATTAATAATATATTTATTTTTTTCATTATACATTTCAATTAGTCTTTATTAACAAACTAAAGAGTTCTCATTGCTACAATAATGCTGTATTATTTGTTTATGTTTATCACATATTTCTATAAAAAAGATAAAATATAATAATAAAACTTTATTATAATAAATAGATTTTAATACTTTTTCCTTTTATATATTCAAAGAATTT
Source organism: Miamiensis avidus (assembly GCA_037039885.1). Taxonomy (NCBI): domain Eukaryota; phylum Ciliophora; class Oligohymenophorea; order Philasterida; family Glauconematidae; genus Miamiensis; species Miamiensis avidus. Next base: position 435,821 of record JAWVGU010000075.1, read on the forward strand.
TTATAAAAGTTATATTTATTTTTAACATGTAAAATATTTTATTTTCAATTATTCTAATTCTTCTTATTCTTCTATAATACTAAATAGAAAAATTATAATGTTTAGTTCTAGATTTTTAAATTTAAGATATTAATTATTTACTTCAATTTTAGTTTTTCATTTATATCCTATAAAAGATTTATTTATTCTAAAGATCCTATATCAACTAATTCGTCATTTAAAAATTGTTCAAGACAATATGAACAACAAGGTACATAAGAATAAGTTTACTAATCATTTTTATGTAAATATATAAGACTATATTCCTATTACATATGATTAATTTTTTAGCATTTTCCAGCTTTATAATTCATTTTTGATTAGCAGCAATAGATATTTATTTTATTATTTCTTTATTATTAATTTTTACTCTTTTAACTAATATTCTTTATTTTATATGCTCGAGTTTTAATGTCATTTTGTAGAATAAAATTTAATAAAAATATATATATACACTAAATATATTAAATATTATTTAGCTGGGTTATTAAATTAAATTTCTATATTTATATAAATATTTTTCAAATATAATTGCTATACTAATTTAACAAATTGTAATTTTCTAAATTTCTGGTTTTAAGTTCATTTAAATTGAATTATATAATTTGCTTATAAATAATAAATACACCACATATACCAAAATTAATTAATGCAAACTACTAAGATATTCTTTCCTATAGCGTAATTATGCTTGCTAAATTAAATACAAATCGAATAATTACATATTTTGCTCATAAAAATAAGAATTATATTTTTTTATATGATAATCTATCTAAATATAGAAATTTGTATTTTATAATTAATTCTCAATAAATAGACACTTAAATAATAGCATGTTTGTAATAAATATCTAAAATTTATAAAATATTTATATATTAATAATTTTAAATTCATTTTTGATTTAATTATATTTATTATTCATTTAATAATTGAAAATATATCATTTTTAATTATTAATATATATAATATTTTCTTTTTCAATTTAATATATCATCTAGATTTTAAATCATCTAATATTGATCTATATTAACTTCATAAATTACTATTATTTTTATTATATTCCCTTTTTTCACAAATCCTCCTATTAAACTTTATGATCATCATTTTTATAGTCATAATAGTTATCTTCATCAAAATCATCATCTAATTCATCTTCCTCTTCATCATAATCATCATCTAATTCATTATCTTCATCAAAATCTTCATCTAATTCATAGTCTTCTTTTTCATCATACTAATCATTATCATCATCATCATTAATTTCATCATCTTAATAATTTTATTTTAATACTTAACTTTATATATCATCAAAACTTTACTAATTAAATTAAATTAATTTAAAATGCTAATTTTTTATTTAAAATATATAAATATATATGTGTATTTTAATTACATTTAATCTATGATCATTAATGAAAATCTTAAAATATTTTTTGTATCTTAATTGTTATAAATATTTTCCTATCATAAATTTTTTTTCAACCCTTTTTGTTGTCTACTTGTATCGTTATATAGCCTTTTAAATAGTAACAAATATAAATATTATTTTATTTAATATATTTTGCTGTACTTTCTTATGCAAGACAGGATATGCCATCTTAAAATAGAGACATATAGTAAGCCTAATATTTTTTTCAACTCGTTTATTTTTAATTTTTTATTTAAACCATTTGTTGAATACTTGATTAAAAATTAAAGACCTTTTAATAAGATGAATTTGGTAACAATTTTATTGATACAATATTAAATTATAAATTATACTCGTTAATTTATTAAACTCAATTATCATATATTTTATATGAAAATAAGTTGATTTGGCCAATTTATACTAAGGATACATTTTTACAGCCTAATCAAATTCTATGTTATCTTACTTTGAAAATTAATACTCATTATTTAAATATTTTAAGGTAATTTATTTTTGGGTATTCTATAAAAATTATTTAAATAAATCATATAATATATTTATTTCTTAAATTTACATAATTTTGTTCTGGAGATTTATTTTCATTATCTTGATTTAATTCGATTTAACTTGATTTACCTTTTTAAAATAAATTTATAAGCTATTATATCTTTCGAATTATGAATACTAGTAAATATATTAATTTTAAACTAAAGCTTTAAATATATATAACTTATTATAGGAAAGTTACAATAAAAATTTGTAATTGGGCTATTTCAAATTTATCACCATTTTCTTAATAATTTAAAACTGTGTGTAAATTTTTACTTTTATTATTAATTGTTGACAATTAAAACTAATTTTTTAAATGATTACATATTTTTTGATTTAATTTATTTTATAAAAATGATTTATATAACATTATTTGAAAAAATTTTTGTTGATTTTGCTATTTATGAAATATATATATTATTTTCTGATTATTATTGGTTTGTTTTTATAATATTTAAATGTATCATACACAAATCATTAATTTTTATTTCCTATATCTTATAATATTTGTTAGCGGCATTATTTATAGAATATATTTTATCAATATTACCTTATAATATTAAGTAGGTGTCGTCATTTTTTTTGAATTTTTTATTTATATTATCATATAATTAATTAGCTTAAATTTATTTATTTTTCTCAAGGATTATTATTTTTTTCTCTATTAGTTTAATATAAATTTGCATGAGTTCATTTTCGTTTATAATTATACTTAGATCATTCCTTTTTTGTATATAATTAATTTATATAATTATAAAAAAATTAAATTATAAAATAATACTATTATAAAATTATTAAAATACTCTGTTCTTTATAGTGATTTTTATAAATCAGATATATCGTGAAGTATTATAACTTATTTTTCATATTTTTCATATTATTAAACATTTAATTCAATTAAACATTAATCGCAAAGTAGTTATTGTTTATTTTCTAAAAAATAAATTTAATTATACTGATGCTTTTCACACTTGCCTAAACATATATTATAAAACTTTATTAAATTACTTATTAGTAGTTAAATTTTAATCAATAAAAATATTTTTACTTTACATTCTTATCTTGGATATTTAAATTCGTAAATTTTTTATTATTTATTCATATTTATCAATATTCTTTTCAAGATTTTATTTTTCTCTTTATTCACTCCTGATAAATATTTTATCACAATATAATAGAGTTTATATTTAAATACTAATTAATTATTTACTTTTTATCCAGATCTATATTGATATTTTCCATATCCATTAAAAGATTTATATGTTAATTTGATATTTTTATATCTAATTCATCTTAAAAGTACTATTTTAAACAATAAGAGCAGCATGGAGTTAAATTAGTTATTTATTATTGTTTCTTATGTACATATACAATTATATATTGTTCATTATTGTGCTAATCAATTGTGCATATCCCTGCTTAATATTTCTTTTATTACATTTTTTCTAGTGATAATATTTAAATTGTATTATTTATCTAATTAATTATTTATTATGTAATATTAAGAAAAAGTGTAGAATAAAAATTATGTAATAAATATATTTAAATATTATTAATTAGGCTCTTATACAATATTTATATATATAAAAAATACAAATGAACACAAGGAATTTATATATATATAAATTTATAAATCTTAAATGTTAATATTTATTATTATTTATTTATATTATTAAACTTTTTCATTATAAATGAATTTACAAATTATATTATAATTTATTTTATTTCATGCAATTACAAGTCTTCCAATAATATTAGCATAACTTATTTATTAAGAGTTATAGTAGTATTATAATTACAACTTAATATTTAAATTATTTTTATATAAATGTAATTAAAAATTTAAAGTTTCATTAATTTTCATACATAATATTTATAAACTGTTTAAATATTTATTTTTAGAATAATAAAATTAAGATACACTCAATATATAATTGTATTAAAAATATCAATATTTTAAATATTAAATATAGTAGAGTTCATCAGTCTTATTTAGTTTTGTTGGTAGAATTTTCTTTGCTTTCAATTTATTGTTCTTCTTAAAAGATAATTATTTCTTATTCAATCAATTATTTATAAGTTTTTATTTTGTCATCATAAAATTATATTTCTTTTTTACTATTTTCTATTTTAGATTCTATTTCCATTTTTTCTTATCTATTTTATATAAAAATTTAATCTAATAATTTAATTTATTTTAACATAAATTTATAAATACTCTTTATTTTAAATTAAGTTTTATAATTCTTTTTTGTCATAAATTTTGTAATTTTCTTTTTTCTTTGGTTAATTATTGTTAATCTTATCATTACACAAATCAATAAGGCATTGCTTGCAGATCAATTCATTTCCATTATTTAAATAAAAAAAATACTCCTATTCTTTATGTTTCTCACATTTTTCTAAAGGTTTATATAACTAAATACTAGTATTTTTTATTTTTGTGGATATTTATAAACAAAATATAATGTAATTTACCCAGGTTTTATAGTTTTTATTTATAATCCTGCATTTAATTTATTGATTATATAAGATTGTTAATTTCTGCTTTTAATTCTTTTTAGCTTGAAATATTATCAGAAATACTAAAATATATAATTTTTATATTTACTCACTAAATATTATATAGTGAAATTTCCAATTATTATTACTTCATATTTAGTACTTTATTTATGTTTTCCATATCTTCTTTTAGATTTATTTGATTTTTTGAGATATTAATTTATGAAGTTCCATTTATTTGTTCTTTCAAACATTGCAAGCAATTAGGATATAACTATGTAATTTATTCGCTAGATTCTTTAATATTTATAATTCTATATTCAGATTACTTGTGTTCATTTTTCGAACATATCCCTGGTTTATATTTTTTAGACATATTTAAAATCTAATTATTATTATTCATTTTAGTTAGTAACTAATTATTTATTTATTTATTAAATAAATGAGAATTAGATATAATCAAATATTTGTAGAATAAAATTTAAATAATAAAATACATTCTATTCAAAATTTAATAAATTTAGCTATTATCTCGTATTTTAATAAAATTATAGAATAGAGATAGTAATTTTATTCATTAGATTAAATATTATTATATAAAATTATTGTATTTATAAAAGTCTAAAATATGATATGTATTTATTATTATAAAAATATCTCTTAATTTATTCAATCTTTTTATATATAATAAGTCTCCAAACAGAAATATGGTTTAAAGAAATTCTTATACATAATTAAATAGATCCTGAAATATACACTGATAATATAACTAGCTGGATTATACAAGGATACAAATTCTCATCAAGTAAAATAATAGGATAACAAAGAAGAGTAGATAGAAAAATAAATAGAATTATAAATGATATATATAAAAATATATTAAAAAAATGAATATAAGATTTCTAAATAGACAAATTATATTAAATTTATAACTATATTTGTATGTGTGTATGTTGTTTAGAATGATCAAAACAAAAAAATACTGTTTTTAAACTATATTAACAAGTTTATAAATATAAATAATATATTAAAAATCATTTCATTTGCTTCATAACTCAATATGTTTATTCTTTTTCATTCTCTGATATATCAATTTTATTTTATTCCACTCCCTTATTATACCTATATCAATAAATTTTATTTACTGAAATTTTTCATATATATATATATGTAAATATAATTTTTTAACTTTTTAAATTTGAGGGTTTAAAAATATTTAAAAATATTTTTCATATTTTTACTCCTTCTTTTTATCATTTTCCTTCATAAATAAACAATTTACTTAATGTTTTCTTTAAAATTTATCAATGATCTATTCATTATATATTAAAAAGTGTAATATTAATAACTTATAATAATAGCTTTTAATTTTTACTTTTTAATACTCAGATGATGGATATACTATCTTTAAATATAAAAATACGAAAAATAGAATAGTATCTTAAATTCTATTTTGCACAGACTTATCTTTAAACAAATTTCTATCCAACTCATGAAAAATTTGTTGAGCTTTACATAAATAAATAATCTGATATATTCTGAATAAATAAAACAATTATAAAATTACCTGAAAGCTTCTAAAAATGAATAGTTAATGATTTAATATAAAAGAAAGTAGTTTTAGATAAACTGAAATCAGGATATTAATTTTATATTTCTTGAATTTCTTATAAATCTTATTATGAGATATCTTATTAATGATACTACAAATATTTTTTTGTGATTTCTATTAAATATTCCTTTTTTTTAAAAATCCTTATTAATCAAATCATTCATTTAAAATTTATTTTAAAGTTACATAATAACTATATGGCATTTTTTCTATTTTTTAAGTTTAATCTGAATTTTGAGATAATTTAATTTTAATTTGATTTATAAAATATTAAAATTCTTTCATCAATAATTGTGATTATTCATCCTAATACTATTCTAGAATTTTTTAGCATCTTAAACAGAAATTCAAAGTATATTAAGTATTTTAATCATACTAAAAGAATAATTAAATATTTAAGAGAATTATATAATTATTTTTGAGAATTAGATATATTATTAATTACCTCCAAACTTTTATAAGTGTTATTATCTTTTTATATAATATTAGAAGGATTATTTTCTCTATTATCATTTTTATTTTCATTAATTATAATTATTTTATTTTCAATTAATTTTTATTATAAATATGAATTTCTGTTATTTTTGATGATAATTTCGATTAATTTGTGAATTAGTCTCTTTATTTTTTATCTAATAAATTATACATTATTTTATAAAAGTTAAATTTAAAAAAAAATTACATAGAGATGGAAAGATGTTTCTGAATCTCTTGTTCCCCATATATTTTTTCATTTTCTTATGAATTTATTGATTTTTAGTCATTTAATTCTTAATATATTTCGATGAATTTATACTCACAAATTAATTTATTGTCAATTATAGAATAAAATATTAAAATAGATCCATGACATAAACATTTTTCTAATAAAAAATATATGTTTTAATTAAATTAATATTTATATAATTTTATTTTATTAATACTTAAAGGATTTTAAAATAATTACCCTATTTTTATATCCTCTATAAATTATTTTTTCTTCCAATTATATCTTTTTCCAATTAATTAATTTCTTTATATAAATTAAATATGGCATTTATATCAATTTGATAGCTAAAAAATTATTAGTTTATATTAAATTAATAGGAATATAGTTATCATTTTTTTATTTACTTTATATTGAGAATATTATTAAATTTTTCCTTATCCTATAAAAGATTAATTTGCAGATTTGATATTATATTAGATGTGTTGCCATTTAAATATTCTGATATACAATATGAACAATAAGGTTGAAAAGATTCAGAATTTTGTTCATTTTTTTATATGGAAACTAGAATAAATTATTCATTATTGTGTTAGACATTTGAGCATATCCAAGGTTTAAATAGATTTTATTGCATTTTTAAAATGCCAATATTTATTTAATAATATATTTATTTCTTCTTTTATTTTAATAGGTTAGTATTAGTAAACGATATTAATTATATATTATGTAATATTATAAAAATTGTAGAATAAAATTTAATTTATATATATACATATAGTTAATTAATAATACAAACTTAATTGTATCTAAAAAGCTCAAAAGTATTAATTTTTAATGTTATAATACCAAATAATTGTCTAAAACACAAATTTTAATAAAGAAGCAATAGCAAATGACAAATAATTTAGATTACAATTAACCTAAAAAAAAAAAAACTAAAAAAATGAATGATAATCTCTAAAATAACTTTAATAATCGAATATTCACTAATTGGTTATTATAATAATATATAGTTTCATTAAATAAATAAGTATAATATATTTTAAATAATATTGTATATGTTATGCTATTTAGACATAATAATAATAAAACAAAAAGTAATTAATAAAAAATATATTAAGCTATTAGCATAAAGTTAAAAAAATTTATAAACCATACTTATTTATAAAGTAAATATTCAATACTTATATGGATTTAAATATTAATTTTTTAATATTAATAGTACAATTATTATAAAACTTCAAGATTTTACATTATAATTACCTCAGTGATTAATATTTATTAGCTTTTGTATGTATACATTAATTAAAGAAGATATAGAAATAAAAACATATTAATTTTAATTTATCACAAAATATTCAATTATTTATTTTTTTAATTTTAAATCATATTTTTATTTTTAACAATTTTTTTAATAAAATTTATATATAGAGTCTTTATTTTATAATTATATTTTCATTTTAGATTTTAAACCATTTTTAATTACTTAGAAATATAGATCCTTGCTATCTATATATATAGTTTAAATATAATATTAAAATATTAAGTTTTTTTACTATTTAATATCCATTATAATTAATAATTATTGTAATAAGTCATATTTTATATTATTATATTTACTTTTCATTCTATTTCTTTTTTTCCTATAATTATTTACTATCTATATATTAATATTAAAATCCAGAAAAATAGTTATTTATATAATTAGTTAAATTTCTACTTAACTTCTAATATATTGATAATATAAGTTATAAATAAGAATAAAGGTTTCAATTTTATAAATTAAATAAATTTGATGAATTATATAAAATATAATTTTATTTTAAAATTAAAATAAAGAATTCTATCATTTTGTTTTATAAAATTTTGAAAACATTATAGCCTTAGGACTATGTTTATAAATTTTAGAAATTATTCTGCAATACTTAAAAAATACCACAAAATTACAAAGTTATTAATATAAATATAATAAATTTCTAAAATTCTGTTATTTATATCTGTAGAGAAAAATTTATTCAAATTTATTCACATTCATTTAAGAAGACCTATACTTTTAAAAAAATAATTCTATAGTTAATAAATTATATTTTCTTATATAAAATAATTTTCTGATATATTGTTATCAAATTTAATATTTATAGTTATTATAAATTATTAACTAGTTAATATTTTTAACTAGTTTATAAATTAATCTTTTCAATATTAAATAACTTAATTTTATAAAATTTAAATAAACTTAGCAAATTTTAATAATATTTTAAATGATAATCTTAATTATTATAATTTTTATTATAAAAACATTTTATTTTAAATATTTTACTTTCTGTATCTGATTACTTATTAAATCTACTTTGGCATAAATAACAACTAACGTTTATCTATATTTCGGATCGTTTATATATTAACATAGATTCATTTGAAAAATAAATCTAATTTATAATAATGGTTAACCTCTATTTGTTTTCTAATAAACGTCTATAAGTTATTATAATAATATAATTATATATATATCCCTTATAAAAATAAATATATCTTTAATATAAATTTCAATAAATAAATAATAATAAATAAATATTTTATAATTTGAAAATTTTAAAAAATGAAAAATAAATAACTACTTATCATAATAATTGGATTTCTATTTATTGCTGAAATTACATGTGCATGCGACTAAAGCCTATCAGACAAGCATAAAGTAAACTTAGATACATGGAGTTTTTTAAATTAATATTCTATATTATAATAACATTACATATAGAACTGCTCTGATTGTGATGACGATGGATGCAAATCATGCCTCACGGGATTTTATTATAATTATCTGGAAAAAACATGCTTATCTTCAACTATAACTTATTCTGTAACCTAATAATATTTATATAAACTTTTAAAATTAAAATTTATTTTTATAAAGTAAGATAGCTCTTACAGTATACAATATTACCTCTTCTCAAATGAAGAAATAGTATTCTATTGCTCGGGACAATTGGTATACAATTAAGAAACTAAAAATGTTAGTTGTTAGTATTGCAGCTATTAAGTAATAGATAACTATAATTATTATAATTAATTTATAAATGTATTTTAAAAATAGAACGCTTATTCTTGTAATACCAATCTGTATCTAGATTTTATTACAGGAAAAATGATAACATACACAACAAAACTTGATTGCTACTCAGGTTATAATAAATTCACCAGTAAAAAATACGAAAATGAAATCTTATATTATACAGAAATGTGTTATTATAATAATTATTATTACTGCGGATAATATTAATATTAATACTATGATATTAATACAAACCAATGTGTATCCAATCCTGAAGGTTCTTATTATTGTTCATTGCAGGACAATGGACAATATGAGTTATAATTATAATGTTCTTGTTGTGATTATAATAATAATTATCAATATAATTACAAAACGAAGTAATGTTTTAAATAAGTATGTCCTAATGAATGTGTATCAGGTTGCAGTCAGTATTATGATGATAATACAAACTACTAGGGACAATAATATACTTAATGCATTGTCTGTGAAAATGGAATTAAATACTTTAAAAATTAACAATGCTCCTCTGTATGCCCATAAGTAATAGTTTTTTATTTAATTTTTTAGTATTATCATTTTAATATATATTATATAAAAAGGGGTTTTCAAGCTGTAATACTTAAGTTAGAGTATACCAGAATAATATCTAATAATACTATATAGATGGAAACTGCTTTTAAGGATATTATCAGTTAAGAAAAGAAACCTAAGTCTAGTGTATAAAATGTCCAAAATGCTTAAAAGATTGTATTAATAATCAAAATATCATAAATGGAAATCCTTTAAATGATGGTGAATTATACGACCCTATTAGTTAAAAATGTTTTAATTATCCTGTCAGAGAATTTAATTGCAAACTTTAGGGGAGCTATAGTCAATGTGAAAATTGTTATTCGCCATATTATAGAAAAACTGTAAATACTAATATATTATGTGTGAAGTGTCCAGAGAATTGTCCAAACTACCAATGCTATACTGAAAATAATGAAGATATTACATATTGTAGTAGTTGTAAATCTGGAACATATTGGGATGTATTAACTTAAAATTGTGTTTAAAATCCTACAAAATGTAAAAAATGTATAAACAAAAAACTATGTAACCAGTATAATGCAGTGTCTGTAGTGACAATAAAAGGAGTATTACATATAACTGTTGTCCTCCTAATTGCAGCGAATGCGATTACATTAATAAAACTACTACATGCACCAAGTGTAAAGACAGCTTCAGATTTAATTCTCTAAAAAATAATTGTGAAGATACTTACTCTTTCATTTAGCTGATGAAGTATTTCGCAAATAATTTATCCTCTAATGATAATAATAATAATGGAAATGGTGGATAAAATAATGGGGGAGGTTCTGGCAGCGGAAATAATACTGATTAAGGAGGATCTAATAACCAAGACAACATTAAAATGATGCTTTGCTATGAAAATCTGAAATAGTTATAAACATCCAAAATAGGAAATGCAATTACCCCCTAAAATACTGAAAATCTTGAGCAACTCAGTTTTTTAATTGAAATTAAATTCAATCAAAATTTTGTACTTAATACTGACTGCTTTAGTTATAAAATAATGTTTGAGAACTAATAGATTACGATTTATAACTTTAATAATAAAGACATATATTTTAATGTCAAACATAGCGAATTAGAGTAATTTGGATGCTCTACAGAATAAAAAGATGAAAAAACCAAGTATATTTGTGGTGTTAAACTTTAAATTCTTATGGGAAGCATTTCTCAACATTCTCACTCCTTTTCTTTTTCGGTTGCTAAAGATTTGGGCTCTATATCTCTATAAGGGTAAATAGCTACAATATTAAGTGAAGATGATTCCTAATCGCTTAATGACTGTTGTGAAAATCCATTAAATATAGCATCAACTATCTAGTTATGTAATAAGCTTACTTGTAGCTAACAGAGTAATAAATTGGAATACAAACGTATGGAGCCTATTTATTTGTAATTCTAGATTGTTTCACCTGGATATAAAAATTAAAAATTAAAGTTGGAATAAGTCAAGTTGAATTCGCTGATAATATAGGCTGAGGAGTTTGATAACGAAACTCCTGGGATAATTAAGTTAAAAATTTAATCCGCTTTGGCTTTCGGTAGTACTACTATCAGTGTTATTGTATCTTTTTAAATTGATAACTAAAGAAGATTTCTATTATCGGCAAAAAGAATGCTTGAAGAAGATGATTATAAATTAAAGTTAGTGCAATAAATAAATATAGTAAGTGAGGAAAAGAAAGTTAATACTAGTGAATAATCTTAATCAAGTGTTTTAATATACAGTATGATAGGTGTTATAGGATTTTTATTGGTTTGTTTTTCTTTAGGAATCTTTATGTGTTGTAGATTAAAAAGAAAGAAAAGAAGTTAAAATAAAGAATTGTAAGATATTGATCCCGAAATAATGAAAAAAACTATAAAAGAAAATTCAGAATAAAGTAATACTGAAATATAACCATGATTATTATTAAAAATTTATATTAATATATTATTTTATATATATAAACATACATTGTTACATTTCTACAATAGCTAAAAAATGATTTTTGTTTTTCATATTGATCAAATTTATTGATATTCAATTTTTTATTATTATGTGCCATTTTCTTAAAATTGTGTGCAATTATTTAATTTTATAATTATTTGTTGAATATTCAAGATAATTTTTTAATATATTATATATTATTTGATTTTATATATTTTAGAAAAGGGTTACCATTTAAACAATATTAAAATAATCGAATTCAATTATTGAAAACTATTAAGCTACCTAGAAAAATCAATATAATTTATTAATTTTTTATAGGAAAAACATAAAAAAAAATTGCAAATTTTTAAAAATTTAAAATTAAAAATTATATTATATAATTAAGTTATACAATTACAATCTAAATATATATTATTTATAATTATACGATTTTATATATTTAAATTAGTAAATATATTATTTAGATAATAATATAGAATTTAATAAATATATAGTATTAATTTTTTTATTATACTATGAAATAATATTAAATAAAAATCAAATCAAGTAATTAATTTTATAGAAACATAATATAAATATCTTTTAATAAAATACTATCAAATTGATTATTTTAAAACCATTATTTAGCTTAAAAATAATTTAAAACAATAATCGAATCATACTCGAAAAAGTTTGTTTATTTATAAATAATTTTTTTAAAAAATTTTTTATTTATATTTTTTTTTTTATGATATTTATTTATATTTTGCATTCAAAATATTATTTTGGCAAGTAAATTTTAAAATTTATTCCTCTTTTTTTAATTTCAATTACTATATAATATCAATATGTATTAATTAGTGGTGATTTTTAATATTTAGCATAAATATTTTATAAGAATATTCATTAATCAAAATTAATGATAGTATATTAATAAGAGAACTTAAAAAATAAATTAAAATAATTTGAAATATCCGTATTATTAATTTGAACTAATAGAAGATAAAAAATTTGTATGAAAATGTTATTATATAAGAAGGATAGTATTGTTATGGCAATTAAATGTTTGTAATAGCATAAACATACCTCATGGCATATTAACCAAAATATTTGTATCTTAAGTCATAATATTGCTTAATTTTAATTTAAAAAATTTAAATTTAAATATTAATGCTTATTTTTTAATTATTTATGTTTTCTATATATAAAAGAATATAATATAAATTATAAAATAAAAAAAGTTATAATTAATATTATTATATGGGTAATTAAAATTAACTTTAATATTAAAAATAGTAATTTTTTTTTATAGGATAACTATATATGGTATAATAAGAAAATTTTTTGATGATTTTGCTATATAATAATTTCTTTTATAACAGGTATCTATTTTACTTTTGAAACTAAATTATTTAATTTGGCATAAATAACAGGAAATAATTATCTATCTTTCTGGTAGTTATAATATAAATAATAAAATCATTTAAATACTACTCGAACTTATAATGAAGGTAAATTTCTATATGATATAAAATAAAATGTCTAATAGTAAAAATATATATATCTTTAATATTAATTTCAATAAATAAATAATAAATAATAAATAACTATTAATAAATTTTTCTTAAAAATGAAAAATAAATAATTAATTATCATTATAATTGGGTTTCTATTTATTAGTGAAATTATATGTGCATGCGACTAAACCTTATAAAAAAATATAAAGTAAATTTAGATATATTAAGTTAATGAAATTAATATTATGTAAAATAATATTATATTAAGAATTGCTCGGACTGTGATGACGATGGGTGTAAGTCGTGCCTAACTGGATTTTATTATAATTATCTTGAATAAACATGCTTATCTTTACCTATAACTTATACTGTAGCATATTATTATTTATATATACTGTTAAAATTAAAATTTATTTTTATAAAGTAAGATAGGTAATTCGTTATATAATATTACATATTTTCAAATGAAGAAATAGTATTCTTTTGTACGGGAAAATTGGTATATAATTAAGAAACTAAAAATGTTAATTGCTAGAAATGCAGCTATTCAGTAATATATAACTATAATAATTATATTTAATTATTTAATATATTTTAAAAATAGAACTCATAATCTTGTAATACAAATCTATATATAGATTTAAATACAGGGAAAATGATAACATACACAATAAAACTAAATTGTTACTCAGGTTGTAGTATGATCTCTAAAAGAAAATACGAAAATGAAATTTTATATTATATAGATATATGTTATTATTATATAAACTGCGGATAATATTAATACTATGATTTTAATACAAACCAATGTGTACCCAATCCTGAAGGTTCTTATTATTGTAGATAGCAGGACAATGGACAATATAAATTATAATTATAATGTTCTTAATGTGATAATAAAAATTATAAATATCATGAAACTACTAAATAATGTTATAAAATAGCAAAATGTCCAAAAGAATGTAAATAAGTTTGCTATGAGGGTTATGATTATAATACTAACAACTAAGCATAATATTATAATTAGTGCACTGTCTGTGAATAAGGAATTAAATACAATAAAAACTAGCAATGCTCTTCTATGTGCCCATAAGTAACAGTTTACTTATTTAATTATTAAACATTATAATTTTTATATGCACATAAAATAGGGGTTTGCTGGTTGTTACACTTAAGCTAGATATTATTAGGATAATACTATATAATATTATATACGGGGAGGCTGCCTTGAAGGATATTATTATTTACAATAAGAAACCTAAATTTTGTGTATAAAATGTCCGAAATGCTTAAGATTTTGTTATTATAATCAAAATATCCTATATGGTTATCCTATAAATGATGGGGAATTATACAACCCTATTAATTAAAAATGTTTTAATTATCCTGTCAAAAAATTTTTATGTTAAACGCCAAATAGTTATAATTAATGTTATAATTGCGTTACCCCATATTATAAAAAAACTATATATTCAATTAGTATATGTGTAAAGTGTCCAGAGAATTGTCCAAACTACCAATGCTATACTGTATATAATATTGAAGATATTACATATTGTAGTAGTTGTAAATTTGGAACATATTGGGATGTATTAACTTAAAATTGTGTTTAAAATCCTACAAAATGTAAAAAAATGTATAAACAAAAAACTATGTAACCAGTATAATGCAGTGTCTGTAGTGACAATAAAAGGAGTATTACATATAACTGTTGTCCTCCTAATTGCAGCGAATGCGATTACATTAATAAAACTACTACATGCACCAAGTGTAAAGACAGCTTCAGATTTAATTCTCTAAAAAATAATTGTGAAGATACTTACTCTTTCATTTAGCTGATGAAGTATTTCGCAAATAATTTATCCTCTAATGATAATAATAATAATGGAAATGGTGGATAAAATAATGGGGGAGGTTCTGGCAGCGGAAATAATACTGATTAAGGAGGATCTAATAACCAAGACAACATTAAAATGATGCTTTGCTATGAAAATCTGAAATAGTTATAAACATCCAAAATAGGAAATGCAATTACCCCCTAAAATACTGAAAATCTTGAGCAACTCAGTTTTTTAATTGAAATTAAATTCAACTAAAATTTTGTACTTAATACTAACTGCTTTAGTTATAAAATAATGTTTGAGAACTAACAGATTACAATTTATAACTTTAATAATAAAGACATATATTTTAATGTCAAACACAGTGAATTAGAGTAATTTGGATGCTCTACAGAATAAAAAGATGAAAAAACCAAGTTTGTTTGTGGTGTTAAACTTTAAATTCTTATGGGAAATATTTCTCAACATTCCCACTCATTTTCTTTTTCAGTTTTTAAAGATTTGGGCTCTATATCTCTATTAGGTTAAATAGCTACTATATTAAGTGAAGATGATTCCTAATCACTTAACAACTGTTGCTAAAATCCCTTGAATATAGTATCAGCCATCTAATTATGTAATAAACTTACTTGTAGCTAACAGAGTAGTAAATAGGAATATAAACGTATGGAGCCTATTTATTTATAATTCTAGATTGTTTCACCTGGATATAAAAATTAAAAATTAAAGTTAGAATAAGTCAAGTTGAATTCGCTCATAATATAGGCTGAGGAGTTTGATAACGAAACTCCTGGGATAATTAAATTGAAAATTAAATCAGCTTTGGCTTTTGGTAGTACTACTATCAGTGTTATTGTATCTTTTTAAAATGATAAGTAAAGAAAATTGCTATTATCGGCAAAAAGAATGCTTGAAGAGGATGACTATAAATTAAAGTTAGTGCAATAAATAAATATAGTAAGCGAGGAAAAGAAAGTTAATAATAGTGAATAATCTTAATCAAATGCTTTAATATACAGTATGATAGGTGTTATAGGATTTTTATTGGTTTGCTTTTCTTTAGGAATCTTTATGTATTGTAGATTAAAAAGAAAGAAAAGAAGTTAAAATAAAGAATTGTAAGATATTGATCCCGAAATAACGAAAAAAAATAAAAAAGAAAATTCAGAATAAAGTAATATTGAAATATAAGCATGATTATTATTATAAATTTATATAATATATATTTTTACATTTTACACTTTTAAAATAATTTTTATTTCATATTTGATCAAATTGATATTCAATTTTTTATTATAATTTTATTATTATTCTAGTTTAAATTTAAATAATCTACATCAGATTAATATTAAAAAAACAAATTATTTAATATTTTATACTTTTTATTATTAGTATAAATTATGCTTACATAAATTAATAATCATAAAAATATAGCATTATATAATATTAATTCATCAAGAAATTATAATGAACCTAATAATTTATTATAAAAAATATTAAGGGATAAATTAATTATAAATTTAATATATAATATTAATAATCTATATATAGATATATATATCATTATTTTAGTATTTTCATAATAAAAAGGTGCTGCTTTATTTAAATTTGTTGGGACTAGTTGCTATTATTCCTTTATATGGGCTATATTAATCTGATTCTCTTTCTTTTCTTTAAAAAATCATTTTCCCATTTTAAATAATAAGAGACTGGCTTATACTATTATTATTAGGATTTTCAATATTTTTACAAGATATAGACACATTTCCAGTTATATTTTTGAAACAAGTCTGAGTAGACATACTTTAAGGACTCTACTATTATTGTTATTGACTATTATTTTAACTAATATGTATATTTTTTTAATAGCTTTAGGTACAGAAAAACGTTGTTTGTTATAATAAGGGTTTTCAGATGTAAAGGAGAATTCGGGTCTGACTTTTAAAGGCGAGTTTTGCTGTGAAAAATGAGGTTTAATTTAATTTTAAATTGTTGGCATGCTTTCATTTTTTCTTTCTTTTTAAGGAGAAAAGTAACGTAAATTTGATTTAACTCTATTCATACTGGGAGATATTTCATTTTGGTTTTCGATATACTGCGAAAGTAATTCACTTACCTACTGCCCCATATTGATTTACTTGAGTCTTGACTTTTCTTTTTCACCAAAGGATTGGTTTCGCAGAGGAGACTTGTTGGCACTTCTGCAATAAACTTTTTCATCTATCTTTTTTAGCAAGGAATTGTTAAGTTATTGGGACTTAAATCCGGCCAAACTCATTGTTGTATTGGCTGTGCTTTGGTTTTAAAAGTTGTTGTTGCTGCAATTTTTGAAGTATTCGGGGGACAGAGACGACCTTTTTTGTACAGATCGCAGTTGTTTGAAAACATGTTACTTTTACTTTTTGTCGGACTTCTGAAAGGACTCGTGTATTCCATTTGGGGATTTCCATTGTTGTTTCCTATCAATATGGAATTTTATTCATCGATTTGAGTAAAGGAATCCTGCTTGTTATTGATTCCTTGCAAAAGGGAGTGGTTTTTCTTGTATAATTCGATGTAAAAATTATCTTCCGTGGCTCCCAGAGACGTTCTTTTGCTGCTTTCTTTGTACACTGGTTCTTTTTTTTTGTTTGCCAGCTTCTAAAATTCTACTTTGTCTTTTATGACTTATAATTCCTTTATATCGCGAACCAAGATGCTGCTTCTGCTGTTAATTTCCTTTTTAAACGAGTTTTCTCTGTTTATTTTTTGCAATAGTCTATACTTGGCTGTCATTCTCTTTGAAAAGTGGTAATTTTTGGTGACTATACCACTTTTAGAATCGGATTCGGGGGTATTTCCATTATTGTTGTTATTACTACTACTTTCTTAATTTAAAATAATAGAAGTGTTGCTTTTCTACAATTGTAAATTTAAGTTATTCTTTCCTTTCCCTAATTACTCATTATTATTCTAGTTTTAAATGCTCCAGTTGAATTTTTACTATTCTAATTCTTATTATTAATTTTATTTTGTCCTCACTTTCACCGGACTGCAAGAATTGATTAGAGAATTTTATTATTATAACTGGCCCTAGCTATTAATTTAATCATTGCAAATTGTGGTATTTATGCTACAATTAATGGCCTTTCCTATGCCTAGTTGAGATATCCAACTTAGGTTCTTTTTGCTTCCCCTTTTTTATTTCACGTTACTTTTCCCTTAAGTAGATTACGAATTGGTGCTGGAAACAAGAAATTTTTATTTCAAAAACACTTGCCCTTCTTCATTGTCTTGCGTTTCCTCATCTATTTGTCCAATTTCATTCATGGTCCTGTATTTTAAAGGACTCTTTTGTTCTGATAAAGTAGCCAAGTCCTCTTTATTGATAAAAGAAATAGATTTTCTTGAAAGGATTGACTGTCTCTTCATTTTCTTAATGTTTTATTTTTAGTCCATGACGGGGTCACTTACCTCCTCAATTTAAGTGTTGTTCACGCTATTAGCCTTCGGACTGTTATGCATTTTTAATTTTAAAATACATTTTTTAAATTTTTACGATTATTAGCTTTAATTATTGGATTCAATACTAATGGAATTTTAAACTTCTTGCTCGTTTTATTGAAATTATTATTATTATGATACACTTTAATAGAATTAAACCAATTTGTGACTAAAAGGCTTGAATTTATTAATTAAGGCCTCTACATTTGGTTGTGAACTAGAATTGGAAAAACTTTTTTTTTATTAAAAAGATTTAATTACTGAGTTCTTTATTGATTAATTTAATTTTTTGAGATTTCAGGGCTTCCAAGTCAACCAATAAATTGATATCTTAATTTTGTCTTGAAATTAATTCCAATTCTTTATAGCTTATTCCATAAAGCACCCCCTGCGGAATGCAAAAGGCGACTGCTTTATACTTTCTAATTCCCTCTGAATTCTAGCTCTATATTACGCATTACTCCTCCTCCTTATTAATTTACTAACTTTTTTACTTCTCATCAGCACTAGTTATTTTATCTTCATCTTATTCATCTTTGCCCATAATTTTCGTAATTTTGTCTTTGCTATTAGAATAAAAGTCTTCATATCCAAAAAAAGAGCCCTCTTCTAATTCCAAAACATCAACAAACTTCTTTCTAAAATCAGGGATTTTCTGCCCCTACGGCTTGAAGAATTTGCTGCCATCTATTCCATTTTTTTCGATTTTTACTCCACTATTATGGCTACTATTTAGCAAGCCTCCTTACATTTGCTTAGTAGGTGAATTACTGTTGTTTTCGACGGATTACTGCAGCTTTACTGATCCTTGACAAACTATAAATAATTTTTCCGCCTTTTCGCCTTCGCCATAAATTACTTGAGAATTAGCAAAAATAAGTTGCTTTGCATCTTGCGCCAACTGCTTCAGACTACGAGATTGGGCGGTTGGCAAATTTTTTTGGAAAATATTTTGTAAAAAATTGCACTTATTTATGTAGTGCTGGTAAATTTAATTGAAATCAGAAGCTTCTATTTTCAAGAGTATTGATTATTCGATTGCTTAGTAAGCTAGCTGCAGGGGGGCGTTAGAATTGACCAATTATTCGTCACCGAAAAGATCTCCTGAAGTCTTTTCACCCACTAGTTTAAATCTAGCTACGTTTTCATTTGCAAAATATCGGCTTTGTTCGTCCAGCTTTAACCAGGTTATTTCTTCCAAAGTAGATTTCTGGAATAATTTTTGCTAGAGTTAATTTATGGCTCTTTTTATTTAAATACTGTCTAAAATTGGTCTTTTTTCTTAATCTTATACGTATTAATTCTATAAAGCAACCAATTTTTTATAAATATCTTTTTCTATCGTTAATTCTGATGCACTTTTCTTTCCCTAATTTAAAAGAAAAAATAAAATTCAAATTTCTAATGTTGTTTATTTTATTTTTCCTTTTATATAAGAACTTAAATAATATTCTTTTTTTTCCCCCTTATTTTCTATATTTTTCTAATATTTGCTTTATAAAAAGGAAAATAAACATCTATGCTATTTATTAATGCAATTATAGAAATATATTATCGGGGGAAAAAATAAACATATTACAATTTCACAAAATAAATAAAAAAATAAAATTTTATAAATAAGTAAATAAATACCCATGCGAATACTTTTCCTTTTAAAAGTATGAAAATATCTTATTCTTAACTTTTGTAGTGTTTTATGAATTCTCCTTATTATATATTTACTACTTTTATTGCCTTTAAAACATTACTTAAAATTTTATTTTGTTCATCACTTAATAATTAGGTCATGTTTTCCTATATAACATCTATCGCTAAATAATGCTAAAGAGAAGGCACATATTTCAAAATCAAATCTTTTAAATTATTTTCTTGAGCTGGATCATTTATAAAATCTTAAGAATCTAAAAGATAATTTATTGTGTAAATTTCTTTTTCATCGGTATTTTGATTTTTTCTAGGCTTATTCATTTTTTATTTTTAGTTTTTTTTATTTTGAATATTTTATTTAACTATTAGCTCTTATTATAATTGCTTAAAATAATTAATGTTTAAAGCGCATTTTACATGATGAATTTCACTTGTAGAAATTAAAAACCAAATTAATATATAAACAAAGCAAGAATTTAAATAAGCATAAATTTACATAGAAAATATGCAATTAAGCTAGTAATATAAAAAGTAGTTGTTCAAGCTAAATTAAATCAATAATTGTATGTATAATTTTAGAAAAAAAATATTCCTTTATATTAATGAAAATAATTTCCAGAGTTTATTTCCAATTATTATAAAATCTCTAAATTATGTTATAAATAAAAATTATTACTTAAATATATTATTATTTATTTGATTTTTCTAAAAAAATAAAAAAAATAAATTACCTTAATTCAATATTAAAACTATTTAAATACTTGATTTGCATACTTTAAATATAGCTATGGTATTGTTGGTTTAGAAAATACATCTGAAAGCTACTTATTAAATATTATTTATTAGAAGGAATTTTATATATTAATTATATTATATTATAATATGATATTTCAATTAAATAATAATATTTACTAAATTAAAATCTAAAGTCAAAATAAAAATACTAAATGATGTAATTTAGTCTAATAAAAAAATAAAGGATATAAGAAGAAACACTTCATTACTCAAAAATATGATAAATATATATATTACATTATATACAAGTAATTTTATACAAATGTATTTATAGTAGATATTATCTAATAATAATAATTAGCTAAATTACTAAATATAGTTAATAATAAAATATAATGATATAATAATAAAGTATGGTATATTTTCATTGATATGGTACATGTTATGTTATGTTAAAATATAATGTATTAAAGTATCAAAATAAATAAAAAATTAATATATGATCTTATTTCATGTTATCAATTAGATTTATTGTATTCCATATTCTATTTAAGACGTGATATGATATAATATAAGATAAAGTGATATTTTATTAAATTTTCTATAAATATTTATCATATTAATATAACTAAAATTTAAGAATTAATAAATATATTTTATTTTACTTATTTTTATATATAATTCTAGAAATTTATTAATTATGTCACCAGCAATATAAAAATGCCTTTAAAGAAAATAATATTATGTGTTAATTTCCCAGTTGAAAGTTTAGCATAAATGAAATTATAAACTCATTTAAATCGGGATATTATGGATATATTTAACTTCATTAAATTTTGATGATTTTTTATATTAATTATGCCACATGTTATAGAGCAAAATGTTGAATAGTAATTTTACAAAATTTTCAGAAAAACATTTTAATTAATTTATATTATCTGTGTTGAATAATTATGAAGATTTACATATATTTATTTAGCTATTGAATCTTCAATATAAATATTAAAACTCGCAAACCTAATATTATGCATTGATCTTAATTTTTCTTTCTGGTAATATTATCTCAAAAAGAAAGTTATATTTAATTTGAGTTTTTAAGGATAAAGAATTACAAAAAAATTATTGTTTTATTGTCTACTACTAGAATAATTTTACTTTTTAAATTTCTTGGTGTTAACACTTCGTAAGATAAGCAAATTTAATGATATTTATGATTATTTTATGGATCAGTCTTCCAAATCTAGTTATAAATCCTTTTTCAAAAATAATCATATTAATTTAGAATATGATAGTTTATTAAAAATCAATATAAAGCTATCCATTATTCATATTAATATATTTTTTAAAAATTTCAAGATTTTTAAAATTTACTTATATTTGTATAAGTTATAAAAATACTATAAAAGAGTGTTAATTACCATATAAAGAAATATATGTTGAATAATCGATCTTAAAGATTTATAATATTTGATTAAGAAGATTTTTATATTATTGCTACATATAAAATAACTTTAATTTCATAATATCAATTAAATTTAAACTTAAATTAGAAAATATTTTATAACTTATTACCAAATTATAAGAGATTTTTTTTTAATTTGCACTAAAATACTCAGATTATCATATAAATTCCAAATTATTAAATCCTTTTAAGTTTTTATAAAATAAAAAATCCTCACTCTTAATTACTATTTAGAAAAATAATCTTGTATAGATACTAAAATAGATACTCAATTTAATAAATTTATAAATAATTTGTAAAGAAATATTAACTGTAAAGATAATAATATTTTATAAAAAAAAAAAACATTTTTATTAATTTTATAAATTTATTTCCATTATGATTTTTATAATTTCCAATCTTATATTTGATAATAAAAGACAAATTATTTTGCTTTGTAAATAGCTTCACTAACTAATATTTTAATTCATGGGAATTCATAAATTAATTGAATTTTCTAATTCTAATATAAAATTATTAATAAAACTAAATATAAGATAAAAAAAATAAATTTTGTTTTTTAATTTATTATCAGTATTAATATATTATATATAATTTTTAATGTCTCTCAGAAATATTATGTCTTTATTAATATTAATTATCAGTAAGACTTAGTAATTTTAGAAAACAAATATCATTCACTATTTACATATAATCTTGGATAAAAAATTAAAGATTTTATAGGTATCAGTAAATTTCTGAAAGTAGTAAAGATAATGTTTTATATAAAGGAAATCCCAAATAAAAAAATGAGAATATATTTATTAACAAATAATATAATTTACTTATATTATAAAAAAAAAATGGTACTTTTTTTAATTAAAACTAATTCATTACTATTTTACTTTTTTTAAGATATTTTTTAAATTGATTATAAGAAATATATATTTAAAAAAAATTCCCCTTGAATAGAAAAATATATTTTAGCATTTCTTAAAATTAATCCCACATCGAATTAAAATATTTATAGATTAACATAAGTAGAAAGAGTTACTAATAAATTTGTAAAAAATGATTAATCATTTTCTTGCTCATATTTTTGATATAAGGAATATATATTTGAGTATTTTTTTATGTTGTTATTGTATAAAGTCCATTAATTTACATTAACTAGATTGTGTTCACATAAAAATATTTTTATTAATACAAGAATAATAATTTCTCAAAAAAAAAAAAAAGGATTATAATACTAAAATAAAAAAAACAAAAATATTGTAAGTTTATCTATCCCTTAAACTTTTTACTTAAATTTATAATAGAAAATAAACCAGCAATAAATGTCAGATTTACAATCTTAAACCAATTCCTCTGAATAGATTCTTGAAATTTTAAAATCAAAATAGCACTTCGAAGATTATTCATAATTAGAAAAACTAAAAAATTACTTCTATCCAAAGTAATTCATTTGCAAAATATAGTAAAAATATCTGATGGTAACAAATAATAAGAAAAAATTGTAAGAAATCCGTCCTTTTATAGATAAAGTTCAATTGGTAACGATCAGTATTCTTCAAACTAATGCAATAATTACAAAATGAATGGAAGTGGAAATGCACAAGGTTAGAATTAAATCGAATAAGACATTTGTTAGTAGTAGTAATAATAATAAGAATACAGTACATGCAACCCAACTCGTCTTGATAAATTTGTGCTAAACTTGTCTCCAAAAAGCATTAAAAAGGAGAATTTCTTTATCACTATAAAGACTAGTGTGACTTTGTTTATATAGTACTTTAAGGAAGCGTCTCTGTATGGGTAATCAATCATATATTATAGAGTTTTATTTATATATAGGTAGAATATTAGCATTTTATTAAAAGTAAAATCAAAAGCTTATTCAATTTAATTACTCTACTCTAGTCATTTTTAATATTAGATTAAATGAAAATTGTTTATTTTTGTAAATTTTGTGTAATTTAAATTACTTTTCTATAATAATTTTATTCAAAAAATATCAATCTCATTAGAATTATTAGAGTTTTATAAGTCTATATTGATATTTTGGTGATAATAATAGATTTTTGTATTTGTTTTATTAAAGAGAAATAAATAAGTAAATTAAAGCATTTAAAAGCCATTAATTTTGATACATTTTAAATGTTTTACTTTCTCGAATTTAATTTTAGAATCATCTCATGTTTATATTTTATTGAAAATTAATATTTAAAATATATATTAGCAAAGTGATATAAAAGACAAATAAATATATTAGAATAAACGGCTTTAAGATTATTTTATATTTTTTAAACTAGGTTAAAAAATCAGATATTGAACTTACCAAAGAAATGGAGGCACATCAAAAATTATCTTAAGCACAAAAAATTTAATATAAGCAACAAATGTTGTAGAAGAGAAATACTATAAGGAGAAAATGCAAGAGGCAATAGTAAGACTAGAAAATCTCCGCAATTTGGAAGAAGACAATAATTTTAGATAGGTGAAAAATTAAAATCAATAATAAGAAGAGGAGGGAGAACAGTAAATTTCCAAAAAGCCTAAGAGCCAAACTAATATTAATTTAGAATAAAAGCCATAAAAATTGTAATACAATAAAAAATATTTTGCTTTGCCCCATATATGCAGGTTTAGAAAGAAATAATTAAAAGTACCCGGTTCTATGATAGGTAATTAAAAAAAAAAAAAAAATACCAATTTTATTTTAAAAACAACCAAAATATAACAAAATATTAAAATACCAAAAAATACTTTTTAGGGGAAACCAACAGTGTTTCTTAATTTAAAATGGAAGAAGTTTACATTGCAGAAAGTGAATAAGTAGATTTACTTAAAATCAATTCTAAAAAATTCAGTGACATATTTAATCTTCAAATACAAAAAGTGAATTTTATAGAAGATATTTTGAAAAGCAATTTTCCTAAGGCCAACTAGGATTCTCTAAATTGGCTAGCATTTTCTGCTAACGAGCATCTCTATCATCCGGGATAAACAATATTTCAAGAAGGTGAACAAAATAACATATAAGAAATTAACTTAGAAAATAATAAATTTACCCATAAAATTAGGAGATAAAGCTGATCATATTTATATTTTAAGAAACGGAAATATTTCAATAACAAGTACTATGTCTTACTAAAATCAGTCCATGAGACAAATTAAGAGTGTGCAAAAAATTAAATAACTAGAAATCACTTAGTTATCTGATGGAAATTTTTTCGGCCTTGAAGACATTAAAGGTAAAAAAATTAGAAAATACACTGCCATGTGTACATCTGCCCCCTTTGCCTCCGTTTATTCAATATCCAAATAGATGCTAGATATCATTATTTCGGAAAATTAAGTAAAAAACAAAAACGAAGAAATATAAATTTTTAATAAATTATTAAATAATCTTATAAATAAGGACTTGCTTTTACAAGAAGACTTAAAGACCTTGGTTAAAATAAAGAGCTCTTGGATGAAAGAAAGAACTTAGTAAATGGAAAACTATAACAATCAAAGGATAATTGAACAAAAAAGAAGGTCTTCTATTATTATGATGCAACTTGACCCATAAAAATAATTATTGCAATAATTTGTTAAAAGTCTCGTTTCTTCCCAACTAAAAACCTCTGGTTCAACTCAAAACACAGATAGATAATCAAAAAATCATGAAGATGATGGTGAAAATAATTCTAATTAGAGCAGTCCTAGGAAAGTAAATTACAAAATTTATAGTTTGATCTTTTTTGTATTTAAAAATTTATGAGGTTTAAATATATATATAATAATTTATCATTTTTGCAGGAAAGATAATCATTTAAAAGAAGTAGCACTAAAAAACTATCATAAATTTCAGATTTCTTAAAACTAAATTCACAGAAAAATCTGCTCACTAATATTTAGGAATCTGATGGAGATTAAGAAGATAACATGTCTCCAGAAAAAATTAAATCTTAGAGATTTGTAAATAGAACTTCAATTCACCTAAGTGATCAATAACCAAGTTAAGACAAAAAATATTCAAGTAGTGTTCAATAAAGTGCAAGAACCTCTCAAATAAGTAATTATTAAAATTAAAACGATTTAATTATAAGTGAATTTTATTAATAATTTTAAAAAAATAAACTTAGTTTCAAGTGAGACGCTCTTGTAGTAATAGAAATAATATATGCACGATATAGTAGCTTAAATAAAAGATGTGTAAAACGAATATAAACAACACAGTGAATTAAACAAAGGATTATTGAAAAGAAATTCAAAGTATCAGGGTGTGATTGATGCCAAATTGCAGATTCAGTCGATTTAAGATTAACAAGCACAATAAGATTAGGAATTATAAGAAAGAAACATCAAAAAAATAAACATCTCTAAAACAGATTAAAATGAAAATTAATCTGATATCAATACCAAAGTGAAACCTAGTATTGAATATAAAAAAGACATCTCAGAAGTAGTGAACAACCAGTATTTAATCGAAAGAAATAAAATTTTAAACAAAAACCTTATTTATCCCATCACAATCAAAGATTTGGAGAAATATGATAGTATACAAAATAGAGGTTAAAGCAAACATCAATATTTAAAATCTTAAAAATTAACAGGAACCTAAAACTACTACCTAGATTTGTACCAAAAAAACAACGTAAAGAAACAAAAAGGCTCCAACTTTTTGGACAATATAAAAATTTTTCACAAAAATGAAAAGGAAGACTCTAGCTCCTAGAGAAAACAACTAGACAACAGTGTTTCTAATTTAAATAAAGATAATTAGAAATCACGATCGGTTCATCATTTACCAGATACCTCCGTATTATAACCTTAACAGTGTTAAATCTAGAATGATTTATTTATTTCCAATTCAAGTAAAATATTATACACAAGTAATGCAGAAAACGAATAAACCCAATTATTTACGAATGCTAAATGTTCAAATAACATGTAAGAATCTAATTAATTGGGAATTTCTATGATGCAATCTTCTAAATTACACAAATAAATGGCCCGGTCAACAGAAAAAATTTAGTTGCTAAAAATAAGCTAATAAAGAATGAAGTTGTCTAAAAATTATTTGATAGAAAAAAACGAAATCAATAAAAATAAACAAGGAATATCCTTAAAAAAAGAGTAAATGAATTAACGAAAAGCAGAAGTCGGTAATAATATTCCTACTAATAACTCCATTTCCAGCAATGAAAGCCCCAGGCCAACGAAGCAACATTCGGGATCTTAAAAAGATTCTCTTGTCAATACTCCTAGAAAAGGAAGAAAAATAAAATAATAATCTTACGTTATTAATAATAATCATTTCCTTAGTACTAATGATTTAGACACTCTTTACAGTATAAATACTTTAGCAAATTTAGATAATGAACATAAAATGCAAACTGTTAATCATATTTAGAATAGTTAGTAATTAAGTTTAGATTTCATGAGCCCGTAAATGGCTCGGAACAGATAAAAAGTTTCCTCAATCAATTTCCACAGTCCCTTGTCTAAAAAGCCATGTATTATTAATAGTATCGAGAACTAGAGTCCAAGAAATATGGTCTAAAAATAGTAACAGTATAAAGAAATTAAAAAATAGAGAAAAATTGTTAGTATGATTTAACTACCGAATATTAAACATTAAGCTGATTTATAAAGCAGTACAAAGGAAAGAGACTTAAATCTGCTTAGTTAATAATTTTAAACAAAATAATAATCTGTGCTTTAATAACAATTTTAAGTTACTGGATTTTCGCCTATTTCTTCACTAAGAAAAAAATAAAGTTCTGAAGAATATGGGCTTGGGGGGAAAAGTCCCTTTAAAATTAAAAAATAATAAGGAAGTATATTTAAAAGAATTCAAAGTTAAAGTTGTGTTAATAATAAGTTTGAATAATAAAGTCCAATTTAATTTTAGGTTTACCAGTAGCCGTAGAAGATGTAATTAAGTCCTCATGCTAAAATTAAATAAAATCAAACCAAATGCTTTGTGAATATAGAAACGCAAAATAAAATTATAAATAATAATTAAATTAATTTTATACATCCCTTCTAATCTCAAGTGGGACAATAAAATTAGTAACTAAATTAAATATGATTTCTTTAATATATATGTATAATTTTTATTTTAATTAAACAAAATATAAATATTCTATATTAAATACTATAAATAAATTTTTTATTATTATATTAATATATAAGAACCATAAAATAATAATATTTTTTTTTATATTTTAATTTACCATATAATATATTCTAATTATTTAAAATAATAATTGTTGATAAAAATAAAAACAGTATTTCCAAAAAAATCATAGAACTTCTATTTAATTTTAGTATTATTTTATGCTATTAAATAATTTATTTAGGTCACTAAAAAAAACAATAAAAATAGATATGCTAATTATATTTTTAGTTTTCATGAACATATTAATTGTGATATTACTTTCATTAAATTAATAAAATATGCACCTCATATATAATATAGAAATTTTAATTAGAATCATAAATTTTAAAATTCATTAATTTAGTTAACTACATATGATTTTTGATTTTCATTAGTTTTACTTCTAAGATCATTTACTTTAATAATTATGATAAAAATTGAAATCAGTAATATGAATATTGATCAATTAATTAAAAGTTGGTAATAACTTTAAAAATAATAAATAAGTAAAAAAAATATAATAAAAAATAAATATATATATTGAAATAGCAAGTAAAAATAGATAAAGATAATGAAATTACAATCATAGTCATCGAGCAGACTTGAAGATGTGTATATTGGGTAATCTACGCGTTCAAATTTGTTTAGACAATCCCCAATTAGACAAAAAGTTAGTTACGATCAAGATCTAGATTACTTTTCAGAGGTAGAGTTAAAATATAAAGGAGATTCGTAAGCTCCGTTTTCGCCAAAGGAACAAAGCCTCGCATTTTTAACAGGAAGAAATAATATTTAATTGGAAGAATCTTAAAGTGTTCATATTTTAACGATTGATTCTCCTCTTAAATTAAACTCTAAGGTTAACAGCTTGAAAAAAAAAAAAAATCAAATTTTTTTCAAGAGTTTTCAAATCCTGACAAAAATTTAAAAAATTATTCTTTTCAAAATGATAAAAATTTACTTACTTAATTCAAACCCACTCGATCGCAATCCAGATAACTCCACAATTCTGATGCCTTTTTTGAGAAATATAAATGTTGGGGGCAATGGTTTTTTATAATTTATCTGGTGACTTAGTTTGTCTAAAATCTTAAAATTAATTCTAACAATTATTATTTTCGCAGAATCTCTTAAAAATAATTTGATATGCTAAATGATCTATCATCCAATTATTCTTACTACAAGTAATGAATTATTATAAATTAAATTAAACTAATTATACTTTTTTGGATTATATAATTAGTTATAACTCATGAATTATTAATATTGTATTAACTTTTATCCAAAATTAATTAAGTATATTTTTATAGAATAAACAATTTTCTAATAAATGATGTTCCTACCGTTTTTGAATAATTTTTCAATAAAATGAAAAATATCTTTAAAATTAACAAAAAAAAATAGATGAAAACAACTCAGAGCTAAAGCAGTTTTAGAAGTAACACTTAATCAATTGGAGTCATAAGTCCCGAGTAATTATTGACTCATTCAGATTATTAGATTTTTATAAATTTATGATAAATCTTTATGCTTAATAGAATTATTTAATTTTTAGTTCAAGTATTTATTTGCTCTGGAAAATCTACATATTAATTTTACTTATAGTTAATATTTTTACATACCCGTTAAAATAACCTATGGATAGTTTTCGAATTTGCAGAAAAACTTTTGGATTACCTTAATCCTCGAGGATATTCCTGCGTACTCATTTTTAATTGAAATAATCATAAATTTTAATTGCGCAGTTTATAAAGAAGGTATTATTTTATATATTTATACTAGAATTTCGTATATTTAATATGTACTGACAAATTTTATTACTATAATAATATTATTTTCATATTAAAGGCCAAATTATAGAGTAAAGAGATAAAATTTTCAAAATATACGCTTAGGGATGTTTTGGACAAGATTTATTAGTTGTGGGACCTTATTTTTTATCAATGATATTTAATACTCCGTATCTTGATATTATTTAATTGATTAGAATAAAAAAATATATAAAATTTCCAACTCTGTCTTCTTTAGGATTAATCCCACTGTAAAAAAATATATATTTATTAATAAAAAATTTACTTATTTAATTTTATATATTTTAAAAGAATTTTATAATAATCTAAAATAAATTTTTTTTATCAAATAGGAATTCTAATAATCTGTTTACGATTTGTGTAAATTAGTCTATTTAATTTTATTTGTAGGTACTAAATTAGTTATTTTTAAGATTATCAATAATTATAAAAAAATAAACTAAGCAAATATTCTAAGTAATTTTTTAAAACTAAAATTAGGACACTACTGTGGATGTTGTTTTAATCTATTAGCATATGTAGAAAAATAAGTTTATAATTTTAATTATACGTGGCTCGATATGATATAAAAGGAAACTCACAATTATCAGCAAAATTGGTTAGAAGATTATATTTCCTCTCTTTATTTTGCAGTGATTACTATGATCACCGTAGGTTACGGTAATCATAAATTAGTTTTAAATTATATATTTCTCTTATTTGAAAAAATTATAAAATATTGTAGGTGATATTTCGCCAGTTAACTCTTATGAAAGAATTTTTGTTATTTTAGTTACATTACTATCATGCGGTATATTTGCATATTCTGTTAACTCAATAGGATAATTGTAAAAAAATTAAAATATATTTATTTTTTTTAGGTACATTCTTATTATTATTATTTCCTATTTTTTAACTAAAATTAGGGTAGGAACTATGACATAAAATAAAAGAGAATTCGAAACTAAAATGTCTATTCTTTCAAGTCACATGAATAAAAAACATATTTCAAGAGACTTGTAGCTAAAAGTAAAATAGTATTTTTTGTATTTATACAGAGAAACCATTGTTGATGAAGAAAAAGGACATCAAATTTTATAGCAATTGCCTGGTATATTTTATTTTATTAAAAATTTTAAATGCTTATACCAATTCTTAGCATTTAAATTCTAGATGCACTTTAAAAAAATTGAAGTTTGAAACTTACAGTAAATTATTACCCAACAAAAGGCTTTTTAGTTACAATTTTAGTTTAAAAATGATATAGGATTTGACCAGTTATATAAAAGTGGTTAAATATTCTCCTGATCAGCCTATTTTAGAAAAAGGTCAGCCTTAGAACAACATAGGAATTTACTTTATATAGAAGGGAAGAGTACAATTTTTACGAACCATGGAGGGAAAAACGGTAAAAACTTTATGATAGCAGATATGGAAAAGGGAGATATGTTTAATGAAGAGTAATTAATTTTTAATTTTTAATTATTTTCTATTAATTACAATTTATTAATGGTTTCAGACAGTTTTTAACTGACGACAAAATATCATAAACCAGCGCCTAAGCTGTGAATGTTGTAGAGGTGGCATTTCTACCCAAAGAAGCTTTCATAAATGTCATAAAAGACTACCCTGAAGATTATGAAAGATATTGCAAGTTGAGAGAAGAAGTCAAAACACTGTAAAACTACAAGTTTTTAATGACTAAGTGTATTCACTGCCATTTATCAATTCATAGTTTTCAAAATTGCAAAATGTTTTCATATTCCATAAACTAAACTCATCTGGCATACTAGTTCAAAATAGCAAACCGATTTATGTAAATGAGGCAGTTTAAAAACAGGAAGCAATACAAGACTTTACACTCCTATTAGTTGATTGAAGATTGTAAGTTGGGAGTGCTTAAATATTTGCTAAATATTATCAATGAGTAAAATCAAGAAGAAATATTAGAATAAATAAACATAATATCTCTTTAAGATGAAGGAGACTATTATAATAATTTCTAATAAAACAAAAAATGCGCCATTGAATAAATAAAATAGAGGCTACTGGAATAGCAATAATATGGAGAACATTTTAGAATTAGAAAAGATTCAGATTACAACTATGAGAGCAGCTATTCTTTAATGAGAAATAAAAAAGAATCAGATAGAATAGTAAAAATCAACATTTAAAAAAGAGATGAAGAAATGTCCAATTTTCATAAATATCAATCGAATCAGTCCTATAATCCAATGATGATAGACGGATCAGAACACTCTGTTGATATTCTTTGCACCGAATTACATAATCCTCACCAAATGTAGTAAGACTCCATATGCGACCCCTTAGTCACGAAACTAGAAACAATAAATGAAGATTCCATGATGCTTAAATAGTTGGGTCAGCCAGGAAGGGCGAAAATGATATACAGTCAACTAAAAGACTATGCTTCTTTTGCAGATTAAGCTAATTAGGAGAATGGAGTAGGAAATAATTTCACCAAAAGCATAATAAGGAATAGAAGTAGTAGTTCGAGTAAATGGGCTGTAGGACTAGGACGATTGGCTTAAAAATTAAATGGATAAAGATTAAATACCGAATTCAGAGACACGGATAGCATTCATTGTCATCTCCAGCCTAATGAAAGACAAAGAAAACAGTATTAAAACTCACCTTTTCTGCCAAACCTAGATAACTATAATAGAAATGATAATTTTTATAACGATTTAGACATGGATAGATGTTACAAATGGAAATAGTATTTTCCGCACAATAATTACGATTAAGTAGTCAAAAGCAACATGGATAATTCTATTAACATAGCATAAGAAAAAGAAAAGGAGAATGAAAAGTAAAAAATTAAAGAAATATAATCTATTTTAAATTCCAAAAAAATTCAATTGCCTTGAGCAATAGCTCTTGCAGAAAACGCAAAAAGATGTCTTAAAATCATGGAAAAAATTTCATAAATCTACATGCTGTTGATAATAGTTGATAAAGTTAAAATAAAAAATAATATGATTAAATAAAAAAATTATATATTTTATATTTTTAATATAAAGTAATTTATAGAATTTGACTTTTTAATTATGTTTAATACTTTACAAAAATAAAATATCTATTTACATACATAATGTTAAATAAAAAAAAATTAATTTTAATTCAAATTGGTTATAAAATATGAAGTTATATTAATATTTAAAACAATCTAAGTTTGGCCTCAATATATATCTTTTAGAATTTCCATTATATTTTTTGGTAAATACTTTTGCTTATATTCTATTATTTTTCGTATTTTTCTAAATTTTTATAACAATAGTCTAACTATACAATAAAATAAAATATTTAATAAAAAATAGCAATATTTAAATTTAATATATAGTTACAGTAATCTAAAAAGTGTTTATGGGAGCCCCAAGCTTATTATCTATTGTTCTTAAGAAGTCATTTACTTTAAAAAGTAGTAATAATTCTCTAATAAATAAGAATTAGTTTTTGACAAAGTGATAATTTATAATAAATAGTGTAAATTATATAGTACCTATTCATTTTATGCAGTAAATAAATAATTTTGTCGTGATGCTAAGCTCCAAAATTAGCCAATTATTTTCTGTGGTGTATATCATCAGGACTTCTGAGTCTATCTTTCATATCTCTGTTTTCTTATTAAACGACGTCATCAAATCTTCTACTAGTAACCATTGAAACAAAAAGTTAATAGTACTCTCCAGCGCCGAGATCAATGGCTGTTATTATTTGTTATTTATAAATTTATAATATTTTAATTGAATTATCGAAAATAAATACCTGACTATTCCATTTGTTTTAAGTCTTATGTAATAATGGCCTTCCACAATTAACTATAATGTAATTAGGTTTTTTGACTAATATTCAAATACAATCCGTGATCTAATAAAATGACTTCAGTTTCACCATCTTCTCTTTTTCGAATAATGAAATTTCCTTAGTGAGGGTCTGCATGCACAAATCCATCTATAAAAATTTGCAAATGAAAAAAGATTACGTTTGTTGTTGCTTTATTACCTTAATATATCATTTAACAAAATGCCGTAGATATAATTTTAGATATTTAGGGTAAATTTAATTTGCTATTCCTAAGTGTTTCAACATCCATAATTGGAATTCCATCTATCCACTCCATAACTATTATTTTTTCGTTACACATGTCTAGATAGTTTTTCGGTAAACGGATATGGGAGTGATTTGCTAGTAATTTTCTGCATCTTTCTGAATTTTAAATTTCCTATTTGAAATCCAATTCTTTGTACAAATTAAATCGGCATTCTTCTGCGAACCATTAGAACTAAATTTATTAAAATTTTATTAATTTACAACTAAATATTGCTAAATTTCAACGTTCTGACGTCATATTATTATATTAATCTAATATAAAATGTAATCAATTAAATTACCTGAAATTCTGGAAAAATTTTTCCCCAATAGAAACGAATGTTTCAACCATCTTCAAATCTCCCGCCGATTATTAAATGAGCCAATCATGCATCACTTTCACAGCCACCCTTTCTCCAGTTGTCTTCAAAACTGCTTCATGAACCTGACCAATTGAAGCAGATTTTATTGGTTTAGGGTTGAAATAAGAAAATATTTATTCTATATTTTATCCGTAATGTTTTTCTATAGCTTATTTGACATTTTCATATGAAGATTCAGGACAATCATGGCATAAAAGTTCAAAATGTCTTCTATATTCGCAGGGAACAATTACGTCCAACTTAATTAAATTTCAATTTATTTAAATTAATTATTTTACCATTATATAAAAAAATATTAAAACATATTCTAATATTTTAAAAAAAGAATTGGTAAATTACAGATGCAATCAACTGACCGAATTTAATATATAAACCTGCGTTTTTTAAAAATGCTTCTCTTAAGACTAAACTTGCTTTTTCATGTTTTTCAGCCATATCACCTTCGTCCTACAATTATAAAAAGTTATTTAACAATCATATTAATTTAATTTAATTTTTATTTACATATTTGTAAATGTAAGTCATTTTTAGTCCTGCCACCCCCACTCTTAAGGTTCGTTAAAAAGCTTTAAATAATTCTTTTTAATTAGATCTTAAATCTGGAAAGTAGTAATAAGTAGCCCCATAAGTAATTAAGGAAGGAGCTGCTATTCCATAGGTAAAAATTTTTTTAATCTTGAGGCCATTTTATTTTATTTATATTTTTAAGTTCTTGAAATTATTAATTAATCTTAAAAATTCTTTAATAATTTTATTTACGGCAATAAATTAATCCAATTAATAATATTGAAAACAATTTTTTTAATATATGATTAAAGAATTTTCATTTAAAGAATATAGTCTAAAAATATAGAATGCGAAGTTTCCAATGATTTTTTTTTTTCTAACATAATAAGATAATATTATTATTCCAATTTATAATCAGAAATATAAATGAACATTTAATAAGCATATTATTTTATATATTTATGCATTACTAACTATTATATATATTTTTCTAAGATTTTAATTATATATATTATTAATCTAAAATAAAAATAATATATAATAAGCAAAATATATTACATATATTGAATATATATTAATTTATAATTTATAAATTTTTATATTTAATAGCTTGGCATAATCAATTTAAAGTTACATTTTATAGTAGTTTTTATTTCTATTTTTTATCAATTTATTCTAAAATTTAAGATGTTATTAGTTTTGTTCTTTTTCTATAGTTTCTGGTTATCCATTTATGAGAACAAGTCCAACAAAGGTCAAATATAAAGTTATAATTAAAATAATTATAAATGAAGGAATAAAGAAAGCATATTATCTATCGGGGAAATAATTTAATATCCAATGTTTCTCAATAATAAAGGGCTAATAATTGAATAATCATATTTAATGTGAAAATAAATAATTGATAAAAAGAAATAATTATTAATTACTGTAACTACTAGCCATATAAGATAATAAACATATAAAAGTGTAAGTATTAATGCTAGAATCTAACCAATCTATGAAATTTTCATTTTAGTTTAATTTTGATTGATATTTTATATTAATTGTGATTATATTATTTATAAGAATAGTTTGAAATTTTATTAGAGGAGATTAATTTTTAATAGTAATAATAAATAGATTATTAATAACTTATTAAAAATTAAAATCATAAAATAAATTCACAAAATTTAATAAATAAATAGTAAAAATTAAAGTTTATAAATTACAAAATATAAATATTTTATTATAAAAACATAATTATTATTATTATCTTTTACGCTATAATAAATGTTATAACCGTGGAATATTTATATTACACTTACACTTATTACTACTAAATTATCAAAACACATATAGTATGAAGTAGAGATAATATTGATTTATTGGGCAAGGCTTTATTTGTTTATTATAATTAATCAATATAAAATAATTAATAAAGTGCAATAAACCCACGTTCTAAGCACATATAAAAAAGAAGAACAAATCAGCAACTAAATAATAAAAAATAAATTAAAATTTTGATAATTGAAAAATAATTGTTTTAAAAATTATAAAAAATAATCGAAATTAATGAAAAGTTGCATGTGTGACTGTAATAATGACCAAATTTAAGAAATTTCATCTAGAACTTCTACAATACCTCCCTTTAGAAAGCCGTATATCATTTAATATATTATTTTATTAAAAAAAATTATTATGAAGTATAAAATTTCAGATTTTATAGATTTAGGAATTTCCAATTATTAATTTTAATAGATTAATAATAGAATTTACATATTTTTTTAAAAATAGATCTTAAACTCAAGGTCCTTCAAATTCAATGGGAGGACTTCATAGAAGAATAAGCAGTAGAGGAGCCTATGAATAAATGGCTTATAGTTGTATAGAAAATAACAGCTATTAAAATGATAATAGTTTTATTCATTCTCAAAAAACAGCAGTTAAAAACTCACTTAAAAATATGGTATGTATAAAGCATTTATAATAAAATCGTATATAATTTAATAATAACTAAAATTAATTAATTTTAGGGATCTTCAACATCTTTACATTTGAGATGCCTTGAATAACAAGACGAACTGGATAAAATAAAAACGGATTTATATGAAATTAACAGTTAAAAATCTGGGGTTGAAGATTAAAGAAATGTTATTGCCCAATAATGTAAAAGATAATAAGCCTATATAGAAAAGTTAGAACAAGAAAAATAAGATTAATAAAAAGAATTAGAGCAAAAATATAAACAAATTAAGGAACTAGAAGGTAAAAATATAAATTTTATTTTCATCTATTATAATTAAAAAAATGTAAAGTTATTTTCCATATATTATAGGAAGCAATGATTTTTTGCAAGAAAGATTTAAAGAAATTGAAAAATAAAAAAAGAACTTAGTTAAATATAGGAACAAGAAAATGTAAATAATATACAGGATTAGGAAATGGAAAAAATGCAGGAGGAACTAAAGAATGAATTAGACAAAATTTAGCAAGAATATAATAAATAACTAGATTTATAAAAAAATTTGGAAGATGAAAAAAATTCTCTATAGTAAAATATTAGCAATCAGCAAGAAAAATATAATAGTGAAGTTTAATAATATCATGATTAAATATAATAGTTATAATAATTGAAAGTACATACATATTTATAAAAAATAAATGATATCATTTTAATAAATAATTTTTTGTAGGAATAAATGGAGTAAAATTATTAAAAAGAAGTACAAAATATGAGTGAATTATAAAATAAAATCAATGGCTAAAATGATGAGTTAGTAGACTTAAAATCAAAAGAATAAAACCTGTCAAAATAAATAGATTAATTACAAGATCAAGTGCAGTAAAAAGGAAACAAATTGATCGAAACAGAATCAAAACTATAAAAATTACTATAAGAAACGGAAAAGAAGTAAGAAGAATTGTAGAAACATTACTAAGTTGAAATACAAGACAAGCAAAAAAATCTGGAATAAATAAAAAGTGAGATGAATGGTTATGAGTAATAATTATTAACCTTATAAAGATTAACCATTAATTTTTTAAATCACACATTTAAAGACAAAAGTTAAAAACTTAGAGTAAAAGTCAACTTAAAAGATTGTGTCATTAGAAAATTAAATTAAATAAAAAGAAAACTAGGAACAAAGTCTAAGAATGCAGAACACTGATTTATCTATCAGATTGGATGAACTGCAGTAATCTAGAAACAAAGATGAAGAATATAAACTATATAATGAGAAATTTAAAAATAAGAGCAGTACATAAAATCTTTGTAAAAGGAAAAGTAATTAGAGTTAAGCAATTTAAAAAACAGCTTCGAATTCGATGTGATTGGTAAGTAGCAGCTCATTGAAGAAATTTAAAGCGAAAACTAAAATATAAGACAGAGAAATTTCGAACTTTAAAAAGTAGTAGATACTACAGAAATGCAGTAAAAGTTGCTGAAGGCCTAATTAAACATAAAAATCAAAGAGGCTGAGCTGCAGAACTCTCACGATTTGCAAAAATGGGTGGAAAAGGAAAAATAATATGTAGAACAAATTGTATAGCAATAGGAGCAAATATTCAAATAACAAAAACGATTATATATTTAAAAATAACAAGACATATCTATCAACAGTTCGATGCATCAGTAGAAAAGAGATCTTTCATTCCAAAAATAATAAGATGTCAATATTCTAGGTTCTTTGGCTGATTTAAGTCAATAATAAATCAATAAGAGTCAATTACAGGCGGACAGTAATAATAATACAAATAACAACAAATACTGTTAGAATCAAGAAAG
This sequence comes from Miamiensis avidus, assembly GCA_037039885.1. Lineage (NCBI taxonomy): Eukaryota > Ciliophora > Oligohymenophorea > Philasterida > Glauconematidae > Miamiensis > Miamiensis avidus. The sequence goes on from JAWVGU010000075.1 coordinate 475,560, forward strand.
AAAATATACTGATTAAAGTAATTAAGGAGAAGAAAAAGAAGATGAAGAGAAATAATAAAATAATAAAAATTAATCTTTTTATAGTAAGAAATTCAACGATTTATTACAGGAAAATAAAGAATTACATAAAGTAAATAGAAAATTGGAAGAAAAAATACTCACAATGTCATAACTGGAACAAAAAATGAACATTATTGAAGATTTAGAACTTGATTTGAGAGAAGCTGGATCATTTGTCACAAGCGAATTGGGAGATAGGTTCGGAAATATAAACAGTGGAGGAGCTAATGGATAATCAAGCTAACAATAATCATAGTATATATTCCATAATCAAGAATAGGATAATTAGTAATAAAAATAGTAAGAACAAGGACAAGAAGAGCAAGAAAAAAAAGAAAAAATATAAGTTGAAGAAGAATAAATTTAAAATAAAAGTGGATAAGAAGAAATAGAGATTTAAAATAAAAAGAAATAAGAAGAAATAAAAAAAGAATAAGTTAATAATTAAAATTAGGAGTAAACTAATATTGATAAAGAAACATCTTCATAAGAATAATGCAAAAATTAAATATAAGAGTAAGTATAAGAATCAGATTCAAAATAAGATTAACATTAAGAAATAAATAAAACATAAGAAAACTAAGCTGTTGATACTAAATAATTAGGAAATGATGAGGTTAATTAAAAATGGCAATAATAGAAAAATACAAATTAAATAATCAATTAATTAGATGAAAATGGAAAGGAAAGTTAATAAAATATAAAATAAGGTTAAATAGAAATAAACAATAATAATAGAAATTAAATGCATGGATAATAATAATAATGTTAAATTATTTAAAATTCTGATACTGTTGTTTAAAACAACAATGACAATTAGAATAATGAGAATATTAAAAAGTCCAAGTCTAAAAAGAAAAAGAAATAAAATGTTAATTTGTAAGCATAAGATTAAAATAGTAACAATAAAAATGAAGAAAAAATTAGATAAGATAAATTGCTTTAGCAAACTTAAGAAGATGTCGATAATAAATATGTAAACTTATACAGAAAAAATTATGAATTAAATAAATAAGTTTTAAAACTTCAGTTTGAAAAATAAGACCGAATAAAGTAAATTAATTAACTAAGGCAAAAGAATATGTTTAAAAAGAATATTATTATATTTATGTTTATATTGATAATTTCAATAATTATTTATTAAATAATAATTTAATGAAGTACTTATTAATTTTTATTTTTATTATAATAGTAGTTTATATTTAGATATATTAATAAATTTAATCGAAGTGTTTATTTAATATAAATACAGGTTATTATGTCATTTAAATACCTAATATGTGTCTTTAATTTTTCCTTTTGTAGAAATTTTTTTTTTTTCTTTAATGAAGATTATTATTTAAATTCTTAATATTTTCCCTTTAATTAATTGCCTACATTTCATATTTAAAGCAATTTTATGAATAATAAATACTATAAATTAGTAAATTAAATAAAAAAAAAACCAAAATTTTGATACCATAAAAAAAGTAATTAATTCTATTAATGTAAATAGGCTGGGACACAGAAACAATGGAAATTGAAGAAGAGAAAAGCTAACGAAACTTTAGAGGACTCACGAAAGAAAACTATGCAAACTATCTAGCAGAAACCTCCAAAATATAAGACTATTTTGAGACTCATATATATAATTACTATGTATATTTTATTTCAGAGAGTAGGGAAGAAATTTTAAATAAAATTACAAATTTGACACAAAATTTATTCGAAAAAGGAAACTATAAGTTGATTTTCAAACACTTCGACTCTCATCCAGAGGAAAACAAAATAAGTGGATTTTCATGTCTAGTAAGCTTAAACTTTCATTATTCCTAAGAATAATATTACTAAGAACTTCAGAATTAACAGGAATAATAGTTAGAGTTAAATTATACTAATAATTAAAGAATTTAAGCTTTGCATCCTAATAATTTTAAATAAATCATTATTTAATGTGTATCTGAATTCTTCGACTTGAAGAATTTAAATGACTCTGCACTAAATAAAGCGCAACAAATCCACTGCTTTTCCATAAATTATTCTGGAGAAGCCAAGTATAATTATTTCTCATTCCCAATTCCTTTAATCTTTCAAAACAATTAAAACGATATAGAAAATGAAGATGAATAAAACGCAGTGAAAATGAAGCAGATATTTCTTAAACAAATAAATATTTAGTTTTACTATCTTAAGGATTTTATGTAAGCAGTTGTTTGGAGGAAACTTTACTCTTGGCCGTATAAAGTTATAAAAAACTCCAATTTTTATAATAAATAAGTCATGATAAATCTCAAAAATATGATCAAATAACAATTAGAATCAATAAATAATTTACTGTAAAATAAGGAAATATAAAATAACTTAACAGATGAGGATTTACCTCCTCTGATCAACTTTAATATTTGGGATTAATTCTATTAAAGCCTTGAAATGTCTACGAAAAAGAGCATATTTTATAGTATAATGTAAATGAATCAGGAAAATTTAATGGAATTTGTTTCATGTTTTTAAAACTACCAAGCTCATTTAAACCAATTTAAAATTAAAATAGAACATATTTTTTTAGTAATTGACCATCTTTAACTCAACTACTTAAAAGTTTATTTTGTTAAAAATGTAATAGAGTAAGTTATAGTAATGGCTAGATATATATAAATTAAAAAACTAGACTTCACTATATATGTAGATTTCTTCAGCAGTTGCTTTTTGTGTGTAATTGAAATTATATATTCTTTATTTCAAAAATAAAAAAGTCCAAATGCTCTAATATTTAATTGGAAACTTCTATAAAAATATCTTAAGTAATAAAACCATTAATTAATATTTATTTTTTGATTAATTTATTTTTCTTAATTAATTAGAGATTTAGAATAACATATCACACAGCATAAATAAATAATTGATAAAAGTATTGAAGCATTTTAACATGTAGAGTATGGAGATTTATAGGAATTTACAGCATAAATGTTTTAAAAAATATGCTATATAGAGTCTAAAATAAAGATGTTATTATTCAAATGTAAATTGAAAATATATAAAAATCACAACTAAAATAAATAAAATGAAGATTTTGTTTTGTAATAAAATAATGCTTAAATCAAAGGCAAAGCATATGTAGAATAAAAAACAAATGTAGTTAATAATAATTCACTGAAAAATAAAAAGTAAGAAAGTCATACCCTTTAAAATAATGAAAATTTAAAATAAATAATATAATGAATAAAATATGTTTTTTATAAATTATATAGGAATTTTAGTTCAAATAGTTTTATATTGAAATATTATTGTACACATTAACTACAATTATATAAAATTATTAAATTATATTATATTAAATAATATGTGTGATTATTATAAACAAAATGGGTTTTTAATAAGTTGGTTAAATTATTATAAATATAGAAGTTATACTGATTTACTAACTCTAATATGAAAGACATTAAATAATATAAAATAAATATTATTATTATAATGTTGAAAATGAATAAATTCCTATGCTGTAATTAGCTTTAGTTTCCACATAGAGTAAAGACTGAAAAACATATGAATAACTATGCTATATTAAATCAAAATAATTTCCTTTCACTAATATATATATAGAGAAATAAAATAAATAAATAAAAAAAAAAAAAATAAATAATGAATAATACAATGGATAAGCGAGCTCTATAAAAATCAAATGATGGCTATTCAAATTCAGAATATGAAGTAAACTACTCTTTAAACACTTCAGATGTTATATTTATGAAGCCCTAAGAAAAACAGAACCCCTTTAAAAGTTAAAATAAAGAATTTAGTATGATTGATAATTAATTGAGATTCGAACTAACCCAAGAAGAAGATCCGCACAATATACCAGAAGATTAAAAGGAAATAAAATTGATTTCATCAAACTTCAAGGATAGCTCTGAAGATACCATGTCTCATAAATTATTTGAAAGTGTAGTAATATAATCCTTATAGAAATACTTTATAAAAACTATAAATAATTAAAAAAAGAGTGCTGTTTAGTAAATCAATGATGTTTTGAAGCCTTCAAACTAAACAATAACAGAATTTTAATTTACATAATAAGTAGAATATGAATCAGACCTACTGCCGACTCGCATCTAAAGATACGTTTCAGATATAAAAAGTGATTAAAAAAGCGAATCAGATAAGGTTTCTAAAATTTAGTAGAACAATGAAGTTAATTAAGTTATATGTAATGAATAACTAGAAAATAGACAATCATTTGTTATATAAGACTACATAAACGAAAAAAAGAAAAAATTAAATAAAACATTGTCTATTGTATCAGAGGCAAAATCTTCAGACAAATATATAACTACTAACAAAGATGATGTAAGAAATGAGAATTAGTAGAGTAAAAAAATAATTTAACTTAATAAAATATGAATTGGATTATTAACTTTTAAAATTTAGAAAACGAAGAAAAAAAAATAACCTAGAAATTTACAAAGTCTCAGAATTATTGTAAAATAAAACAAAACTCTTCTTCTCCCCTCAGAAGTTAGATGTAAAATATAAAATATCAAATTATTTAAAAAAAATATTAAATTTTACTTTCTTATTATATGTCAATTCTATATAAACTAATTAGATTTCAAGGAAATGGATAGGATATATAAAATTTAGAATAAGAAATTAAAAAGCCTATTTCTCCTATGCTTCTTATTACTAAAATTTTGAGATTCACAAAGAAGATGAGAGAGTTTTCGAGGAGTAATATTTTAAAACATAGCAAGCCTTTTTTTTTAAAATAATTGGGGATAATGCTCAAGATGATAGGTTAAAAGTGCCAAAACAATAGAGATTTTAGTGTCTTTTAATATCTGTAAAATATATTAAGTTAAATATATTTTTTTTATATTGTTTTTGAAAATAAATTATTATTTTTTGTAGATTGAATAAAATATAATTCCTTTAATTGATCCAAATAGTATTCTAATATTAATAATTAATTTTATAAGAATAGGAGTTATTATATGTTAACTAATACTTATTCCTCTTAGGATTTGTTTTTCCCTTTCTTAAGGCAATTTCTATATCACACATAAATATGACTATTCCATGATTATATTTTAGATAATTGATATAATGATTAGTATAAACACTGGAATTTTTTTTGAAGGCGAAGTAGTTTTAAATCGGCAATTTATAATGTAAGAAAAGTTTTATTAAACTTATATGTTTTTAAAAATAAAATGTAAATTTTTTATAAAGAAAATAGTATTTGAAGAATTCCTTTATTTTAAACTTAATTGCCATTATTTCGATTTTTGTTTCCATTTCTACGGGAAATGACATGTGGCTCTTATTATTTTTGATTTAAGCAACATAAATCAACAAAATTTTAGTTCATTTTGAGAATTCATTTCAGTTGGAACTAAGATTTCCAACTGCATATTCCCTTATCTAGTTGTTGCTAACAATCATTATTGTAGCACATTACTGCGGTTGCGCGTTTTATTACGCCGGAACTTACTAAATAAAAAATGGGGCCCATAACACCTGGATCCAAGCTCATTTAGAACCTGGGTTAAAGTGGAATGAATACTATGTTAATGCTTTTTACTTTACCTTCATAACGATGTCAACGGTGGGATACGGAGATATAAGTCCTAATACCTATGAAGAAAAAATAATGTCCTTTTTACTTATCATTGTAGGGTGTGGAGTTTATGCGTTTGCTATTAATACGATCGGTCAAATAGTTCGAGACAATTAAATTAAAAATGCTTCACTGAAGTAAGCCATTCAATTTTTAAACAAAATTAACTGTTTTTACCATTAATTTACATGTTTTAGTAAAAAGAAGTATGAGATTAGAAAATATATGTCAAATAGAAATATCAATAAAAGAAACCAACTCAAAGCTATAAAGGAACTGGAATATATTGAAGAACAAGAAGAAAAAGGCAATTTATATGGTCTTGAAGTACTAAAAAATATATCTAAATCACTGCAAGAAGAAATTTTCATTGAATTTTATGGAAATGTATTGAAAGAATCTAAATTTGCTAAAATTGCTGGATATTCTTAGGAATTCATACTTTAAATGGCCACGAAAATGAAGGAAATGACTTGCAGTAAAAGGCCATTTTTTATGGCAAACTATAGTTTTAACAGTATATTTTAATTTCATTAGGCCCAGGGACCGTCCTTTTCAAACAGGGACAAAAGGATGATAAATATTATATTCTATTGGAAGGATGTCTACAATTGCAATTCGATGGAAGATCTTCTCACCATTAAGATAAGGTTATAACTACTTTGAAGGGAAAGCAAGAAATAGGGCATAGATCCTACCATTCTGAGTATCCCTAATAATACACAGTGCTAAGTAAAAATGTGTCTAGAATCGTATATTTTTTCAAATAAGATATGATTAAGGTTATGCATAATTTTCCTGATGATTATGTAAAACTAATAGTATTAATATATTCAAAAATATTGGAGATATAATATATATTCGACTTTAGGAAATTTTCTGCCAAATGAGAGATGTAGTAACTTAAGAAAATGGAGGTTTGGCAGAGTAGTGTTATGTTTGTCAATCTTGGGAACATTGCACTGTGAACTGCTGCTATATCTAGTGTCATTTTTACAAATAATAGTTGATCTCACGATGGAATTAATATTCAGAAAATGCAAGACACAAATATAAGAGAAGGGGGTAAACTAATTTAAATACGGGTAAAATAATTAGAGTCTTCCCGGCTCTTAGTGATAAAAAAAGAATTAGAGAAGCCCTTCTAAAAATCAGAATTGATTTGGTTTAGGTATTTTGTGAAGAACAATGCGATATAGATATTATTGATAACGATAAAGAATTTTTAATAGCTTTTCCTCATATATAGTTTGATTAAGGTAAGTTAAAAATATGTGCAGTAGATAGTGAGTTAGAAAATATGAGTAAAAAAATTAATAATAAAATAAACTATAAAAGTAAAAAAAATATAATATAATTTTGCATTATTAGCTGAATTTTATGAAGAAGATATGCATTAGCAACAAACACATGATGAATTTCTATCTAAATCATACATATAAAGTAATTAAAATATTAGCTAAGATACATATCAATAGCAATAGTAATAAAAGAAGCAATGTTATAAAAAGTGTATTGATTAGCAATAACAATAATAACAATTTTCAATTAATTGCATTTAAGAAGAGGATTAGATGTAACAGAAACCAAGTATAAAAAACCTCAGTTAGTAATAACATTTTGTCAAATAAAAATCAAGCATAAAAGGAGAAATTGATCTTAAGAATAGTTAAACTAATAATTATTAGAATTAAACTATAACACAGTAATAATAAATCGGGAATTTTTCCTTGCCGTAAATAGGACAATTTTACTAATCCGATAAAAACATAAAAATGGAATAATGTAGTTTAAGAGAACAATAATAATCCCCTATAAATCTGGAAAAATTTTCTTTACTAAGTGTTCACGATGTTTTCGATGAATCAAACAAATAAAATATAAATTATTATGTATCTTTATAAAACCCTTCTTTAAAGTAAATTCCCGCAAATATAAATCCTTCATTATAAAATTAGAGACAATCTGTTAGAAAATCGATAGGTAAATTAAATAATTATTAAAATAGATAGAAAACTATAATCAGAATCATATTTTATAAATATTAGCTTTAAAAGATTTGAGTATTCAGCCTTTGCTAACGTAAGATCGAAGAAGAAGAGACCATAGAATACAACATTAAAAAAAAATGTATGCATAAAATAATGAAGGAAGGAAAACGAATTAATAAACGTCTTAATTGAATAACTCATTAGCGTAGCACAATAGATATAGCAGGAGTATATATACTACAAATAAAAATCATAACGGAAGAGACTATTACGATAACTTTGACTAATAGATGTAAATGTCTTAATACTCTAAGAAGGTACATACAGAAAATGAAATTTTGTTAGATGAAAAGGAGGGAATATATTTATCTGAAAAGATTGACTACATAGGGTTTGGTAAAGAAAATAAAATAAAATATATGAAAAGTATTAAATTATACAATGAAAGTATGAATATTTATATTTTTTTTAGGCCCAGATATGGATAAAATGATATTTTATACTTTTTACTTTCCATAGCATAATTGGGATAAGATTATCCTTTAAGTGTAAAACTATATTAGTAATAAAATTATAAATTAAAAATCAAATAATAATCAAAAAGAAATTAAATTGTTCAAAAAGAATTAGTAGAAAAAATTATAAAATGCAAAATCAAAAGTGCTTTCTTTAAAAAATGTAACTACTCTTAGCTCAAATAAATTTTTTAAATGATTTGATTTTATAAACAACTATAAAACCCTTTACTAAGTATATTTTTTTGTTATTTTCTTTGATAAATAATAATAATATTATTATTTTTTGAAAAATTATTTATATAATAAAGTTTAATAATTATTTAGACATAGTTATATATATTTAATTTATTCAAAAATAAATTGTAAATAAAATACTTTTACATTATTAAGGTTTTAAATAATCTATAAAATTCACTATTTTATTTTAAATTTCACTGTTTCTTTAAAAAATTATATTAAATTTAAAGTATAACAATAAAATATTCTTAATATATGATAGCTGTAATTATTAAATTATTTCATTATTAAATTTATTAATTATATTCTAGATTAATAAAACTATAAACATTTAATATTTTTAGAAAATATATAATATGAATTCTAATGAAATATATTAAATTACTTTATTGTTGAAATAAAAAAAAGAATAATATTATATTATATATTAAAATAAACAATATCGATATGTTCTTTTTTAATTGATAATTATTTTTAAATTATAATTAATATTATCTTGAAATATGATTTATATTTAAAACTATATTCAAGTATATTATGCTAAATTTGCTTAAACTTCAATAAAATATTAGGAAAAATTTAATTACAATTTAAACAAAATTTTTGTGGAAACTCATTTACAGCTCTAATTATTTATTTGATAAACTATTTAAATCAAATCAAAATTATTCACTGATAATTTAATATTAAAATCACATTTTCTTAAATCGAGAAATAAAAGAAAAAAATATAATAATGGAAGAAAATAAAACTTAAGATCAACAATAAGACTAGGCGGTAGAACATGAAGAAGAAAATATGATAGTAGAGATAATAGAGCAGAAACTTTATCAAAATAGCGTAGAAAAAATGAAATAATTGCAATAATTATTATTGAAAAAACTCGTTCATCTTGAAAATATTACCATTAAATGTAAACAACATGATGATCCTAACATTTTAGAACACTTCATCAAAAAAATATCAATTCAGAAATTTGAGAAGGGAGATTTCTTGTACCAATATAATCAGAGATGCAGTCACGTGTATATTATTATATATGGACAAGTCGTCCTTTGGGTAAAATCAAATTTTAATTTATTATTGCTAATTTGTATTAGAATTTTGGAGGTGTTTTGGCGTTTCTTTGGTATTTTTTAAGCAAAAATTTGCTTTTAATTTATTTGTTATTTTAGTTTTCATTACCTTAATAATTTATTTCAAATAGTCATTTCAATACAAAATATTCAAATGGGATTGTATTTTATTTTAAAACACTATAAACATAAAGTTTCTAGATTAATAAACTTTGTATGATTAATTTAATTGATAGTTTATTTTCCAATTGATTTAGAGATCAAAATAAATTATGTTTAACCTTATGTTAGTGATAAATTTTATTTTGTTTATTTTTTTAAATAAAAATAACTAAAAATTAAACTAAATCTATCACATATAGGCGCATTTAGCAAATTATTTTTATGTTCATAAGAATTGGTATAAAGTGGGATATCAAATTAAATTCTAAATTTTTAATTTCAAACATCATGATTAATACTATTTATCACTTAGATTTTATTATGAAAAATTATTTATTTTATGCTTTTTGTTGAAAAGGAAAAGAAAAATGATTTAGAAATCAATTAAGAACTAGAACTGTAAAAAAGTTGCAGGATAGTCAGAAGGGTTTGTCAAGATCAGAAAATGCACATGAAGAATAGTTTTTCCAATAAAAAATAAGTTAATATGAAGAAAGTCTTTCCCATCTTAGAAGTAAAGAAATGGATGGCTTGCTGAAAAAATAATAACACTAATATTTTTCTACTCCCAATATTTCTAATTATAAAAATACACGAATTTATAAACAGGGTGATTTTTTAGGTAAAATTAAATAAATATTAAATTATAATTTAATAAATTTGGTTTGACTTGTTTATTTCCAAGTTTTTTTATCTTTTTTTTTTGATTGCGGATTAGTTTTTTTATTGCCAAATAAATCAAATTAGAATTTAATTATATATTTAAAATTGAAAAACCACAGAACTCTTTTTATTTTTTGTGGGAAACATTAATTTCGCAATAGAAAAAAAAGATTTTATTAAATTAAATTAGAATGATTGCAATAAGAATTATAAATAATACAAATTCTTTTAAATATAGTTAATTTGCGCTAATAAATAAATAAATAAATAAAATTTTTGATAAAAATCAATAAGATAATTTTTGCAAATAGGAGTGAATCACTCAATTTCTCAAGAAAAATTCTAGAAATCTTACCAAGCAATTTCTCCAGCTTGTCTCACATTAAAAATAGCTTCCGAAGATTTTAACAGCATTTTCAATCTGTAGGTAAAGAAAATAGCATATATAGAAGAAATACTCCAAAATCACTTCCCTCTTGCAAAGTCTGAAAGTCTGCAATGGCTTGCCTACCAAGCGGAAGACAAGTTTTTTAACTATGCGGAAACTATTTTCAACGAGGGAGATTTCGCTGAAAATATGTACATAATAAGAGAAGGAAGCATTGATTTGTCTTCCTCTCTCTCCTACGATTTCGTTACGTAAAGTAAAAGGCGGAGCATTTTACAAGAAAAAATGCTCGAAATAACGTAGTTGTCGGCTGGGAAATTTTTCGGTTTCGAAGACATGAGATTCAATGGGAAAAAATGGTCAAAAAATAAAAATTAAACAGTTAATAACATTAACAACAGTAAGAAATAAAAATCGCAAAATAAAATCACTTCTAAAGTGTCTCTTTCTGATAGCAGTGATTTTTAAAATGAAAACGATGAGGGTAGCAGCTATGATTGCGAATTATAAGACGAGGAATCATAATTAAAAGAAAATACAGATCGAGTAGAGTAGTAGTTGCCGGGCAAGGGCTGGCGAAGTTATAAAGCAGTCGCTTATTGCAGTCCGATTTCATTCGTGTATGTTATCACAAGGGAATAAGTTGATAAAATTGTATGGGAAAACAGCGATATGGGCTTGAAAAAAGACCTGATCAGTCTACAGAAAATGAAAAGTAAATGGATTCGAGACCGTGTTTCCAAACTAACGGACTTCAATAAGGCGCAAATTGAAAAGAGGAAAAATTCAATTCCGATGAGTCTGTCGCAGTCGCTGCAAAATAACCGGAAAGTTCTAAAAAATTTCGTGAACCAGTTGGTCGATGCGCAACTTCACGAAAAGGAAATGCAGCTTTAGTAGAAATCCACGCTTCAAATGAACGTTTCGCCGAAAAAATAAAAACAAAATTCGGAGTTGCCGGAACTCAGCAACAGCACCACGAGTCGAACGCTTTCGCCGTCCAAAAGACAACTTTCGAAAAAACACTCGATCGTGCTAAACCCGAATCCCCTGGCCGCGAACTCTTCTCCCCACTCTCAAAAAAAACAGCAACAATAACAACCTTCAAATAACTAAAATTATTTCAATTTCCAATAGGCGCAGTCGCGCAGCATTTAAGAAATCGAAATGACGTAAGAAGAACTCGGTCGCTATTTAGAACTGCAGAGTCCCATTCGCGAAAAAGTCAAACTCATGAAATAGCATCAAAAACTTCGGAGATTTTCCTCACTAAAACGGGTCCGCACGCAGCCGAATATCCTGATTTCTGCGGATGAGAGAGGATAAGAAAGTCAAAGGGAACAAGAAGAGGAACCGCCAGGGAATGAGGGAAAATGCAAAGATGAAAACATTGCGAAAAAACTGAAATTCAAATTGCTTTATTGCGGAGACCAGCAAAATGGGAAATAGAGGGACTCGCTGACTTAAGCAAATCCCTCTTTTTCTCAACTCACAGAACAATACAACCAGTCAATTCAAAACATAAGTCCTATTCGGGGTATGGCGACAGACCGAGTTCAAGTCAATTATCAGAAAAAAAGCATTGCCCAGAAAATTGGAGGCTACACGAGCAGAAATAACAACCAAAATTTGGCTGCCCTTTACTATTCCCCTCATCTAAAGGTGCAAAGCGAAACTAACATTGAAGATTAGTCATATTCCTTCACTCCTATCAACATCAACAACAACAACAAAAAAGGGAACTAATTAAATAGCAACAACAATAACAGCAACGGAAATAGGGCAAATGACAAATTCTTTTACGATAATAAGTGCGAATTGGAAAGTAAAATCTATTAACAAAAAATGGAAAATAAAGATAAATTGTCCCCACTTAAGCTGCGCAAAATCGAAATTCTTACGGAGGCGCAGCATGTGCAATAACATGTGGAAGTTAAAAATTTTATTTCGCAAAAATTCCTAAAACTTACGAGTGAACCACTTCTGGTGCAGGAATAGGCCGATTTAGAATACACAGAACGAAGAGTTATTCAGTTGCAGGAAAATATGCGCAAATCAAAAAAGCCTCTGAGTCAGGACAGCAAATAAAAGTGTCCTAATTTGTTGACGCAGTACTTGAAGAGGTAAAGTAGCCTTAATAAATTATCGCAAATCTAATAGAAAAACGTGCCCCAAATCATCTAAACTGCCATTTTCCCTCAAAACAATAACAAAGACAAAATTGAAACGAATAGTAATAGTCTGAATGGCAACAAAAATTCGTATTTAAATTTCAACGAAAATAACTTGAGCAATGGCGGCCAAATAAACCTGAAAAACAACAGTTTGTCGTTACTTAACGAAGTTTCTCATGAAGAACTTACAGCAAATTAATAAATTCCTTAAGCGAAAAAAATGTCATCAAAAGAAATTCTAAGCACCAATTCAGCCCTTTTAAAATCCAAAATACAAGAGAAACTGAAGGAATTGACATAGTAAACTTAGTAGCAGTAATAGTTGCAGAAAACGCAGGAGCAGCAATAAAGTGAAAAAAATTTAAATAATAATTCTGATATTATTATGTAGTAATATCAATAGAACCAATAAAAAATCCAATTCGAAGAGTAGGGATATACCTCTTCCTCGGCTGCAGATTTTTTAAAGAAAAATAGAACCAAAACAGCCATAAATCTTTACAAAAATTAATTGTTTCATAGCAATATTTGGTTCTGGATAATTAGGAAATGTAGAAAAGATAGCATTTGGAATAGGAACAAATTGATAAATTTCAGTAACTGAAAAGTGGAATCCACAGTAAAAAAAACAGTCTTTCGACCACTTCTTTTATTAAAAACGTCAATCAGTCTCACCTTATTTCTAAAACACTTCCAAAGCCACTTTGGAAACAAAAAATGAACTCACTTTCAAAAATAAAATCAACAAATGACATAAGTTTCAAAAATTCCCAAATTGCTGATAACACTAAATAACAATGGCGAATATAATAATAATAGTATTTAAATATAGGAGAAGAAGAAGAAGAATAATAGTAAAATTAGCTAATAAATTCTAAAATTCAAAATGAAATTGTTCCTTTATAGAATTAACAGTAAATCATGATTAATAAGATTAAACAGCTAAAAAATTCGCCTTAAAAAACGAGGGGCGTCCAACTTAAACTTAATTTTGGCTCAAGTGTTTTAGAAGGAGATTTAAATTAAAATGCTTAATAAAAAGATTCACAATTATTTAGTAAAAATAAAAAATCCCTTTAAAATAACTGTGTTGATTTAAAATAAATAAAAATTAAAAATTTGAGTACTTTTAAAGGAAAGTTTTCCTCGGTTTCTTTAGAAAAAAAAAAAAAGTTTTTACTTCCACAAGAAAACTAAAATCTTCACAATTTCAGCTAAATATGAATTAATTATTATCAAAAGGGAGATATGTATATATTGTTTTTTCAATTTTACTTATATTTATTAATTAAATTAAACTTATTAATAATATGCTTTAATTTGCTGTTTTATTATAGCTTTGATTTATATATTTATACTTTAAATAAATATAACAAAATAAATTTAATTTTATATAGTAATTATAAATTTAATTTAAAAATAATAATGGTTTTTTTTGTAACTCATATTTTATTTTTTAATTTAAAAATCATTTTACTTTCAATATAATATTATTAAGATAATAAAATTAATTTTAATTCAAACTTTATTAAAATTAAATAAATTCATAATTTAATTTTTATTGCAAAAATTATTATCTCTCTATCAATAATTGCTGCCATATTATAGTTGGTTAGTATAGCAGTCTCATAATCTGCCAACCTGAGTTCGAATCTCAGTGGCGGCAAGCTTTTTTTTAATTAATTTTTCTGTACATTATTAAATGATCAATATTAAATATAGTTACAGACATGCTTTAAATATAATCCCTTAATATGAAAATTTAAAGAAAACATTTAGTATAATTTTTAAAATATTTTTCTAAAATCTTTAACAGAATATTTGAATTAAGCAAGTATAAACATAAAGATAATTTTAAGAATTAGAATAAATCTCTAAGATTTTTTAATTATTCTGATACAACTAATAATTGATTGTAATCGAGCAATAATTACTTCTGTGCTTAGTAGTAATAAAGAATTCCATATAAAGAAAATATAGTAATATTATTATTACTAAAACAAAAAATTATATAGCCTTTAAAATTTTATCAAAAAAAATAAAAGGTTTTTAAGATACACCAAAAGATAATCCATAATTTAATAAAATTCAAACCTACTCTTAATTTCTATTTAAAAATTTGGCGAATGAGTGAAAAATAAAGGATTAGCAGTCATTTATTCTAAGAAGACAATGTTTATAAGGTTGTTTACCTAGGAATTGCATTTTCTTTGCTGTAATGTGCCTATGCTTCTTTTTAAGAATTTCTACCACTTATAATGAGTGAAGAAAACATGTTGATTTTGGCCAATTTGAGTTTGGGAACTCTTTACTTATCCTTTTGTTTATCTGAATTCTTTTTGTCGCCATATTTGTTTTCCCTTTACGAAGGCGGTCACAGAAATTTATTATTTGGTATTACTGCATTGACATTTACCAATTTAATTCTTGCCTTCTCTAATGTTGTGAATTGTGCAGTAAAATTATTAATACGAATAAATATAGTATTTAAAAAAATTAATTTAATTTTTTAATGTAATATTTTAGGAGGCTTATTAGAATACAGGATTTTGTTCAGATGCGTAAAAATAGACACCTTTTTTTTGCTATTATTCTAAAATAATACTAATTTTTTCCTTATAAAAAGTATACTACTATTGATACGAATTAATTAATTAATTTGTTATTGATAATTTTTAAATAGAATAAATACAAAATTTAATAAAGAAAAAACTTAGACTTATTAGTTATTTTAATTTCTAACATTTAGATTTTTGTATTCCTACTGCATATTAAGCTCATCAATGTGCGGAATTGGAGGATCTGTTTTATGGCTCACACAGGGAATTTATATGTGTAGATGTTGCAGACCGTAAAATTAAAAATCATTAACGCTTTAATTAAGTTAATTTTAATTTAAAAAATAATCATTGAAAGTTGGAACAGAGGGAGATTTTCTGGGCTTTTTTTCTTGATATTCAACACCTCTTTAGTCACCGGAAATTTTTTAGGTTATTATATTTTGCGAGAGGGTCTCGTCATTTTATATTATGTGGTCGCTATAAGTATTTCTTTTGCTGCTTCTGTAATGTTATTATGTACAAAATAGCCTGAAGCATTGGTATATAATTTTTTATTAATTAAATTTTCATAGATTTTTGAATTTTTTTAAATTAGAAAAAAAGTATCATTGGCCAAACCCTATAATTTAAGTAATATTACTCTATTGTAGGACAGCAAGAGTGGACTCTTGAACAAAAAAAGAAAAACTAAAACTAATCGTTTTAGGATCCAAATAGAGACAATTTGTATATCAATTTGATTTCTGATTCAAATCAGAGCGTTGTTATAACTTCCGAAGACAATAGAAATTCGTATTAAAAAACTATTAACAGACCCAAGTCTATTATAGTGCAGAGTCAAAGTTTCAATGTGAATTCGAGTCAATTCAAGAAACTGCGATTTGCTGATGAACAAATGAGTGAAGAATAGCCTTAATAATAATAAATTGACTCCTAAAATAAAGTGGCAACAACAACGAGTTCTTTCAGTCATTCTACTCGAAACTAACAGCACCAGTCGTCGTAATATAATTAGAATTCTAGTCAGTTTAAACATGGCTAGCTTCAAAAAAGCAATATTTAAGAAGAGCCGGAAGTTTTGGAAACTGACAGAAAGATATCGAGACTCACAGCAACTAAAAGAAGCAATAATAATAGTAATAACAATGTCGATGTAGAAGATGGGGGAAATGAAGATAAAAATCTTTAGTAAAAAAATTTCAATATTCTTAGCCGAGAAGATGAAATCAAAGGTTCAATAACTTTGGACAATTAAGAAGTAGATAATATTCTATAAAACGAAAATCAAAGCAAATATACTGTACCTTTAAAAGGATCTGTTTAAACTCCTTAAGCAACTATATCTTTGCGAAATTCGACGAATAATATATAATAATAAATTGATTAAATTGAATAGTCGAAATCATTAGCCGATCTTGCAAATGCCAGCGATAATAATATCAATAATTTAAGAGAAGAAAGTCTGCAACAACAGTTGATTTTGCATTAAAATCTCGAATAGCCGAGCAACGCAGCTAATAATATTCATTTTTAAGAAAATTTCATGGAGTACATGTCTCCTGATAATTTCACCAAGAGCACTGAGCTAGTGCGAAACACCAAAAATAGCGATCACTGCATCCGTTAAACGATACTCAAAAGGCCAAGACGTTTATTCATGTCTAACCCATTTTCAGACTACTTTTATTATGTCGATAAAGTATGATAGCTATTTTTATTTTAAATGAAAATATAAAAATAATTTTATTTATATAGGACGAAGTTTAAGAATAAAATGATGATGAAGATGAAGATGATGATTAAGAAAATGAATACGGGGAAATTGAAGAAGATGAAAAGGAAAATGATGTAACTCCTATGGTGAGAGGGAATTAGAAAAACTAGATCAAAAAACTGTCCTTCGAATAGAAATTTGAAAATGATTACGAAGAAATAAGGAAACGAGATTCAGTCAATAAATATTTAGCGTAGCCTGAATAAATAAGTGAACTAAATATGCCTACGAGTAGCGAAAATGAGATTCAATTGTTGCCGCGAAAAGCAAAAAATAAAAAGAGTAAAAAATTCAAATCCTTTTTCAAAGATTTATTCGAAAGTAAGGTGTTTGCTGAAGAATAGTCTCTCTACAGTTTCGTAGTTAAAAACAAAATTATTCGCAACAATCAGAGACAGCAGGAAAACAATTATAAAAACTAATCATTTCAAATTGAAGATCTAGCTCAGAAAAGACACAGTCAGGATGGAGCCAACACCGCAGTTAAATTCAGAAAAAATCTTCAAACAAAAGATATCATTGCCGATTAAAACAATTAAAATTAAAATAACAACAACTAGAGTTAAAGGTAATATCTTTATACTATAAATTAATACAAGTTATTTCATATTTCATATTATTAAATATCTTTTATTTTATGCAACGAGCTTCAGCAGCGGGAAGCATGATGCGAGTTTCTCAGTTCGATGTTGAGTGGGAAACCAACAATTAAGACTAGAAAAACTATGCAAAAGATGCTGAAATTCTCACCTACATCGATTTTTTTATTTTTCTGCGATACAACAAAGAAATCCGTAATTTGATTCCTTAATACATACTATAGGGACTGTTTTTCGGCTTTTGGCAAAAGTTAGGACCAATTATAGTTCAGTTTACAAAGGTAAAACAGTTTAATTTAAACTATATTTATTTACAAAAAAAAGTTATATTAATTTTTATAAAAAAAGCAATCACAGATGGAGATTACTTACAAAACCATTTATGACGATACGGGAATGGTGTTCATAATATCAGGAATAGTATAGTTCATTTTAGGCCCCTTATTTGGTCTGTGGTTTGATAGGGTCAAGCGAGCTCACAGAAGGAGAATAGTCATTTTGATCCTTATAATAACTTATCTAACGATTTTTTTATTCCCAATACCCTTCATAAAAACTGACAAAATGTATCATTCAGATGACGGTTAGAGAACAGGACAAATCATCTTTATAGTCATAGGAATTCTATTTGGAATTCAAAATTGCGGCATGAATACAATTGGTATAATTCATTTTTTATTAAATAATATAGGTTTTATTTTTTATTCAATATTTTAAGGAGGACCGATTAGAAGTTGGACCTTTCCCAAAGAAAGGCTCCTTGTCTTAAGTTTTGCTACCTACAGATTTATTTATTATCTTTCGGTGGCTGTTGCCTTTTTCTGTACCATAGGAATTCCTTATAAATATGTTCCGTTTATAATACCTAGTGTTTTATTTGTCTTTGCAGTATGGACTACTAAATCATTAGTTTTTAATCATAAATTTTGAAATTAATTTATTTAAAATTTTAATTATTTTATTTTGTAAATATATATAATTTTTAATTAAAAATATTTATATTTAATTTAATTCTTATTATGAAACATCAAATAAAATCTGAATATTTATTTAAAATATTAGGATATTTTATATATTAATACTAAATTTATTTAAAATATGTAGTATAACCTACATATTACAATAAAGATTTGATAACTTAATATAGTTTCAAAAATATATATATTATCTATATTTATATAAAAAATCATTTTAATAGAAAAATTTATTATTTTTCTAAAAAAAGTAAACTATGTGTTAAACATTAAAACCAACATTCAAAATAAGTAGAAAATCTAAAGGAAACGAAATTAAATATATTGAAAATTTATTAAATATAATATGTCTTTGAAAAAAGTAGAAATATTTTTATGATAATATAATAAAAATAATTACAGCACCATTGTAATTAATATAGGAATCGTATTTTTATATTTTTAAATCTTAATTTTTATTTAATCATTAAAAATAAAAATTAAAATAATAAATTTGATATGTCCATTTTTTTATTTAAACATTGGGTTTGAATGGTAAAAATAATATTAATATATTAGAATATAAATTTGAAGAAACACATATATTACAAAAATAATAATTAATTAAGCTAATTAAATATTAATAAAATAATATTTATATTCCTCAAAAAAACTGCTTTTAATAAGTTATTTAAAAAGTATAAATATAAGTGATTTATTAAATAATTTGAATTTATTAAAAGATCAAAAAATAATTTAATAACAGATCTTTTATGAAATGTAAAATAAATCTATTTATATTATCTTTTATATTTTTAAAATCTAATAAATAATATAATATTATTATTAGTTTTTGTGTTTTTTTTTGTACAATAGAGACTTTTAAAAATTTGGAATTAATAAAATTTGTGTGCATACATACTTAAAATAATAAAATTATTTTAGAATAATATATTTAATCAAAAAAGTGGTAATTAATAATAAAAAAAGAAAAATAATTTTATTAAATAAAAAAGAAAAATATAATTTTATAACTTCATAATAATAGAGAAATACGATATAAATTACTTAATTTATCACATTAAAAATGAAGCTCTTTTTAATATTATAATTGTTAATATCGATCTGCTAAAATTCATTTAATGATATTGATGTAATAATAAATGATAAATAAATGTTGAGAATTTAGGATACACTTCCAAATTATGGATATATTTCAGTAGTTTCTTTTTAAAATAACTTATATGGAATTGCTTACTGTGGTTAGGACAATAAACCTTACGTGATATACGTAAAAAATGGTAAAATTCAATATTTGTTTTATAAACTAATTATAAAATATAACTAAAAACTTTATTATACTAGGAGATATACTTCCTAACTCTCCCAGCAATTCTATATCAAATTAAAGTTATGTCATTCATTAAATAAGAGCCTGCAAATATAAAGAAATAGGGATGCTGGTAATGTATGAGTTTATTATATCAGGCAGTTTTTAATCATTTGGAAGAATGGTATATTTAGATGGTAATAATACATATTTAAATATCAATATTATTGCATTATTAGAATTATAGAAAAATGGTTTATAATAAAAAGGAACATTTGGAACTGAATTTGATTTTGTTGTTACTACATATAGTGAATCTTTAAGTATTTGTGTGTAAATAAATGATGATCTCATTGGAATATCATAATCAGCATCATTTTAAACATATTCATGGGGTAAAGCATTTAAAATTAGATTTAAAGTTTCTCTATTAATTAAATATAAAACAAAGGAATATAATTATATTTTTCAATTATATAAAAAATAGATATCACTTACTAGACTTATACTCCTTCTAGTAATACTTTAAGTCCTCACATTATTATAAATTAATAGAGAAGTGGGAGATAGTCTTATTCATACATTATTAAAACTGATACAAAATTAGTCATTACTTGGAATGGAGAAGGTGCAGGAATTTCAGAACCATTATCTGGTGGATTTATTCAAGAAATGGATCATAATGGTAACATTTTTAAAAAATTAGAAGTATAATTTTTTGTATATATTATTTCATTTTAATTTAAATATAATATAAAAGGAACTTTAATTGGGGGAAATTAATTAATTTAAACATAAACTAATAATGCTTATTATAGACTGACTCCCTTGTAGGCAACGTAATTTAAATACCAGGATTCATAATAAATTGAATTATAATTTAATTTCTTTTTTTCAGATCAGATGGAGGTTATTGTATTGTAAATGATTAATATATAGGTTCTGTTTATTATGCATGGTTTTATAAGTAGCTTTATTTATTCATATTAGTAAATGAAAATTACCAATATTTATATTATAATTTGAATTAGATATAACAGCTCTGGATAATAAACTTGCAGAATGTTAATTGCAACAAATGCTTTATATCCCCATATTAAAGTTTATAAAGATGATGCTTATATAGTAATATTTTAATTAGTAATTATTATAATATTGTTTAAAATTTACAACTATTGGTATTTAATAAATAAGACCTACAAAAATACTGAAGCTGAAAGATATGGATTTACAATGGGAATGATTGTAAAATGGAGTGATTGTAGCATAGTTTAAACACCATATTTAGTTTCTTAGGCTGAATCTACTTATTTCCCATAAGTTGAAATATCATCAGATTCTTAAAATGCTAAACTGTTATTTTTATCTACAGTAAAAGTAGGAGCTAGCTAGTAATACTTAAGGTTATCAGAATTTTTTATAGAGCAGTTACGTAAGAAAAAATATTGAATTAATCCTTATTTATAATTTCAATAATTACTTATTTTTATATTGGTAATATTAAGAATAATGCTCGGATCCCAAGTGTTACGGATGCAATTCTACAAACCAATGTCCCATATGCGCAGGTTCTACCCCAGAATAAAGAATTATTAGATAAAGAAGCACCGGAGATTGCACATGTAGAGATGGCTATTTTGATTTACAGTAAATTATAAACTAATATATATTTATATTAATTTAAATATTAAAATATATATATTTTATTAGACCTAATGTTGATTGTTAAAGTAAATAAAATGAAAAAAATGTATATCAACAATTATGAAACTATATTTATATTTAACGAATACAAATTTATTATAATATTAGAATGCTCTTACTAATGTGGTACATGCAAGAATTCTCCGACATAATGCACAGTTTGTTCAGATAATAATAGATAAATTAATGATTAATGCAAATGTAAAGAGGGTTGGTATACTCTAAATAGCAGTGAAAAATGCGAAAGTAAAATATTTGTCTTTATTAAAACAACATTATAATATAATAATCATCTTATAATAGAATGTTCCTCTTCGTGTAAAACCTGTGAAAATTCATCCAATAGCTGCCTTACTTGTTCATTAAATAGAGTTAATCCTCCTAATTGTGAATGCTAGGATAAATACTATGAATTGAATGGTGTATGTGAACACTGTTCTTCTAAATGCTAGTAATGTAAGAGCCATTCAGTTTGCACAAAATGTTTATCAGATATTAGATAACTCCCTTACTGCTTCTGCAAAGATGAATATTTTGAAGATATAAATGGAATATGCCAATGTAATATAAATAATAAAATTCAATTAAAATTACTATCCTACTTTTCAAATTAGAATGTGATGGTAAATGTTTGACTTGTTCTGATCACTATTAAAATTGTTTAAAATGTAAAAATCCTGAGAATAGAATGTAAGATTATACTTGTTAGTGCCAAGTAAGCAAATTAATTATTTTTTTTATTAATTATAAATTTTTACTATTAATTAATAGATAGGGTATTATGAGGATTCGAATAAAATATGTTAATTATGTCCTCCATAATGTTCAGAATGTAAATCTAGTACAGAATGTATATCGTGCCTTAATTCTGACGCCAGTCTACCTTCTTGTTAAACAACCAGCCTATCATTTTCTATTGTAGCTGGTTAGAAAATAATTACAGGATAATGTGAAAAGTAATGCTTAATGTGCTAAGAAAAACCGAATAATTGCCAGGCTTGCTAAATCTAAAAGTATAGAAATAATAATCCCCCATAATGTTCTTGTTATGATGGCTATCACAATTAAAACGGTTTATTATCTTAATGCATCCCCTGTCCTCCTACATGTCATACATGGTATATATTAATTATAACCATATTTATAAGTTTATTTTTTAATTTGCTTTAATAATTTATTCAATAAAAAAACTGATAATTCTAATTTTAAAAGTTCAAGTGAAAGTATTTGTCTTTCTTGTAAACCTGGTTAGTTTAGAGATTTAAATAAATACAGTTAGTAATGTGAGTGCTAATATGGATATAGTGATTTCGATTAATAATATGTTTGCAAGAAATGCTATTGGTATGGGGAAAAATGTGTTTAAGTGTGTCCACAAAATACCTATTAAGAAGAGAAGGAAAGAATATGCATTCAAATAGAATACACTTTATAACAAAACCATATATTGATTTTATTATTTGGCTTCTTATCCTTATTAGTATTACTGTGGAAGTATATATAATTAAGATCAGTATCTTAAAATAGAATAGTAGCAAAAGCTTAATTTTAAAATGACTTTTCTACCAAAGTTTAAATAATAAATAAATTGTGAAAATAAAGAATTTCTTAATATTTATTTTATTATACAAAAAGTTGCATTTTATGTTATTAATTTCAATATATAAATTAACTCAGTAATTGATAACAATTAATATTTTTTCATAATTAAAATATTAATGGATTATATTAGATATATTTATTTATTGTAAATAAAAAAATAAAAATATTTCAAATTTTCAATATATATATATATTAAAAAGTATTAGAAATTTTCAGATTATGTAATTATTTTCTGAAATTAATTAATGAATTCAGATATTGAATCTATTATTTAATTTTTAATTTATTTATAATCCTCAAATTAAATACACCATTTAAATAATATGCATTAAATTTAACAATAAACTTATATTCTATAAAAAATAAATAATTCCATTAAAATGAAATTAATTAAAAAAAACCACTAAATTAAAATTAAATAATTTCCAAATTTTTTTTTATTTTGGTTTATGATATTATACAGATTTTGTATACAATAATTTATTAGATAAAAATCATTTTACATAGTTTTTCTTTCATTTTATTAATTCAGTCTTTGAGCATCAAAAATGTAATTATATTGAAAACTCAATATAAAATCTACTAATGATTTATTTCTTTAATTATTATTATAATTCTAAATAGTTTAAATTAATAATTAGTGTATTTATTGTTATTAATTTTAGTATTAATTTTTTAGATTGAGTTACTTAAAAAAATTTAATTAAGCAAAATTTTTGTTTAATTAATTAATAATAATATATTTTTAACTCTATATTTTAATTCAATAATTAGTAATTTTTGATAAAAAATAAAAAATTACTAACAAATAAAAATTAAAAAATAAAATATTTTATTGCTTAATTTTATATTGTAATAAGATATAAGTAATTAAATATAACAGATTAAAAATGAAATTCTTTTTAATATTATCGTTGTTAATATCAATTTACAAAAATTCATTTAATGATATTGATATATTAATATATGATTAAGACATTTTGAGAATTCAGGATTTACTTCCAAATTATGGATATTATTCCATTGTTTCTTTTTAAAACAATGTATATGGTATTGCTTACTGTGGATAAGACAATAACCCTCACATAATGTATGTACAAAATGGTAAAACATGTTATTTGTTCTATAAACTAGTTTTAATATGTCTCATTAATGTTGTTACATTAGGAAATATACTTCCTATCTCTCCTAGCAATTCTATATCAAATAAAAGTTATTCCATTCATTATATAAAAGCTTGTAAATATAAAGAAGAAGGGATGCTAGTAATTTATGAATTTTTGATTTCAAGCATTAATTAGTCGTATGGAAGAATGGTCTATTTAAATGGTAATAATAAATACTTAAATATAAAATATTTTATTTGTTAGAATTATAGAGCTATAATTTATAATAAATAGGAACTTTAGGACCTGAATTTGAATTTAAATTATCAGCATAAAGTGAGTTTTTTGCTTCATGTATTCAAATAAATGATGATCTCTTTGGAATATCATTATCAGTATAATTTTAATCGAATGGATATGGTAAAGCATTTTATATAATATTACAATTATATTTTTATATAATGACTATAAATAGATAAAATTAAATTTACATTTTAAATTAATTAAATATAAATAATATAAACAAGTAAAAGATTCATTTTATTATAAATAGATATCACTTACTAGAAGTATATTCCTTCTAGTAATACTTTAAGTTCACATTACATTATTAATTCATAGAGAATTGGGAGATAGTCTTATTCATACATAATTAAAACTGATACAAAATTAGTCATTACTTGGAATGGCGAAGGAGCAGGAATATCAAATTCATTATCTGGTGGATTTATACAAGAAATTGACTTTAATGGTAATATATTTAATCAAATTTACAAAGTATAATTGTAGTGATATATATATATATTATTTTTCTCATATTAATTTGAATTAATATGCTAGGAAATTTTATTGGGGAAATAAACTAATTTAAACATAAACAAATGATGCTTTTTATAATTTAACCCCTACTTAGGCAACGTATTTAAAATAAATGAATTGAATTGAATTGAATTAAATTAAATTAAATTAAATTTTATTTAATTTTTATTTTTTTCAGATCTGATGGAGGTTATTGCATTGTAAATGATTAAAGAATAGGTTCTGTTTATTCTGCATGGTTTTATAAGTAGTTTAATTTAATCAATATTATTTATAAAAATTACCAATATTTATATTTTAATTTGAATTAGATATAACAGCTCTGGATAGTAAACTTGCAGAATGTAAATTGCAACAAATGCTTCAAGTCCTCACATTAAAGTTTATAAAAATGAAGCATTCATAGTATTAATATTTTAATTGATTGTTATTAAAATACTCTAATTTATGATAATTTAGGTTTTTTAATAAATAAGGCTTTTAAAAGTACGCAGACCGAACAAAATGGATTTACAATGGGTATGATTGTAAAATGGAATGATTGTAGTGTAGTTTAAACACCATATTTAATTTTTAATGCTGAAACTACTTATTTTCCATTTGTAGAAATAGCTTCAAATTATTAAACTGCTACATTAGTATTATTATATACTGTGAGAGTAGGAGCAAGCTAGCAGTATTTAAGATTATCAGAATTTTTTATAGAGCAGTTACGTAAGAAAATAATACTAAATTAATAGATATTTTGGATTTCAATAATTATAATATTGGTAATATTAAGAGTAATGTTCAGATCCCAAGTGTTATGGATGCAATTCTACAAATCAATGTCCAATATGTGCAGGTTCTACCCCTGAATAAAGATTATCTAGATAAAGAAGCCCCGGAGATTGCTCATGTAGAGATGGTTATTTAGATTTACAGTAAATTAAAAACACATATAGATTTATATAGTAAAAAAATTGAAATAATTTTGTTTTTTAGACCTAATGTTGATTGTTAAAGTAAATAAGCTTCATTAATTTAAATGATAATAATTTTAAAAGATTAAAATAACAATGTTTCTTATAAATAATAAAACAATAGTATGTTAACCTCAGTGTAAAACCTGTATAGGTTTATCTGATAACTGTACTATGTGTTAAAAAAATAGAATTAATCCTCCTAATTGTGTGTGTAAAGATTAATACTTTGAATATAATGGTGTATGTGAAAAATGTACTTCTAAATGCTAATAATGCAATAGCTAATCTGGTTGCACATAATGTATATCAGCTAATAGAAAACTACCCCAATGCCTTTGCGAAGATGGGTTTTTTGAAGATACAAATGGAATATGCCAAAGTATATTATTTTAATAAAAATTAAAAATAAAACGAAAATATTATACAAATTGGCTATCTTATTATTTAAAACAGAGTGTGATGATAAATGCTTAACCTGTGTTAGCCACCATTAAAATTGTTTAAAATGCAAAAATCCTGAACATAGACTGTAGCATCCTAGTTGTCAATGTCAAGTAAGTTAAAACTAATTTTAATTACTTACAATTACTAATTTTTAATTATAACAGAATGGGTATTATGATAGTTCCAATGGGGCATGACTAATTTATATATTATAATTATTTTATAATTTTTCATCAATGATACTATATTATTTTAATTGTAAAGTTATTTAAATATTTATTCTATATTATATTTATAATAGCGATAAGTGATAAGTATTTAATACATTAATAAAATGATATTTTAGAGTATTAAAGTGATAACATATATATTAGTAAATGGGATGGAATGAGCAAAAAAAAAAAAAATTCATTAAAAATTAATTTAATTTACTTCTGAGTTAAAATTTATTACTCCAAGAAATATAAGAAATCCCATCAAAACCAAATTCTCATAAAAAACCTATATATAATAAATCAATAATATTACATTTTTTATTAGATGTAAATTGCAATATTAATTCATAAAATAATACTTAATATATAAATAAAGAAATAAAATTACCAATAAAATTAAAAATTACAAAATGATGATGCGATCATCAAGTGACCATCTTACTAATGATAGCTCCATCACATAGCCTGGAATTCATATCGAAGAGAATGCGCAACCGAAGGAATTATAAGATGCGATCGAGGAGTATTTGGCCTTAAGAGACATGGACTCTATTAAAAAAGTCCTTTGTAGCTTTAAGGTGTTTTAGAAATTCTAATTTAATTGGAAAAGAGAAAAACAATTGGATTTAGCTGCGTCAAATATCAAATATTTGGAATTCAAAAAAGGAGATCCCATTTGCCACATGGGAATCAAGATTAACTATGTTCTATTTTTTCTTAAAGGGGTAAAAACTTTTATTCAAGTGGTGAAATATATGATAAATTAGGATTAGATTATAGTAATAGTCGAGAAATATCCAGAAAATATATTATTTAAAAAGTTATACAAATTTAATTTAAAAATTATAAAAACACGATAAACTTTGCAAGCATCGTTAAAAATAAAAGAATATTTATGCGATGATTTAACATTAGCAGTAATGATTATAAGTAGAATATAATAAATTTTTTTTTCACTGCATAGTTAGTTAATATTAGTATAATTATTGATTATAGGTCTAATTAATTACTTATTCAATCAACTCTCTATCGAATAATTAATATGAGGTTTTTTATAAAGTCTTTAAAATAAATTATTTTTGAGTTAATTTAAAGTGGGGTATAATATCAAAAATAGTTTATATTTATTTGTCCTTTCTTCATATTCTTTATTCTCATCAAGTGATTGATATAGAAATAAAATTATGTTTTGGTAATTTATTTTTATATTCTAGAAATCAGCAGCATTTGTTGAAAAACCGACTCAAAAAATAAATAACTAACTATAATTGCAGCAAGAAATGGAAATGATAACACAGTAGATAGAGAAAAAAGAAGTGACCGATAAGACGAAACAACAGCAGTTTTTAACGAAAAATATGTTAGAAATGTTAAAGAAAGATGATGATGAAATTATAAAATAAAATAAAGAGTGCTTTGAAAAGTATTTCAAAAATAATGTGCAAACTATTTAAAAAGTAAGAGAAATATATGCCGGATCTCATTACGGAGTTGAGATTTCCTATTCTGAAACGCGTAAATTAAAAAATGAAAGTTAAAAAATATTGATTGAAATTAAAAAATATGTTAGTTATTGCTTTGGAAGATATAAAGTGTTTGTTATTGAAAAAGAAAATTTTTGATGAAGTATACATCAATTTAAAACAGTAATAGCAGTTTTTAGATTTAGTGTTGGCAGAGCAATTTCCAATGCTTCACAGTTAGCCTTCTAAGTTAAAATTTCCCTATTTTTTTATGGAAATGACAGCCACGCGAGGCTAAACAATTTTTTCCGAAGGGAAGAGAGTCGATAAAATATTTTTAATGTACGAGGGTACAGTTCACATAAAGAAAAGCGTTGATAATAATAAGGAGTATAGCAAAGATGTAAAATAAAAAAATAAATTTTAATAAAAAAATGGAAAATTTTTAAAAATGTTTAAAAAAATTGCAGCACAACAGTTTGAAAGAAAAGATAGATGAAGATAAAGAAAAAGTGGTCAAGGAAATAGGCAAGGGGATGTTTTTCGGATACGAGCATTTGGAAAAGAAGAAATATTATTACTCGGCAAAAGTAATATCTGAAAAAAGCAAAATACTCTATGTTACTAGGTCACAATTGAAGTCAACTTTGCCTTCAGTGTACTTAAATGAGTTTATTCGGTAATTTCATTTGTTAAATATATAATTGTAAAAAAAGGTAATTTTTTTTTTAAATTACAGAAAGGGGAAACTGGTGTAATAGGTGTACTTAGACCTGTTTAAAAACATTAAAATCGAAGACCAGCAGCGAAAGTAGGAAGAATACCAGAAAAAGCAGGAGGAAATTGCTTGGATGAAGGAAATGCGTTTTAAAAAGAAAAGAATAACAAACGAGCCCAAAACACCTTCAGATCCGAGTAGCAAGCCATTGCTAAATTTAAAATTGATCGTAAGCAAATGAATAATTAAATTTTTTTTTTTTTCTCACATTTATTTTTTTTAACTTATTTGTTAGATTCCGAAATACGATAGCGCAGATAAGGAAATTTCCTCTTTGGAGGAAAGCGGGCAGAAAATGCAAGCTTAAGAAGAAGAAAATAAAAAGAAATAGAAATTCAGTTAGTTCTTAGACAGATTGAAGGAAAATAGTGAAAAAAAGAAAAATCAACAACAAAAGTAGCAGTCTCTGCAGCGACAGGGCTCGATTTCTCCCACGAAGAGGAGCAAAGATATGAAGCAAGGTAGTCTCATATATTCGCAATCGGTTTACATGAACGAAGTCGCAGACAAAACGATTTCTTACAACAGCAACGAAGCGCTAAATTCCAAGAAGGTTGCCAATTCTGCAAACAACAACAACAACAACATCAATGGCAATAAAAAGAGTTAATAAAAGTAATAAAAGAAAAGGAGCAGTGTTGTTGCAACCACTCCGACGAATTCTTCTCAAATGCATTCGCTGTTACTGCAGCAGGGCGACCTGACGTTATAAACTAATAAGTCGAAGTTTAGTTCACAACTAAAACGTTCTGACAGTCTTTACTCGGACGAGCAGAACTCTCCGATTAAGAATAACAGTAGTGGCAAATAGAACGAAATCATTATAAATAATATCAGTATTCCAGAATTTAACAGTCAGAAACAAATTTAGTTACCCGTTGTCTAGGAGTCCGACCAAGATTAAATTTTATCGTGTCAAAAAGGTGAGATAAAAAAGAATATATAGATTTTTTTTAATTTTAATTTTTTTTTTCTCACTTATAAAGACGGAAATAATAGATAAAGCAATCTTTTCGATTATTAGGGAAGACTTATCAGCCAGGTTTCTTCGAATGGCGACCAAAAAACGTAGAAATCAATGCAAATAAAAATTTCCAAAGAAGTGAGTTTCGACCAAAACCAAAATCTCATAGCAAACCATAACAGCAGTAATTTAATTTGATTTTGATTTGATTTGATTTGATTTGACTTGTCACAGCTTATTGGAACCATTTTAATTTTTCGCCTAGATTTTTAGACTCTCGGAGTTTCGCCGTGCAAACGCAAAAGCTATCGCATAGAAGACACTATAGAACAGCAGCTCAAGGTCAACAAAGAAAGAAACAATATGATTTTTTCGAAAATAACCAACGCCTACAACGTGATGAATAAGTCTGAAAGTCCGAATACCCTGGAGCCTGATACAAAGCCTGAATTTTAAAATCCGCGCACGCCTGTCAACAATAACTAAACATATTAGAACAAAAACAGCGCTGCTGGGAATTATCAGTTCAGCACATACTCTAAATAAAGCAACAGCAATAGCATAATGAACACCCATTCGCCTCTTAAGTCGCCAACAATTTCACCCATAAGGAAGTTGGCCATGTTGAATACACTGAATTCGCCGGAAATTAAGGCGCATTAAAAGTAGTAGTAGTAATAGTAATAGTAGATAGTCCATAGTTCTAGTAATCTTTCGATTTAGCAGCAATAGGTTTCTCCGTAGCATACTTTCCAATAAAGCAGTAGCAACAGTCTCAATTCAAATAACAACAACAATACGAACACTGAAAAGAAAAGAAAAACCAAAAAGAGCAACCGATCTTAATACTCGAAACTCACTAAATCAAACACGATCACGTCTGTCAGCAAAGTTAGCAGCATAATGCTCAAACGAGAACAGTCTTTTCAGTAAGTAGTAAATAGTAAATTAATAGTTAAGAAAATCACCAATTTTTTTTTACTATTTTAGTTCAAAATCAAGTGAAAAGAAAGCAAATGAATAGACAGCAGGAAACAGTATTGGTAGACAACTGGCCTACAAAAAATCGTATTCAATTGAAACTGGGTCACTGGAGGGAGCCTCTCCGATCCACATGATCATGATTCCTTCGAATGGCTTCGGCGATGATGGTATTGCCAAAGAAATGCAGGCTGGAGAAATGGAACTATCGAAAACACAGTACATCGATTTTTAGGGCCGAAAAAAAAGAAAATCCAACACTTTGTAACAAAAAATTCCCGGAACTCCTTCCAACCAGTTGCAGTTTCAATCGCATTTAAAACAACAACAGACGGCGAAGAAAAACTAGCTGGTCATTTTGGAGGGCGCTGGAGACAACAGAGCTCAGACCACGAAGAACATTGTGAGTTAGGGCAAACAGAAGAGTCCCTCGTTTAGCGAAATCACGTATGAACAAACCAACAAATCGAAACAAATTTCCCTTGTAATTAACGGAAAGAAAAAAAGCAGCTGCTTTCGCCACCAAAACAGGGCGATTTGTCGTGTAAAAACAATTTGGGACGCTCTATCGCCGGCCAGACTTCGCAAAAGGTCGTCGCCATCGAAGGAAATAATATAATAATGGAGGAAAGTGAGTACCATATCATGAGGCAAGGAGTAAGTGCAGACGGTAGGAATGAAAAAAAAAACACAAGAAGCAGCCAATATACACTATCACAGGACGAAAGTCCTAAAACAAAACAAACTTTAAACGAAAGCGAAAAGGAAAGGGAAAAATAGAAATACAAGTTGGTGGGTAAAATGAAAATATATATTTTAATAGACATGTGTCGGTGGTTATTTTAATTAATTTTTTGGCTCTTTTAAAGTAACTCAAGTAACAGACATACCAAATCATTGTTACACATAAAAAAAAAATCCTGAGGAAAATGATGGGTATAAGAGCGAAGATGATGGCCTTTAAAGCGAAGAGGAGTAAAGTGAAGAATGCACCTCTTAAGACTCCGCGACAACTTCTTCTTTTTCTGAT
Source organism: Miamiensis avidus (assembly GCA_037039885.1). Lineage (NCBI taxonomy): Eukaryota > Ciliophora > Oligohymenophorea > Philasterida > Glauconematidae > Miamiensis > Miamiensis avidus. The sequence goes on from JAWVGU010000075.1 coordinate 507,710, forward strand.
CTATCTTCTAACTAAGACGACGATGAAGATGACGAATCTGACTCTTAATACTAAAAAAATTCTTCTTCGAGCTAGAGTTTTCCACATACTCCTTTAGCTCCTTCGAATAAAAGACGCGAATCAGAATTCTATTTTTAGTAATTATTTATTTTTATATTTACAGTTTAGTTTAATTTAATTATTAATAACAAAATAATTTGTATCTTTCTACTAAATTGTTAGGCCTAGGACGCCTGGAACTCCCAAAAACCTGATTCGAAGGTTCTCCACGAAAGATTAGCAGTAATGAGAGGATTTTTATTGTTTAATTTTGTGAATTTTAAATTTTTTAACTTCTATTAATCACCAGAATCAAGATGATTTCCAGCCTGAGAAGGAAAACAATGATGGGTCTTTCGCTGATGGAATTCCCGTCCGTGAAGCAAATTCGTAGGGCGAAAAGACGCAAAACCGAAAACATTTTCATTCAAAGAAACTTCCACCAAAACAGCTTTAGTCAGCTGGCTTCTTTGGACCTAAACGCATAGAAAGACCTTTTCGAAAACAAGCACAGGTAAGTATTTGCTTAAAATATCTACATTTATTTTTATTTTACTCAACTTAAACTCCAGGTTCCAACTGAAGCAACTGCCCGCGCAAAAGCAGGCGCAATTGGGACTTTTAAATTATGGGAAGAAAAACTAGGAGTTACTGCTAAGTGGGCAAGAAGTGGATAAAATGCAGAAAGATCAGTTGCGACGCAGAAAAAAATGCAAGAAAACGAAGGAAAAAAGATAGAAAAGCAAAGCGACGTAAAAGCCTAGTAAATTAGGGGAAGAAAAATTCGTTTTAAAAAATGAGAAAAAATAAAGGAAAAAATTGGCCTTCAAAAGACTGAGCAAAGATGTGATCAAAGAGGAAGAGTACAACAATTAGATTTCCAACAAATCACCGGCGGCGAGGGAATGGAAGTAATTAATGGTGGAAAACACCTTCAAAAAAAAGGAAAATTCTTACTTTCGCTTCAAAAAAGCCCTGCAAAAATTGAAAGAACAAAACTTAATATCTAGCAAAAAAAAAATCCCCTCTTCCTCCCATCTTCTGCTAAATTCAAAGTAATAAAAACAACAATTAATTTTCATTTAAAAAAACTCTAAAAATTAAACAAGGAAATCGCACCTTTCTCTGCAAAAGCACAGCTCTCTAGACAGCAGTAGCAACCGCAACGGAGAAAATGTGAAAAAGAAAAGCCGCGACTCGACTGAAACTCAGCGCGAATCGCTGCAACAACTGTCTCCGTTTTACAACGGCGGCAGCTTTAAGAGTTAGCAGTCTTAGGTTTAGTAATAATAATAATTGATTTGGTAGATGAAGAATAGCGAGAGTTTGACAAACAGCAATGAAACGCTGGCGCAACACTGCAATTTCAGCAAAATGACGCGCAAATCGACAGGTAATCAATTTGATTCGAGCCACCCCTCTATGATCCACACACTGAACTCGTCCTCCAAGGATCAAAACAACAACAACAACTTCAATTTCAGCCAAAATAGATTCGAATTGTCGCAGAATTCACAGGAAGAACTATGTTCCGCGGCCAATTAAAAGTTGAAAAAGTAAAAAACAAACTCAGCCCTAGTCGAGTCAGCTAACAAAAAAAAAAAAATATGGGCAACAACAGCATTAATTAGCTCAGAGAGTAGTGTCTCGAAAACAACATCAACAACAACAACAACAGCTTTTGTAGTTCGAATAATGCACTGTCGTAGTTGTCTGGGCGAGATCTTTCACCCTCCTTGCAAGAACAGCCATAATAGCAACAGGGACAAGCTGGTCTGGCTATTTCCCTCTCTCCTCAGAATGTTCCTGCCATCGTCAACAATTAAAAGTAAATTATAACTTATCCATTTATCAAATCTTAAAATAATTTATTTAACTGATAACGATAAAATAGCGAAAAGTTTGTGAAGGCAGGTACTCACTCGCTGGACCAAACAGGCAAAAGCCAGAAAAGTGTCGGTTTCAAACGTTTTTAAGACGGAAGTATGAACATTGAAGAACTGCGAACTCCAAAAATCAAAAATAAGCGCAGCAATAATTCGATCGTTGCCGAAAAGCTAAAAGAAGAAGAAGAAGACGAAGAAAATAAGTAAAATGGTTCTCCGCTCAAAAAAATTTCATCTTTTTTAAGGCAGAAACAGAACCACAACCAGCAAACAACTAAAAAACCCAAAAAATAAGATGGCTCCCCCGAGGCCTAATCGCCGACGAAAAAGAAACCCATTTTGAACCATTCTGTGTCTTAAGAATTGAAAAAATGTATCCTAAATAATAGGAACTGCCTACTGGCTACGGATTCAAAGACTACATTTCTCTGCAGGGCCACTTCGACCTCAAACAACCTCCACTTGCGAACAATTCTCAGTTTCAGTCGCAATCTCCGCGTCTACCAAACCCTAAAAATCGCAAAAGCAGTTAAAATGTGTTGCTCACTGTCGACGAATAGTTCGAAAATCTGCTGATGGGGCGCATTTCGAAGTCCATTTTACAGAAAGACTCCTTTGTCAGTGAAAATCAGTTCCATCAACAAACGCAAAACAAAAACAAAATGAAGCCGTTCCAAATCGACCAGCAAATTTACGAGGAAATTGTCAATGTCAGCATCAACACGTCTACGAGCGCTGTGGCAGCAGCAGTCGACTGCCTCGAAATCGGCAATAGCAACAATAACAACAACAGTCTCGTGTAGCAATCACTATAATAAAACAATAAAAAACCTGCGAAATTGAAAGTGAAGAGCAGAAAACATATCAGTTTCCACTAGTAGGAACAGCCGTCGCAGCAGCAGCAGCATAATTCGATTCCAAATTCGCCGGCGAAGGGCTCGCTGACAAACATTAGTAAATAAAATATTACTTGCAAAGCCAATTCAACTACTAACGGCCACAGTTTCAGAATCAGCCAAAACTAATAGCTAAAATATGGCGGAAGCAAGAACCCCAGCCTTTCCCAATTGGAAAAGAAAAAGGGATCTCTCTCCAGTCTGGATCGTCCGAAAAGTTCCACGAATCTATCCCTCAACAATAGTCTCAATGCCAAGGGGTCCACCTCGAACAAACTCAGAGGAGGCAACAACAATAACAATAACAATATAACGAATTCGATTAAAGCGGGAATTTCTATGTACTTCAGTCCGATTCAGTTTGAAGGCAATGAGACATTATCAGGGCAAAACTAATTTTCTTCGCTCAGACAGTCTCCTAAACGAAAATCTCCCGATTTTATTGTTCATCCAACAACCTCCCAAAATCATTTTAGCCACCACCATCATCATAATTCAGCAGCGACTGTGAATAAGCCTTACGGCCAAATTTTCAAACATCCACTACTGCTTGAAAAAAAGGCGGTCCAGAAGTACTCTAACAATATGAATAGCGTGGTATTTATTGATTTTTTGGCCTATATTTTAATTAAGAAATTGTTTTTTTTATTTTGGTATTATTATTTTTAGAAATATGCTCAGGAGAAAAACAAAAAAGACATACAAAATATCCTAAAAAACATTGACCGAATTAAACAGGAACGCTCCCTTCAGTAAGCTCATGATTTCAGCATTTCTCCAATAACTGAAAACGAAAATAAAAGCTTTAATTTCCAACAACATAGTCAGGAGAGGATCCAGGCCCCGAGAAGTTAATGTGAATTGTACTAAAATCACTCCTGCTCTCACAACAATAACAACAATAATCCTTAAACCTCTGCAGTCAATTTTAGTGGCTATGCCAGTCTTAGTACAATCAATTACAACGTCAATAAATTCCCAAGACCCAAGGTGTTTCACTCGCAAAAAAATAGTCTCGATGGCAACATTCCTTTATTTTCGTCGTATTACAATAACAGTGACCCCAGATACCAGTTGCACCATTAATAGCAACCGCAATGTACTGTAAGTCTTCAGCGAAACAAGTAGAATTCGTATCAAATGCTTCCAAGTAACTAAGAAAAATTTGGCCCTTACAAATAGATAAAGTCTTCTCCTCGAATTCGCAATGAAAGTAACTCTAATGCTTCAAGAACTTAAAGCTTTATAACATTTAAAATACTTAATAAGTCAAAAATTGCTGAAAATTGAGTTTCCCTCATTGACTTATTTATTTGCTTACTCAATAAGGCCCTTGCTTGAATTTAGTAATCACATGTTCGTTCTACTTTATTAATTTTTAAAAAAAAAAATAATTTACATGCTGTTAAATGATAAATGACTGAGTTTTAAATTTGTATTTATATATTTATAATTAAATTTTAATTACTACTACGTTAAAAATTTTTATTTTATCTTTTTATTTAATTAATTAGTTAACATTAAATATCTTAAATATAACCTATTTATAGTTTATATATTATAATTATAAAATATTAAATTTATTTATTTGCATTTTTTATCAAATTTTTACATTGTATTATTAAATAATTACCTCTCCCCACCCCTTTAAACTATTTTTATCAAATTTTAAATTTTTAATGTAAGCAAAGTAAGCAATCATATATACCACAAATTATAGCAGAAAATATATAAGTATTCTTTATTAAATTAATTTTAATTGAAAACTGCAATTTTTCCCAATAATATATCCGCTTTCCACCAAATAAAAAAAAGCAAAAAAACTATATACTAACAAATAAATAAACGAATAAAAGCACAATAAAAAGCATAACTTTTTAAAACAATTCAAAACTTAAAAACTCAAAAAATTTTTAAAATTAAATAATTGAAATAAACATGGAGCAAGAAAAAGCCAAGCATTATGAAAATTATAATAAAAAATTAGAACAATTCGCTGAATTAGTCGCCAATGAAATAAAATGCATTGATGAAGGAGAAAAATACACAAAATAGCCAGAAACAGAAGAATATAAAGCCTTAATAGAGGATTTGAAAAAAGTTTTAGAAGATATTGCACAAACAGGAGAAGAAAAAGTAATATATAAATTTTTTAATTTATAAGCGAAAAAAAACTAAGCTATAATAAATAATAATACTAAAATCCCTTCAAATTAAAATGAAAATTTTGAAAAAAATCAATTTGTATTGAATATAACTGGGTTTACTACTGAAAATAATGATTGTATAGGCAGTATTTTAAAAAATTATTTTTAATTATAGGCTTATGAGTGGAAAAACCTGAAAAATTATTTAGTTATAGTCATGAGAAATGTACTCACAGAAATGCAGGGAAAATATCCTGACGTAAAGTCAACCTAGGGCGAGTCTTTTGAAGATGAACTTGAAGTCATATTGTAATTTTTGTGTAGTTTTGACTCAAAGTAATGTTTGCCACTTATATTTATACAATTTTTTATAATCCATTGGAATATTAACATTTTTTACTATTCAAGTCCTCCATTCACTTTATAAAGAATATGCGAATTGCTATTAGATCCTACTAAAAACTATAAAAGTTCAAAAAAAATATTATTTGCAATTGAAAAGGTACATTTTTTCTTATATTATGTAAAAAATCAAACATATTTTTTATAAATAAATTCAAATTTGCTTTACTAGCTCGTTAATGTAAGTCCAATTGAAAAAAATACTCTTGTTTTTTGATGGAAAATTATAAAACAATTTAGCAAACATGATTTTATACCATATAACATCGCTATTATTAGTAAATATAATATAATGCACTTGAAAAATTTTGTGTGTAGTAATTTAATTTAAATTCTTTGCATCGATAATTATAAAATTGTATATTTTATTATATAATAATAGTAATTATTATATTTATATATAGAGGTTTAAAGATTCTTATTATATCAGAAAACAATTTGGTAGAATTTCTTTATTTTTATTAAATTTTTTCTTTTTATTGATTATTAATTATTCCAGAATAAATAATATAAAATATTTACATATTTATAAAATATAACTTGCATATTACCTTGTGTATCACTATATTACATATAATTTTAATATATATAAAGAACTATTTGGATAATATATAATTTTAAAATTTAATTATATTAGGTTCATAAATTTTTAGCTACATTATTATATAATCACATTGTGAAATTAGAATTGCACTATGTCCTTCTGATAACCTTTTTAAACTTTTTTTATATATCTTCTGCAATATAATTATCTCTTTAAAAATATTAAATAAATAAATCAATAAATCAATTAATAATATATATATGTACTCAAACATAATTGTTTTTTTATATTTATTTACGATAAATTAACTTTTAAAAAGAAAGCAACTCTCATTTTTGCTAAACCTTCTGCCAATTGTAATATTCCTTCATCATCCTCTCCAGGAATACCATCAGGAATTTTGTTTATATTAAAATTTCTCGTTTTTAAAAAATTGGTACTATTTTATTTTTAGAATAATAATTTAATAAATATTTTTAATTATTTCTATTTAATTTTTTTTTCATTTTACGATAGGTTAAGGATCAATTATTAAATTCCTCGCATTTTTTAAAATTGCTATCCTAGTATAGCGCATCCTTTTCCTGTAATTAAATTTCCTCTAAAATTAATAATAAATTATCTATATTTTGTTTTCTTAATTAAAACTTCAGTTATTAATTGTGTATAATTTAAAAATAGAATTAAAATATAATATATAAATAATGTGATTTAATATAAATTAATCAGTATTTGACTTATTTTGACAGCATTAAATATCAATATAATTAAACAAGCAAGTTTTTAAATACATACATATGTTTTATTAAAATCAAAATACAATATTCTAAGTTAATAAAAATATCTATAATAGATTTAAATTTACGATAAATTAAGGGATAAACATAATAAATTATCCATCTGTGCAAAACATTTAGCTAATTCCGCGCAGCCTTCTAATTATATTTAATTTTTCCTAACAATATAACATGATATTCAATTTAGTATAATCGCTAACTTTTATATAGTTACCACAATTCTAAAGTTATATATGTTAGATTTGGCATTTATTGTAATCCCTTTACAAGTTCAAAGCAGCCCTTATCTTCCAAAGCATCTCCTCTATTAACAAATTAGAAAATTAAAAACTAATTTTTTCAATGATTTTTGCAAGACTTTCTGTTATTTTTTATAGTAATTTAGTAAAAAATAAAATATAATTTAACAGCAACTTGCCAATATTTTGAATCCTGATAAAAAATTATTATACTCGCTTTTAACCCTCTATATAGACTTTTTAGTAAACAAATTACTTATTTTTCATCAATGAAATAAAACCAAAAGTTAAAGCATAATAAATTTTTTAATGCTTTATTTTTGGAAAATCAAAAGTGGAAAAATGGATCATAATAATAATAATGATGAAGAAATGAATAAACAGAATTAAAAAAAAGCGCGTTTAAAGTTTAAAATATAAAATCATTTAATTTTAGAAACATGTGGATTTAAATGATATTAAATTGATTTAATATTTTATTTACTCTTGACCAATGATTAGTTCATTAATGGTATGGATAAATTCAATTTAATGAAGATTTTTGCATTTATTCTCCCCATCGACGAATATTTTGATTTTCTGAGGAATTAGTCTCATGATCATAAGTTTTATTTGCTCATAATATTTGGTGTCTCTTAAAAGGAGACTTATTGCAGCCATTTGAAATGTGAATCGTTTTCTAAGTTCTTGCCTCACCTCTATTTCCATTTATTCCGATTTATTTGGTTTCAAAAACGACTACATATTAGTATTTCAGATAGATTTTTGTTTTGTTTTTTTCTTTCTTATTATTATTTTTGGTAGTTTAATTGATCATTTATGTTGATTTTTAATCATATATATTATATTAATATACAAATAATACTTATTGCTGTTTTTATAGGTATTATTTGTTTTAACTTTAATATCTTGATAAATAATATTAAACCAAGATAACAAGCATACAAGCAAACACATTTTATTTTGTTTTAAATCTTATAGAAAACACCTTTAATTGACCAACTAAACCCTGAAATTAATTAACAAGAAGTAATACAAATTTAAAATAACATCTTCAATTAAATTGTTCGCGGTTTACTCTTATTATAATCTATCTTACATTTTTAATTAATTTCCACATTAAAATAATATGAATTTTTTCGTTTCCATACTTTAATATTTAAAAAAAATTTGTAGAAAATGTAAATTTAAAAATAAATTAAATTAATAATAATATATAATCTTAAATTATTTAATATTTTTATATATTATAGTTCAATATTCATTTTTCTTATATATTTTACTTATTTAAAAAAGAATCAATTTATTTTTGAGTAAATTTGCCTTTTTTCGATTAAATCAGTTTTTAATAAAATACTGGTAATTTTCTAAAACTACTGCTATCAGCAGAAAGCAAACTGCTCATATTTTATTCCTTATTCTAACAGTCTCCCTATTGCTAATTTTTTAAACCGAGATTAAAAGAACAACATTGATCTTTATTATATTGAACCCCGCTACAGTGAATGGATGAAAAGCTAGGATTTAATTCGCTTTATTATTTTTTCGGTTAGAGTTATATATCATTTTAATTTTGAGTGGAAAAAAGGGCTTTACTTTTTAGGAAAATTTGATCTTTGGAGGAGAGTCCTTTTTTCAAATTGGAAGGAGATTTGTTATTTTAGACTTAATTAATTAATTAGTTGATATAATCGTCATATTTTATGTTGTTTTCTTCCTATGACTTAATACTGTTGTTTTAATTATTGTTGAAGGCAAAGCCGTTTTCCACCAACATAGACAACCGCTGCGTCTGGGTTTGCTAATAACTGGAAATTTTAAACGGAGACTGTGCAGAATATAATATCACTTTAGACTAGTTTTTTTGTTTTTTCAATTCTTAAGCAGAATAGAGTAGTTTCTTTAGCCTTTCAGCCGATTGCCTTGTCGATGAAGAGGTAGTGGTATTCAAGACTGCTTGAACATTCGAGTTTTCCTTTATATTATTTTACTGTTATTACAATTGCTATTGTGAATTAGAGAGTTTAGACTCTGAAAGTCTTTAATTAACACTCAAATTGAAAGATTTCTATTAGCCTTACAATGATTGCTATTGATCTTATTATTACTATACTTACTGTTGTTGTTATTGACATTTATTATCTTGTTCCACTTTAAATTTTTGGTTGTTACTTTTGTGCCTCAACTTTACTTTGTTAATCATTTCATCTGTTATCGGGTAGTACAGTCTTTGGTTCAACTTGTTGACTTGTTGTTTGAGGAACTAATTATCAGAACTGATATCCCAATTATTATATAAATTGCTGCCGCTGTTATATTGGGGATTTTTAATTTAGTTTGTTTTTTTTTGGTTAAAGTGCTGGTTCGAAGAAAAGTCGAGAGAACAATAACTGCCTTAGGGACTGCCGTTTAAATAGTCCATAGAATTTGATTTTTTTTTCGAATTCTGGTTGTTATTATTGCAGTTGTTAGAAAATAAAGAAGTATTGTTTTGGTTGTGTTACTGCGACTCAATCGTTTTTTGAAGTATTTTTTCCTGCAACCTTTTCGAAATTTCTGATTTGGCATTAATTATTTGATTGCTATTTTCATCTCTCATAAATGCCTTGAGATTGTCTTCTTTCGAAGGCGAATACCCCTTGCTTTTGGCAGAAAAGTCTAAAAACGAATATGAAGAAGTGGAAGAGGGTAATTTTTTAAAAACTTAATATTGTCGAAGAGTCCAGTCCCTCCATTTTAATTTAAAAACCCAGAACACTGCGAGGAGTTCGGACTCGTGACAAAATTTCTCGCAAATCCTGCCACAACCTTTTGCTTTCGAGGTTCTATTTTGCTTTAATTTAATATTTAGCTGATGCTTATTTTGGATTGTTATTGTTGAAGCTAATCTTATGGTTCATTTTTACTCGACTAAGTGTCAATTTCTGAAGTGGAGAAAAGAGCAGCCGTATTATGGCGCCTTTTTTATGGAGAACGGGGCATTATAGGAGAAGCAAAGATTCCGCTTTGATTGTTCCAAATGCTACTGCTATTATTATGTGCACCACGGGCCATCTTGATTTGCTACTGAGAATTGGAAGGAATATCTGTGTCCATTTCAGGAATGTCAGCAAGCGAAGTACACGAAAGTATTTTGGATAATTAGTTTTTCTTGGATAAAGTTCGATTTTTTTTCAAAGGCGATTCAGACTATTATTACTATTATTAGTAATCTGAGATATTTCCGTCCAAACTATGAGGAATCTTTCGATTTTTCGAATTTTTCATAGAACATTATTGCTCTTCCTAATTGGAACTTTCCAGAGACTCGTGTCGTGAATTTTTTTTCGGCGGATTTGAGTAAGTGACTCTTTCGTTCGGGGTCATACTTTGCAAAATCATAATTTTTTTGATAGACTTCATAAGCAATTGCTTTTCGGGACTCATTTCCAAAAATAATTTCGACATTCTCCTCTTTTCCGAGGTTTTTTGCTAGCACTGGAAACTCTTTTGAGTTTCAATTTTTTACTTCAACAAATTGACTTTGGCCTTCACCAGATTTCTGAAGTCCTCGTCCAACATTATATCCTAGTTTTTATAAATAAAAATTAACTTTGTCCATCCATCATCGGTTTATCCATTTTTTTTTTTTACTTAAAATTTCGTAATTGCAGACTCGATGTTGCCACGCGAAAAGGCAAATATTTCAGAATTCTATCTTGCATAGGTGCTTGCTGTGTACTTTCGAATTTTGGCGCCAACTATATCTTCTATTCCGAAAATGTCGCCCTCCTAGAGACTATTGAGTTATATTTTCGTATTCGCATTATTTTGATTTGAAAGTTTCATTTTTCGATGTGGAGAACTACAGTAGAAGGAATTTTTTTTTCTTAATTTAAAATCATTTTCTTCACCCTCATTTTCGTTTTTTTATTTTTGCTGTACTATATCTTCTTCTTCTTTTTATTCTACTTCTTCTTGCTTCTCGTTTATCCACAGTAGAACCTGACCCTTACTAATAATGTAAAACGAATGGGCTTTTTAATCACCTTCTACGAATATATCTTCTCTAGTACTGAAAGTTTCTTTTTTCCCTTGGTAACACAGCCATTCCAAGGACTCTTCTTACGCGTTTGGGAAATTCTTTTTTAAAATGTCGATAATAAAGAACCGCCTTTCCAATTGAGTCTAAAATATTTTATTGTATTCGGAGCCTCTTATTGATAAAGTTATGGCTTCAATGGAGTGGCAGACGAACACCTCGTCACTCAAAGAATTTTCGACGGCAGAACGCTCGGCAAACATTTGAAAGGGTTCTATTTTCTGAGATAGCCGATATTTACAAACCTGGTGCGGATAGGCAAAATAAAAACTTTTTTCGGGGCTTTACTCTGTGGCTAAAATATGTTCATTTTCCTCATATTTGTGCACACTTAACTTTTCCTATAGAACAACTAATTGGTTTTAAATTTCCTGAAATTCGCGAAGAGAATTGGCCTCTCTTTAGTTTTGCAGAAGCTTTTGCTTGAGCTGGTTCAGCTTTATTTCTTTATTCAAGTCTGCCTCTGATTTTCTGCACTAATCCAAAATAAGAAGAAAAAATTTATTTTAAGCGTTTTTATTAGGTAATAAATATTGTAGCTATAAAATATTCTAGTTATAATTACTTTATAAATTAAGTAAAATATATTAGAAACAAAAAAAGTAAAAAATATGAAAATAAAAAACAGGTTATTCCTATATTCCATCAAAAGTTAATGATTAAATTGATAATTACCCAAACTGAAATATTCCCTGAAATGCAAATATGAAGCTAGTTACATGCTCGACTTGCGTGTTGAATAATTTATCCTTTTTTAAATATATTAATATTCAGATTATGGGCCAATTATTCTACAGCTTTCAATTATTAGAACGATTCTTGAATAGCTTTAAAACATTCGATTTATTCAGATTCTTCAACGCCTGAACTACTAGTTTATGATTTTTACATTAAACATTTTACCAATTCTGATTTTATTGATTTCTGCGGCTTAACTACCATGTACTGCAGATTTTTAATATTTTTTAATAAAATTTTTTTAATTTTTTCCATATTTTCCTCCTGCTGTATATTGCCATTTTCAGTAAACATTTGAATCAAAAAATGGGACTCGTCTTATCTACTACTTATGGCTTAATTATTTCTCGTTATCTCGCACTCAGAATTACTACTTTTGATATGCGAAGATTCGGTTTCTTTGGTATTCTGTCTATTTTTCATTATTACTATTTGTGACATTATGGTTTGTTTAATTTTTTAATTTCTATGCTCTTAATTTTTGGAGTGTTGCTTGGTAATTAAATTGAATATATTACTATAGCATCAATCAATCAAGTATGATAAATATATGATTATCAAATATTATATTCTTATTTAAAAGTCTATTTATAAACTATATAAAAAATAATATAAAGAGATTCTAGTTTGATAATTTTAAAAATATTTTATAAGTGTAAACATTATGCACTTTATATAAAATAATAATACTGTACTAATAGAAATTAAACAAATTACTAAAATAAGAATAAGTATTTCTAACTATTTATTGTAAAGATATTAAATCCCCTAATGTACTTTAATTTATATATATATATTGGTATGCAACAGCATTTTATATATAAAGTAAAAAAGTTTACTAATATGACCTGTGTCTAAATTTATTAATTCAATTCTAAAAGTCAATTTTATAAAAGACTATTGTAAAATATAAATTTTGATTTATAATAATTTCATAAAATTAAGATATTTTTCTTATTTTCATTTATAGTTATTTGCTAGTCTAGTTTTTTATAAAGATAATTTCAAATTTTATACTTTGTGAAAGAAGTATTTTAATATTATTATTATATATATAGTTTGATATTTATAATAGATATATTTATATAAATTATTTAGTATTATTATTATTTAAAAAATGCATTTTTTATATATTTTTTACATGAAAAATTAGTTATTTTAGATTTTATTTCAGTTCATAATTTATTAAAAAATTTTTTATTTTATTATCTTTTTTTATTATTAATTTTCATATCGTAGACTTTATATGAGATTTAATTGTAATCATTTTTTTTTGCAGAAGTCAACTTAATCTAATTATTTTCGTTACAATGCTAGTTTTTATGTTCGTTGCAGCTTTAATTTGCTTCTTTTGGTAAATAACCATGAGAAGTTTTATTATTACTACTATTACATAGTTAAATGGTTTCTCTTAAAATCTCTGTTGAGCTTTCATCCTGTAGTGATTCACATGGATTGAAATTAGCTTAAAGTGGAAATGAAAAATAACGTAAACTATTCTAACTTTAGCAAACTGAATTGGGGGATTATTACTACTACATATTTTTTTATTAGTAATTAGCATCTGTTTATTATGAATCTCCCATATTAGAAAGAGAGGACAAAATACTAGTTTGATTGGAAGAGTTAATGGTTTGTATTTATATATCCTGTTTTTAATACTATTTTTACTATTAAATTAGAGGTAAATTTATAATATTTTTATTGAAGTTGTTGTTGTTGTTGTTGTTGTTGTTGTTGGTATTACTTAAGTTAGAGAAAGAAGATTTCCTACTAGTTTAAAGAACTTAAATTAATTTATAACTATGGACCTTAGGAGTCAGCATTATTTAACTAGATTCATTTGAAGAATCATTAGATTGTTTAATGTAAGATTTTCTTAGATTATTGGAATCCTTGCCAAAGCTGATTTTCCTTGTTTTTTAAGTCAAAGATTAAGCTCTAATATTTAGGGGTGAGGATTATTAATGTGTGTTGTTTTTAGACTAATTAAATTTATGTTTACACAATAATTATACATTTTATTGAGAGCGCTACTTCTCAGGAATAATGATTTTCTAATTTTTAGACTCTTACTAGTGTTATTTTGATAAATCGTTAAAGTTATTATTTTAACTCTCAACATCTTTATAAATACATGGTAGCTAAACATTTGATTTACTTAGTAATTACTGTTTGCGATGTTTTTTCATATATTAATTGATGTAAAAGTTCGGTTATTAGGTCTAGTGTTAGTCCTTAAGATAATTGAGCTATTTTACTCCTTAGGGCTTACCAGATAACGATTGGTAAACCTCGTCTTAAATAGGAAAAATCAATTTATTGTTGAGTTAGTCTTCAAATGATTAATTAACATGACTATGAATTAGAGAGGGACATTGAATTTTATTATTTTACTATTTTGTTTAATTAGTGGTATTTTTGGAACTAATTTTGCTCTTGTCAAAAACATTATTTATAATAGGAGTTGCATTCATGCATTAAATCTTTTCTTAAATTTAATTTTTCTATTCAATCACTTGGCCTGTCATATACCTATTTGATAATGAAGGTATTTTGCCATAAATTTTATGCCTTAAACCATGCAAAATACTATTATGAGAAACACTAGGAGATTAAAGCTATTCATCTAATTTATTACTATAAAATTACAGTTTGTTACAACATTTTGGAGATATAGCCTTTGATGATAAAATCTATGCTGTTTTTAAACATTCTTATTATTACTATTGAATATCAGATAAGATAAAAGAAGATGTTTCATCTACTTTTCCTAAAAAATTATATAATATTATTTACGTTAAACGATAAAAACACAATTTTTTTTACTACAGGTTTATTGTAAAATAACTGGTGATGTTAGTTTCTTATGTTATGACCTAGGAAAATAATCTATATGGCGTAATGAAGTTGTATGAAATTAATAATTATCATGATTATCATCATTATAAATATCTGCTTAAGAGTTTATTAATGATAATAAATTTTTAGTTTATCTTTCTGATTAATTATCAGCATAACTACAAGTCTAGTTATTTTAATTAATATTAAATAATTTTTCGATATCTAATAAAAATATTTTACTTTTTTAGGAGTCAAGTTTCTAGTTAAACATTTGTTCTATAATTTCTAATACTATTCTGATAGAGAAATAATTCCTTAGCTTTTTGGTGTAAATCTATGGAATTTTTTCATGTTATTTATTTCATTTTCTTTATAATTTTGTAGCAATTCAGTACGAGTCTCCATCCATTCTTTTTTAACTTTTACTAAAGACTTTAATTCTTACTCTAAGAGAATATCCTATAAATTATATTAAATTAATAAAAAAAAATAAATTAAATTATCCATTAAATAAAAAAATATACAGCTCCTTCCTGAATTGCAATATCAAATGCTTGCTTGGATATTGAGTATATAAGTGAAAAGGGGGCCTGAGTTCCTACAGCTTTGTACTACCTTTTATTTTTACTGGAAAAGTCTTCTAACCCTATTATCCCACCTTCACTAATCGAAGCAATTTCAAGTTATTTTTTCTATTTGAAAGATTTTAATTTATGTGCATTTTCATTTTCGTAATTAAAATTTCGTGATATTTAGACAGATCCATTTTTAATTATATATATTTTATTAGCTTTGTCTCCTTCTTTGTATAAAGCTTATTCAGGACATATAAAATGTTCTTTCGCTGAATAGGCTAAATAGTATATAGATTCTTTGTGAGCTTTAGGGAAATTTTTATGCAGCAAATCTTAAATGAAATTTAACTTTCTTATTTGCATGTCAAAAATTTGATTAAATTTTCCTGATTCAATTTTCAAAACAACTACCTTTTCTGAATTTGCTATATACGCCTAATCCATTTTATACTAAGTTACTGAGTTATTTTCTCCTATTCGTATTAAAAATAAAAATAACATTAAATTCATACTATATAATTATTTTACCTAAAAAGGATCCTGCATATTTCACTTAGGATTTTCTGAACTTTGCAACATTGGGTAATACAAAATACATTTTTTTATATTTATTGATCACATTTTTAACTTTTTAAGTTAAAACATACTTCATCTTAGATTTGAAGCTTTCCAATTTAATTTAAGCTAAAGTATTTCGTTTTTGAAGTTTATTATGAAGAAAAGATATTATTTCTTACTAAGAATGTCTAATTTTCTAACTATGATGTGAATTAACAAGAGGAGTAGCATCTGACAAAGATTTTTGGTATTGTTGATTTGTTGAAACTTCAACACTTGTGTTAGAATATTGGTATTTTTAAATATTTTCTAATTTAAACCAACGATCTTCTTCAATATTTCTAAGATCATCTAATTTTTAATTCAATTTCTAAAGCTTAGTATCGAAAAATTTTTCTTCCATAAAATTGGTTGCATTCTTTTTTTGCTTTTTACTCTACTCTATTGCTTAGTAAATTTCTAATTCTTTTGCAATTTATCTTTCACTTTTCCTTTCCTAAAAATAAGAAATATTATTTATAATATGTTTTAATGTCTATAACAAAGTTTAGAAAATTGGGAAAATAATTCAAATATTGTATTTAAAAGTATATAAATAAGATTTATTAATATAAAATATATAAATTTTACCCAGACTCCTACAGAACCCTATAAAATAATGTATACTAGGTTACATTAATCATTATAATGATACAT
This sequence comes from Miamiensis avidus, assembly GCA_037039885.1. Lineage (NCBI taxonomy): Eukaryota > Ciliophora > Oligohymenophorea > Philasterida > Glauconematidae > Miamiensis > Miamiensis avidus. Next base: position 524,152 of record JAWVGU010000075.1, read on the forward strand.
AAATTGCCCCTTTTAAAATTCTTCAATATGTATGCATTCAAGAAATTTATCTAAACTGCCTTATTGCTATTCTTTTTTTCCCAGTTTATTAGACTTTAATGAATTTTCCTTTAAAATTTCACTATTTTTCATTTCTATTTCTTATTCTGCATCAGTTATTTTAGTTATATTATCCAACATTTTAATTTTCTTCAAAAGCATGGTCTTTAGTCTATCCTTTATATCTTCATTTTTTTAATATTTTTTATTTTATATTATGTCGATAATTTCTTCGGTACTGTTTATATAGGTCAGATCTGTTTATAGAAATTATTTTTTCATAATATTTAATTTATTAGTTTAATTTTTTAATTAACTATCTTTTTTAAAAATATTTTTCCTATATCTGTTTGAAATATGTTATCCTTTTATTTGTTTTTTTTTGTTTTTTGTTTTTTTAGGGTTTTAATTTATTTTATAATATATAACATAAATATAATTTATACATATATGTAAATAATACATTTTATTAAACTTATTATAATGGGAAGTCAATTACTAATATTAATAAACTTCTGTTATCAGTGGATGATGATAGCAGGTATTATATTATTAATAGGAAATTGTATTATACATTTTTCTAATTTATAGAATTACAGTGAAAAACCATATAATCAGTAATCATAATTAAACCAGTATGTATGTAATTTTATATTTAATATTATAAATTTCATCAATATATCAATAATATTCTAAATTAAACAGGTTTATTAAATTGGGGTGTAGAAATTGTGTTTTTAAAGCAGTTTTGCTTATACGTATTGATTATAAAATCAAATATTAAAAATATTTCAAAATAATAAGATTAGTTTTCTACAATACTATCTAATAAATAAAAAACTATAATATATATTTTTCTATCTATTTTATTTTTTAGACATATATTTTAACTTATAAATTATGAAAATTTTCTTTATTTCTAAATTATAGAATAATAATTAATTATGTTGAAGCCTATTATTATTGACTCTACCTTCTAAGCCTTAATTTCTTTATTATTTATTCTTTATTAATAACACTTGACGAAATTAAAAAATTATAAATCAGTATATTTTTTAACATAAAAAAGTATTAGCTCCTTAATTTCTAATGTAAAATAATTTTTATTGCTATTTTTTCATCTACATATAACTCTAAAATTCTAAATAAGTATATAAACCTTTTTATTAACAATGTTGTTAATTTTTATATTTATCTGCACTATTCCTGTTCACATAATTAAAACCAGCAACCATACCCATTCAATTTTAAACCTATTAGCAAATAATAAAATTTCTAATTTCTTAAAAAGCTTATTAGTATAATAACTAAAATTAAAATTATAGTTATTTTTTGTATTTTCCTAAAGAATTAATTATATTGTAATAAAATTTATTTCAACATTTTTTTATAAATTTTTTGAATTATATTTAAGTTTAATATATATTATTAATATTATAAGTGAGTGAGTGAAACTAAAAAGAGTAGAACTTTTTTGTATTTTTTTAACGATTAATCACATATAAATTTATATTTTACATTATTGCTTATATATAGATTAATTAATAATTAATTGACTCAATTTTATTAAAATAAATTTTTTATGATAATAATTATATACTATATCTGAATGATTTAATATAAAACTTTTATTATTATGTTCTAGAATAATTGTAAAATATTATTTGATTAAAAATATAATACATGAAAGAATCAAATAATTATGATTTATAGGAAATTATATCAATAAATATATTTTTTCTAGAATTTGTTATGTTGGTAATGTTTTTTATTAACTTTCATCTCAAAAACTTAATATGAAATTTTATTATAGTCATTTTAAGTTACACTGGCCGGTTATAGCTTTCTTTCATTTAACATTTATTTATTGTGTTGTTCTTTGACACCTTAAGTCTTTTCATCTGGTAAAGATACTACTTTTTATTACTATAACTATTTCTACTACAATTAGGAAAAATTTGACTTCTAATGACAAACTAATTAAGTTGTTCCACTATTTTTGCTTTTAAGAGAAGAGCCCATAATACTTTTAGATTCTAACATTTGGCTGAAATTTAGAGAGCCCTTAGTGTCTTTTCTTCGAACTTTATTAAAGTTATTTATGCATACTTCATAATAATTACTATTGTTTTCCATGATATTACTTTCAACCTCTAAATGTTCTGAATCATCCATATTAGCTAGAGTTGGAAACGAAATATAGCTGAAACTCTTTGTATTTTATCTTTTAGGGGCTCTTTGAGAAACAGTAGCAGCAGGTAATTATTGCTATTGCTAATTCTAATATGAATATTAAACAATTGTTTATTGAGAATCCGCCATGTTGGATAGAGAAGGAGGAACGCTTGACAGGTTTGCAGAATTATAGGGTAAAGAAGGAATAGAAGTAGGCTTTAAATACTATTTTTATGAAAAGATAGGTGGAAGATTCAGCATACTGTTGTTATTGCTTAGATTTGAAAATGAAGATTTTCTGCTTATTTCAGGAATTTCAATCAATTTACAACTGCGCACCTATGGGGTCATCATATATTATTATTTAGACTAATTAAACATCTTTTAGGTGGTGGCTTTTGATGAACTATTTGAATGTTAAAAGTAAGACTCTCTTAGATTATGGGATCCTTATTCATAGTTGTTTTGCTGTGTGTTTTAGGTCAAAGACTATGCTCTAATATTAGTTGATGATTATTGTTGGGATATTTTTTGGACTTATTAAATTTGTGTTTATTGAATAGCTATGTGTTTTAAAGAGATCGTTGCTTCTCAGGAACAATTATTTTATGGATTTGAGTCTCTTATTATTGCTATTACTAGGAACTATTAATATTATTTTTTTAGCCCTAAACATCGTAATTTTCTAAAACCTAAGGCAATTACGTCATTGACTGACTTACCAATAATTGTTTATGATGCTTTTTGTGATACTATTTGATGTAGAAATCATGTTCCGTACTCTGGTTTTACTACCAAAGATATTTGAGTTATTCTATATCATAGGGCTTGGCCTAAACAAATTTATATACTTCCTCTTGAATGGGAAAAATCAATTTATCATTGAGCTAGTCCTCAAATTCCTAATTAACGTGACGATGATATTTGTCATGATGGTGAACTTTATCTTGTTTATTATTATGATTGATTTCATTTTATTACGATATTTTATCTTTTTTCTCTAAACTGCTGTAATTACTTTTATTTAAAATACAATTAACTTATCTGGGAGAAGTGTTTTAAGCCTCAATCCTATCTTTTACATAATTTTTTGATTCAATCATTTAACTGAATAAATGTTTGCTTGATAAGGAGGGTATTTTGCTATATACATTTTGTCTAGAACCATAAAAAATACTCCTTTGAGAAGCACTAGGAGACATTGGTTATTCATGCAAATCATTATTATAAAACTGCTATTTACAACTTTTATTATGAGATGAAGATTTTGGTGATAAGAATTAGGGCTTATTATATGAATTCTTCGATGATTACTATGTTTGTGATTTACAAGGGGCCGTTTCATCTCCCCTTCCTATTTTTTAATAAAATAAATTATATTAATTCATATATAGTCAAATAATATTTTTATTAAATTTCTAATTAGTTTTATTATTACGCAAAACAAAATTTTGGTTTACAGGCGAAGTTAGTTTTTTATGTTCTGATCTTGGAAAATAATCAATATGCTATAACGAGGCTATTTAAACTAATGTTTTAGTAAGTTTCTTATTTTATTATTACTTATTATTATTATCATCATCACCATTATTTATATCAGTTTAAGAGGCCAGTGGAGATATTAATTTTGTGGTTTATTTTTTTTATTTTTTCCTTTCTGAAAAATTAATTGCTTCTCTAAATGTCTATATTTTTAATTTTTTATATTTTATAAAAGTTGGTAAAAATTAAATTATTTTACATTTTTAGGGGTTTCATTTCTTGATTAGCTTTTGTTTTATTACTGTTTACTATCAAGTTGTTGATTGAACACTTGTTTTTAAACCATTGCAGAAAGAGCAGTATATAGAAGTTACTTTTTCGGAGTAAGTCCGCTCAATTTTTACATGTAAAATTATCTTTCTCTGCTAATTTCATTTATTTTATATTCTTTTAATTTTTCAGTACGGGTTTCCATCCATTAATTTTTAACTTTTACCAAAGACTTAAAATCTTACTCTAAAAGAATATCCTGATAATTTAATTAATTATATTAATACATAAAACTTAAATTAAATAATCTTTCAAATATAAAAATATACGGCTCCTTCATGAATTGCAATTTCAAATGCTTGCTTGGATATTGAGTATATAAGTGAAAATGGGGCCTGAGTTCCGACAGCTTTGTACTATCTTTTATTTTTGCTGGAAAAGTCTTCTAATCCAAATATCCCACCTTCACTAATCGAAGTAATTTCTAATTGCTTTTGTTATTAAAACGATTTAACTTTCTTTACATTTTCTTTTTCGTAATTAAAACTTTGTGAAATTTAGACAGATCCATTTTTAATTACATATATTTTATTGGATTTGTCGCCTTCATTGTATATGGGCTAATCAAGATATATGAAATGCTCTTTCGCTGAATAGGCTAAATAGTATATTGACTCTTTGTTAGCTTTCGGGAAGTTTTTATGCAGCAAATCTTGAATGAAATTTAACTTTCTTATTTGCATGTCAAAAATTCTATTAAATTTTCCTGATTCGATTTTCAAAACAACTACCTTTTCTGAATTCGCTATATACGCCTAATCCATTTTATATTGAGTTACTGAGTTATATTCTCCTATTCGTATTAGAATTTAGATAATTATTAAACTATTATTTTATTAAAATATAAACTTCAATATACCTATAAAGGATCCTGCATATTTCACTTGAGATTTTCGAAGCTTTGCAACATAGGGTAATGTGAAATACATTTTTTTATATTTATTGATCACATTTTTTACTTTTTGAGTCAAAACATATTTCATATTTTTAATTTTGGATGCGAAGCCCCCCAAATTTTTTATAGCTGAGCTCTTTAGTTGTTGAGATGAGGTTTACCCTTATTTAGAATTTGTATTTTATTCAATAGAATGTGGTGGAAATCGCGAAGGGGAGGGAAACGAAGAATTTGATTATTACTTTTGGGTGGATGCAACAGGAGTTGAATCTTCGATACATGCGTTAGGATATCGGTATTTTTAAATATTTTCTAATTTAAACCAACCGTCTTCTTCGACATTTCTAATACCATCTAACTTCGAATTCATTTTTTAGATTTTGGTATCGAAAAAAGCCTCCTCCATAAAATTGGTCGCATTTTATTTATCCTTTTTTGCCTGAGTTATTGCTTAATGAATCTCTATTTCTCTTGTAATATCTCTTTCACCTTTCCTTTCCTGAGAAATAAATATAAGTTTTAATGTTTTATTAATATTTTTTTCTAATCAAAAAATAGTTGTTGATTATTTATATTAGAAATTAAAATATTAAATATCTATTTGTCTTTTGGGATTTGAATGATAAATAACTAATAAAATATCTAACTACTCTAATAAAAAAAATAAAGAATATCACAAACAGGATATTAATTATTATCTTATAGTTACTGCCGAAAAATAAAGTTTTCTCAAACAGTAGTAAATTTAAAAATTGTAGTAATTTAATAGTCAAAAAATGTGGCCAGGTGGTATTATATAATTATGGAATATAATATATTTTTACTATCTTTTTAATTGATAGTTATTATTTCCCTATAAATTAATTTGTATAAGCTTTACTGAAACAAATATTATTTAAACTTAATTAAGCATTAAAACTAAGAATAAAATAGAAAAATAAATATTAAAATCATAATTAAATTGATAGTCAATAAAAGTGTTATAATTAAAAAACAAACTTTAACAAATTCTAGCATATTCTTTAAACAAGATACATTTATTATTACAAAAAAGAGACTTAATTTAAATTTAATATTATTGGATTTGTTTTCTTATAATTGATTTAAAAATATCATTTCTTATTAAAAAAGACTAGTTATAATACCCTATAAACATGCAAGTTTAAAAAAGGAGAAAAAATTTTGTAAAATATTAATATTATTAGAATTTTCTCAATTAATATTGAATATAAGTATAGACTTAACATAAATTAATAAAAGATGAGCTTATGCTTTAAATCTTATGAGAAGTAAAAAAAAAAATTTTATACTCAGCTATTCAAAAGATTAATTATATTAGAATTTAAGTAATTTTAAGCAAATATAATAAATGAAATACATAATTTAGAGAGTATTAAATCCAGTTTTAATTTATATTATAGCTGCCAAAAAATGAATAAGAATTAATTTTATTTACCCAAACTCCGACAGAACCCTATAAAATGATGTAAACAATGTTACACTAGTCTTTATAATGATAAAGAAATTGCCCTTTTTAGAATTCCTCAATGTGTATACAATGAAGAAGTTTATCCAAACTACTTTATTATTATCTTTTTTATCCAATTTAATTAGCTTTAAGAGCATTTTCACCCAAAATTTCATTGCTTTTCATTTCTATTTCTTATTCCTCATCTGTTATTTTTGTTATATTGTCAAGCATTTTAATATTCCGCAAGAGCATTGTTTTTAATCTTCCCATTAGCTCTTCGTTTTTCAAGTAATTCTAATTTTTTATTATATCAATAATTTCTTCTGTATTATTTCTATAATCTGGGTTATTTTCTGGAAATTTACCTTCCATATTATTTTATTTGGTTTTTAGCCTTTGTGTTTTAATATTATTGTGCTTTGTATTTATAAATACTAGATTTATTTTCCTAATGTTTTTAATTTTTATTTTTATTTTTTTATTATTTCGTTTTTTTTATTTAAATATATTATTTTCCTTAATTTAAATGCTAATATTCGATTGTATATATATTTATTTACTAATAATAATCCAATTTTAATTTATTTGGTTGTTTTGGGAAAAAACTAATTTCACAAATATATATATATAAATAAAAGTGTATTTTGCGTTGATATCAGATTTGATATTGAGAAATAGTAAATTGATTTACATAATAAACTCTACATATTTCTAATAATTCGATATTTATTGATCATAATTATTAATTCCTTTTAGCCAAAACTAATGTTAGACTGATTTATGTTTATTGCTTTGTTCATATAATAAATTATAAATATTAGTTGATATTAAAAATCAGTAACTTCTGTTAATAATCAGTTAATAAATTTTATAATTTTGAGAATTTAAATCCCTCTAAAATTATTATATTTTATAAAATACAAATTATTTATTAATATTAATACAAAATAAAGCAATTTTCTAGTTATTAACAATAATGAATTTAGATTTATTGTACACCGAATAAAGATAATCATTTACTTATCTATTAATTAAAGAGAAATCATTTTTACTAAATTCATCAAATAATATATTTTTAATTATATTTAGATAACAAGTTGGAATTAATTATTTTAAAATATTTTTATTCTAAAATATCACAAAATTTTAAAAAATACCTGTAGTAGGAAATTATAATATATATTCTAAATTATTAGAAATTTTTAGTGATAAAAATACTAATATATCTATAGAAAATTTATAAGCGCATACATTAATAGCTTTATATATAGCTATGATAATATAAACATAAAAAAATAAGATAAAATATATTATAATAAAAATATGATTAACAGTTTATAATATAAAAATATTAAAATAAAAGTGTGTTGAATTCCATCATCACTGCTCAAAAGAATTTTGATCATCAAACGTGTAGAAATTTTTTATTAATAAATGCTATTAATTTCGACAATTAGAAAAAATAGAGGCTTTTTTGGTTGTTGTATTTTATTAATCAATCGATCTCTCTAAACTAGAATCCTACAAAATTGGAGATTATTTGCTTATTTGTTTAAACACTTCTCTTCTGGTCGATTTGAAATTCTTCAAAGGAGATAATTTATTTTAACTACCTATAGAAGTAGAAGTGGTATTAGAAATTTAAGATTTCTTATGCTAAGGAGTTGAGAAATCATTTTGAATATAGGAAACTTATTTTCCTCCAATTCTGATATGAATTTGCTTTTTCTCTTTCAATTTTGATTCTTACATGTTCCTTTACGAAGGAATTTCCAAACTGCTATTAATAAGTGTGTTATTTAGTTTAGCGGGTTATAAAATCATTTAAATTCTCTGTTTTTGCATCTACTTTCCTGTTCCACCGCCCATATACAGGGAGCGGCATGAACTGATAAGATTGGCGCTAGCAGAAGCTAAACTCATTTTTTTTTGCGTCAAGGAGTGGTTTGATTGCACCTAGGTCAGATTATTCTGATCGATGATCGAAATTATGTCGTTTTACGATTAGGTTTTATTCAGATAGGCGGATTGAGAAATTTTGATGTGGTCGAAAAACTTTTGGTTTTTGGGCCTTCCCTCCATTTTTTTTTGGTACTGTCTGATGTAGTAGTTTTCCTGCTTGGTCATGTTTTGAGATTTTATATAATTTTATTTTTCTGATTCGTTTTGCTTGATTCTAGATTATTTTTCATAGCATTCGCTCGTGAGAGGATAAATCAAATGCTCGTTGCCCTTTTCGATGCTGGAGTTCAAAACTGCTTCATACTCTTCTACTTTTTTTTTTCCTCCTCCATTTTTTAAGGAATGGCTAAAGGTTTCGTCGGAGAAGCAAAGAAATTTTCCAGAGTTCTTGCAGTTCTTCGTTTGCTTGCATTCCGCTTAACCATTTCCTATTCTCTTTTGTGTTTGATTTCCTCTTTTCGGGCCTCGGCGGCCGACATCAAATTCTTGAGTGAATTGGTTTGCAATTTATACTAAATGTTCTGTTTTTTATCAATTTGTTCATCGTATTTGTGATTCATGTTAATGATGGCTTTGTTCCTAGGATCTATTTCCTTTTCGGACACGAAGTTTCTTATCAGAGTGGACTTTTTGTTAAATAGAGACAATTATTAAGTCTAGATATCTGCTGAGTGTGGCTCCAAGTCAAAAGAAATTTCTTAATCACTCTACATCGTGCTCATGTTATTATGAGAACCCTACTGCTATTATTTATGGAATTATTAAATTTGCTCTTCAAGTTTGTCAGGATTTAGAGTGCTTTTTTTTCTACTTCTTCTTCGCATACTCTTATCAAAAAAAAAGGATTAAAATTATATTTTGTTATTTAATTTAAAATTTTTAATTTTTCAAAATTTACAAGTCCTTATGAATCCGTCGAGTTATTAGAACTTCTTCTGTCTCCTCCTCCGAACGATCTATCATCTGAAAAATTGCTTTTTGACTCTGAGGTTTATTTAATTATCCGTTTTACAATAGTATTGAATGACCCGCTTTTACTCCTCGTGCTTTCTATCACTTTTTCATTGCTGTATTCAATTAGTTGATCGGTTCTTTCCTTCATCCAGTCATTTTTATTTTACAGAGTTTTTTTATATCTTTTTCCAACGGAAAATCCTGAAAAAATTAAGGCCTCATAATTTAATAGTTTGTTTAATAAATATTTAATTTACAGAGTTATCAGCTATTGCTTGGTCTAACATTCTTCTGGTTATGCAATATATATGAGAAAAGGGGATTGCTGTACTTATGGCGGAATAGTTTCTCCTTTTTTGGGGATGCAAATCTTCAATTCCAAAGATCCCTCCCTCCTATATCTGAGTCACTTCCAATTGTTTACATTTTCTTGTACTTATCGCAAGTTCGCAAGCCTACTATTGATAGCATTGCTTATTTAATATTTGCACAGATCCGGTCCTGAGAATGTAAAAAGCATCAGCTCTCTCTCCTTTTGAAAAATTAATTAAAAATACAAATAAAACTTTTTATTATCTATTTAATTACCTTCTTAAAATATTGTTTGGTAAGAGTGGCAATATCTTTCTTATGACGCTAAAGCTAACCAATTTATAGACTCCTTTGTTGCATGTGGAAATTGGCTTTTTAGTACTTGATTTAAGAACTAGATTTTTTGTATTTAGAGATCGAAGATGCGGTTGAAAGCATTAGAATCTATTTATAGTAAAACAGCTTCTTCAGAGTCTACAATATGAGCTTCATCCATTTTAAATTGTGAAATGCAATTAGATTCTCCTATTCAAACAAAAAAATATAAAATGAATTAAAAATAATTTTTATAGATATTAATTAATTAAATGATTGATTGATTTAGACTTTTAGTTTTTATATTTTTCATAAATTAAAATTAGATTAATATTAAGTTACCGATTATTATCCCAGTTGATTTAAGCGATTCCTTATAAAATCTGCAAACATTATTCACAGCAAAATACTTTTATTACAGCATTTTTTAATATAATTTATATTATATTTTATCTGTTGAAATAATGTTATCATCCCTGGAATACAACATTTGTGTATTGACTTATGGGTGTTAAGAATTAAGGTCAATTTTTGGCTTTTAGTTTAAAAAAACCTGCTGTTCCTCTAGGTTCCTCATAGCATCTAGTTACTTTTCTATTTATTCCAGTTCTTTTTTTAGCCTTGCTTCTTCAACAATATTGCTTGAATTAACAATGAATTATTTAATCTGTTTATGCTTTCTATTAAGTTCAATTTCTTCTGTTAGAGTGGTATCGTCTTTTTTTTTCTAAATAATTGAATTAAATTAGTGATATTAATAATAAATTATTATTATATTTGTTTAGTTTATTTCCAATCAATCAAAACTTAAAATTGAGTTGTTGATTTGATTTTAATATTATAAACAGGTTAAATAAGGAAAACTTTAGAAAAATTCAATTGTTTAATTAATAAATTAAAATTAACCAATTTTGATTAATTAAATAAATAAAAAAAAAGAACTTTTTGCATATGATGTATATGTATTTATTTATATTTTTTTAATATTAATGTAATGAAAATTAAAAGGTTCATTAATAGTAATTATAAACAAAATGCTAATAAATATACAATTAAAAAAAATGCAATGCTTAAATATAGAAATTAAATAATTGTTACCCATACTGATATATTTCCTCTTAGTATTATGTATACACTATGACATTCGTCTCTGTAATTGTATAAAAATTCTCCTTTTTTAAGTTTCTAAATTTGCAGGTATGGTATTAATCTGTCTAAACTTGAAACGTATTTATTTTAACTTTAATGATTATAACTGGTTTTTTAGTCTTCTATTGTTTCATCGTTTTCCTCATTAGAACTTTCAGATAAAGATTAACTCTATAAGAGAGAATCTTGAATTACTTTTTAACTTTTAAAGTTTCTTTCTTATTTCTCATTACTTTCAATACCTTATAATTACCTAGCACTCCTAACTTTTTCCGGCTCACTTGTTTTATGTTCACTATTTATAAGGTGCTGGTTTTCTTAGCTCTTAGAATAATTGATATCCGTGCTTTTTATTAAATTTGCAAGATTTATTAGGTTCGACATCAATAATTATTTTAAATCCTTTTTAGAGTGTTCATCCCCTTTTTGTTCTTTGTGCTATTGCAATATATGTGTTACCTGATCAACCCAGTCTTTTAAACATATTGGGACAAATCCTCTTTATCTTAGCATTACTTTTTCGATATTTTTATTGTGATTTTGATAAAATTTTTTTAAGTGTTTTTTTTTTTATTTTTTTATATTGTATTATGGAAGGTTTATGGGTTCTAGAAATTATATTAAAATACCTTTTATTAATTGGTTAATAAATTATTCATTTATTATGTTTTACTTCATTTTTCAATAATTAAAGCTGATAAATGAATGCAACATTCAAGCAAAAACTAATTTTTCAGTATTCTTATTCTATAAGATTGGTACTGATTTTTTCTATTACTTAAACTGATATAAAAATACTAAAAATGATTGAATTTTTTAAAGTACTTTCTATATTATATAAATATTTGCATAAAACTATATTAATTATTACGTCCCTTATAAATTTTTAATACATATATATAGTTTTCAACTCTTATAGTGAAGTTAATATATTTATATATATATAGATGATGATAAAAGTTTATTTCCAAATATTTATTATTAATTGGGATTTTTAAATCTAATAATAACTTATCATTTTTATTATTCTACCTAAATTATTACTGATTTCCGTTGTTATTATTCCAATTAATTAAAAGAATTTTCATTTTTTAGCTTTTTTTAGTTTATAAAAACTAAATCAGGTAAATATTATTATTTTCATCAGTATCTATCTATTTAACTAAATTAATATAATTTAGTCTTTTACATATATATATATAATATTGAAATATCTTTATAATTAAAGACTATTAATTTTAACTATTTAGTATTATTAAATAAAATAAAGATATATATTTATAAAATAAAAAGAAGTTTAAAGTAATTTTATAATGTTGCCTTAAGATTTTTATAATATCTAAGTTATTAATTATTAATAGTTCATATAATATAATATATTATATTTAAAGAATTTATTTAAAACTGAATATAATTGAATTGTATAAATTTTTAGTATATTTATCACATTTTAATTTAATTAAATTAAATATTTAAAAAAGGAAAAAAAACCGAATTTCTATTTTCCGAAATTTTCAAAAGCTACTATTTAAATCATCGTTATTTTGCATTTTTCCCATACTATTTTAATAATTGTTTTTCTTAACTGGCGCTTCTTAGGTTCTTCTCGGTTTCTTTTTAGATTGACTATAGAAAAACAAGGGAATTTTGGGAGCCACAGGAAGCGTCTTTGTAGAATGCATTAACAATCTTTGCGACCTACTAACTATAGATTACTTTTTATTTGCCGTGAAATCACACGAAGAATAACCAATATTTTAGTCCGTTTAACTATTACAATTATTGTTATTTTCTCCTATAATGGAAATGCTTTTATTGATAAAATTAGCCCTTTAGAATGGAAACTGTTTTTTAGGGGAGGTAAAATTATTCTGAGATTATTGTAAATCTTTGATATCCTCCTGATTGGTTTCGGTATTTTGGGAAGGAATCGCCTCACTTCTACCTGCTAATTCCTAAACCATTTCCATAATCAATGCATTGAATACCTCATCTGAAACTTATAATTGCACATCAGTTTGCTCCTCTTCGTAATTCAGCCATTTATCTTCATTTTCCACCACCTATTATTATTTTTATAAATTATCAATTATTGATAGATATTTAAATATTTTGTTCATTTAATTAATTTTACTTCATTTTCCAGCATTTGTGCCAGTCTATCTTCTTTAATTTAGTTTAGATAATCTTCATCTATTTGAATTATTTCTCCAGTCTAATTAATTAAAATTAAATAATAAATAAACAATCTAAATCGCAAATAACAAATATTAAAATTACTGGAGTTTCAATTCTCTCAGGGATAAATCCACATAAAAATGATCCCCATTTTAAAACTCTTGCTATAGCCAACCCGAGGACTTTTTCCATATTAGATTAGTCAACTTTACTCTAGCTTATCTTAATGGTGTTGACTTTCCAAGGCCTGAAATGATTTTAAATTAAGGTCAATTTATTAAAATACATGATTAATGGTTTTATTGAAAATCTATTTACATTGGCTTTCCTCTTATTCCATAAGGTCTCATGGCATCAAGTGACTCGTTGAAAGCTTCATAGGTCATTCTCAATTGGTATTTCTCCAATTCTCCCAGCCCGTTTTCCAGCTCGTCTCTACACAATGTATTCTATTTTTTAGTTTATGATTAAGAGGATATTTCGTTAAAATTAACATTTTTAAATGAGATTTACTTCAAAGTAATAATTGAAATCATTGAACATTTCATCTGATATCACAGGCTTTTACATGTGAATGTATTTGACGAGAGGGTATATAGGAGCATTGGATGCTTCGGTGTTATCTGTTAATTCGATATGTTCATTTGCTTAGAAGGTTTTAATGAACTCGTGGGCTTCCATTCCGAGAGGAATGTTAATTCTGTACAAAAACTCATCTGTATAGTTTTCTTATTTACGAAAAGTTAGTTGATTGTTAGTTTGCTTTAATTTAAATAAAGCCAAAAAATAGATAATATACCTTTGATGTATTCGGAAAGAGCTACCAAATAATCTTTGATGAAATTTAAAGTGGAACATTCTAACCCACTCATTTTTAAGGTCATTTGGTGTTGTGTGCTGGTTCTCAGACTTTCTTCAGTTTGTTCGCACTAAAGCATGAATTCATTTTAATAGTACGGAATGATGCCCATTTCTAAATTAAATTAAATTAAATAAAACTAAAATAATATAAACTTAAAATTATATAATACCCAAAGCTGCTTCCTAAATTAAATATTCAACTACGATTTGCTCTACAGTCAAAATATTTTATTCGAATTCTTCTTGTGATCTAGACTAAAAGTGCTCTAAGTAGGCGGTATCTAGGGATTAGTTTTTAGCGCCCGAATCGATCAATATAGGGTTACTGTTGTCTGCTTCAGATGGAGTAATAGGAGAATTTTCTACTACTAATTTTTCTTTTTCTTAAAATAATTTTAACATTTCGATTTATTATTGCTTGTTGCTAATATGTTCTGGCTCTTCTTTGGAATTATAATAATTGTTGTTGTCATCCTACAAGTAAAGTTTAACTATATAAAGAAATAATATTAAAGGTTGATAATTTTATTTACCATTTCTTATTAATCGGTATATTTTAAATTAATCGGAGTCATTTGATGGTTGCTATTGCTATTGTTGTTGTCTTCATCTTCTTTAGATAATTTTTCATCTAGAGTAGGCAATTGCTTTTACTCATTGTTTAGATAGGGAGGCAGTTATGAAAAATGTTGATTTTAGAAATGGAAATTTTCTGCAGAAGAGACAAGAAGCATGTCCATGTCAAATTCACTGCTTTTATTCGTGCTGCTCTTGTTGGTTGTGTTATTCGGATTTCCCTGCTATATACTAGGGCTGTTTTTATTGGCTTGGGTATTATTAAGCAAGTAGTGAGTATTTTGGTGCTATTATTGTTGTTTTTTATTGTCATTTTTTTCCTTCACTTATTCGTTTTCATTTTGAGCTTCTTCTTTATCAGAATGCAATTCCTGTTTCGGTTCTTTTTTGATGAACAGGTCTTAACTGTTTAAAATTTCCGGATTTCCTTTGAATATATCAATAGAACTGCTTCCCAAATTGTTATTGGTGTTATTATTTGGGTGTGAAAATTCGCTCGAAAGGCTGTTAGCCACTATTGACTGCTGAGATTAGTCGGTGACGAGGTATTTGTCTATTATTTTAATTTGTTTTTGCGGTAGAGCTTCTTGTGTGTATTTCATTTGACTGTGACTCAGAAACTCTTGTTAGATTTTTGCCTGATTTTGTGGTGATTTTTTGTCATAACTCAACTCTGTCAGCTCGCTGGGCTCGCTATCGACCGTTCTAAGACTCATTAATTTCCTCAAGGCATCATCTTGGCTCTGATTAAGCATATTATTATGGTCTATATTTCGCAACTTTTCCATGAACATCACGTCTCTTCGTGTCAATTTAACCGTTTCTTGGAACTTCAAATACCTTTAGGCAAATTTTAAAATACACAAATTTTAATAAAATTATATAGAAAATTTTTATTTTTACCCTTTTTGTAACTCTTTTTATGCTTTTTTGAGATTTTTTTTTTGCGATTAAACCCATTTTTCCAATTCTATGGTTTTGGTTTCGTAAGACCGCGGAGACATCTACTTTTTCTCCACTAATTTTTTCATTATAGACTGCTGAGTAACATTCCTTTCCTCCAAACATTGTTCTCTTAGTGCGAAATAGTTCTTAATCGGCTGATTATCGATCATTACGGCGTCAAAATCAAGTTTTTCTGCAAACGAATCCAATACATTGTTTTTATCTAGTTCCTTATGGTGGGGAATGTTTTAAGGATAAGCAATATCATATCTTTTGTTTTGTTAAACAAATTACGAGGAAGAAGATGGACTTCCTAAACTATGGCTCTTGTTATTATTATTCATTTGAGGTGTGTTTTCTTTTATTCAAAAAAATTAATATAACATATTACACTATAAATTAATATTAAATACCCTTGGAAGAGTTGGCCAAATACTCATCCTAAATTTAATCTAAATTCATAATAAAGTTAGACTGTTATTGCTGCTTCTGCTGCTATTTTTAAGAAGCGCCTTCGTATTTCTATTTACCAGCTCCAAAGGCAGTCGGTTTGGCAACAATTGTTCTGGGAGTAATTTCGTTTTCCGAATCCTATAATACCAAAAAATAAAACATTATTTGTATTAAAATATATGAGAACTATAGTGTTTTTTACAACTTTGGTTTCTTCTGTTTTCCTTTCCTCTATAATCGCGACTGGAGATTAATTGAGAGCAGAAACTTAATTATATACAGTGCTTTTCGGAGTAGTTGATGCCGCCTGTTACAATTATTGGTATTGCAAACCCTGGAAATAGCCCTGGTTCTATTTCCAACGGTCGTCTGGTGTTTGTTCGTCATTAGAATCAATGTAGGAGTTGATTTTGAGCATTTGCAATTAAGTTTCTATGTTGTCTTGAAGAATTTTTTTGTTTAATTCGCTTTATTTTTGCAACTACTCTACGAATTTTTTAGCTTTTTCAGATATTTTTTAAGTCGCTTGCGAAATTTAAAGATCTTTGTTTTCCTCACTCGCCTCTTGTTACGCCTATTACTATTATTTTTATAACTCTTGCTATTTCAATTGCTGTTGTTACTGCTATTCTTCTTCTTAAGTACTAAGTTTTTGCTCGGAGGAAAATTGAATTGAATTTTGGGGGTTAAATTACGCCATTTTTTGAATTAGTTCGTTCCATCTGAGAAATTTTAAGTTGAATTAAAATAGTTATATCTAATTTATAAATGGTAGTAATATATATTTTTGTTTACTTGATAACTTATTCCGATTTTATTTTATTCAACTCATTTTGATATTTAATTTGCAATTCTAAGGCCTGTTTATTTTATTGCTATTGCCAACTAGTGTTCTTTCCCTAGAGCTACGGTTGCTACTATTACTAGTTATTGTTAATATTATTGCTGTCTACTTCAGAATTTTGACTTTCACTATTTTCGAAAGTAATAGTTTAGCTTGTAAACTGAGAATTGCTTTTCTTTTTAGATTATTTATACCCATTATTGTTGTTGCTGTTAATATTCTACAAGATAAAAAAAAAGTCTTTAAAAAAAAATTGAAAGATCTATAAATTAAAAAATGTTAAATTACCAATCTTTGTTTGAGAATCGCGGAAGAGGATGAAGATTTTTTGTTGGAAGATGGGGCTGGGACTGCCACTTGACTGCCAGCTTACTAGCCTGACTCATTATGGTCTCCATGTTCGCTGAAGTCTTTAAGTGTTATAAGAGATTTGCCACTGGTGTCCCCACCAATAAGTCCAATTTCTTTTGAAGATTGGCTTTATTTCTATTATTGCTGTTGTTATTGTTGTTTTTGCTATTTTTAAATTTATTGGTGTTTCGTGATGGCTTCAAGTTTATTTATCGTTTGTTATTGCTGTTCTTTTTGCTTTTGTTCGTTAATAATTTCCTATTGACTGGGGTAATACCTGAGGGATTCTTGTTCCTTTTTATTTTTTACTTCTTTTTCGTTTTTTATTATTTTTCTATTATTTTCAATTTGTTTTTCCTCTTCTTCTTCTTCTTCATCATTGTTTTCTTCTATTTATTCTTCTTCTTCTTCTTCTTCTTCGTTTATGTCACTTTATTGTTATTAATGATGTAGCAACTACTCCTGCTATTGCAACAAAAATTGTTAATTTTTTTTCAAATTCTCAATTTCCTCCATATATTCTTGCACCTTCTTCTTTTCCTCTTCCAATTCCCTTTCCTTCCGCATATTTTCATCTATCAACTTCTATTTTTCTTCCAAATCTTCTTATTATTGCTGTTTTTGTTGTTGCTCTTGTTAATATTATTATTAATTTTATTCTTTTTCCACTGTTTGATTTTGTTGTTCATTAAATTTCCCTGAATTTTGCAGTTTTTGTTTATTTTACTACAACCACATTTTCTATTCCCTAACCCACAATTGCTGCTCAGATTTGGTGGGTAATTCGCTTTTGCACGGCAAAAGATCTGCTTCATTAATCTGTCCCTCATCTTCATCGAAATCGTCTTATTATTATTAGGGTTTTTACAGTTGCTGTTGTTATTGTTGTTATTAATGGAAGAGCTTCTATTATTATATAAATTTGATATTTTGGCTGTTCATCTTGTCTTCTTCTTCCTTATAGTATTTCAGCTATTACTACTTGTTTTGCAAATAATATAGTTCTTGGTCTGTATTCATTTACTACTACTATTCATTTTCAGTCTCAGTGGGGCGAGACAGTTTTTCTATCATTTCTGCCTGGTTGAAATCATTCATTTATTATCTGTGCTACTGCAGTTGCTATTCGTACAAATACTAGTCAAATTCGTCCTTTTCCTGAGTAGACAGGTTCTAATAAGCCAGCATAAGCTACGGATTTTCTTGCAAATACTGTTCTCGAATCGTTTCAAATCCGGCTGACAGACTGTACTGTTCCGAAGAAGATCGCAATTTCACCATCTATTGAGCCTCTCCGTCTTCTTAATTATTATTGTTATACAACTCATGCTGGGACAAGTACGCCGGACTCTGACTCGGAACTATAACATCTTCATCTATCATCAGCTGTTCATCTCCACTCACCTCCTACTGCACTTCTTCCTCTTCTTGGATGTGGTGCAGTCCGACTTCTCGGTTTTTCAAGATGTTTTACTTAATAACTAAACAATAACATTTGTACAATATTAAACTTTAAATAAATTAATGAAAAATGTACCATCTGGAGGAATGTCGTTCATGTAGTTGTAGTCTTGGTATCTCTGCTCCGAGGGGAGATTTTCAAGGTAGTATTAAGGACTCCCATCTTCTTCTTCTTCCTCCTCTTCTTCTTCTTACTGCTAATCAGTTTCCTGCACATACTATTTGAATAAGTACTCCAAATACTGGCTTACCATTTTACGAGTGAAATACCCTCGCCAGACCTTTTAAATAATTGTTGCAGCCTGGTCAATGATGTCTAAATGATCCTATAGAAGCTAATATATATATAAAGAAAAATTATACACGTATTAAATTAAATTAAACTATTTTACCTCTACATCTATTTCATCAGCCCCAAAATATCTTGTAGATTTTTAATTCTCTCTTCTTTATCTTTGTCTATTAGCTATTTATCTTCCTCTTCTTAGTTAATTTTCCTTTTTATTTAATTATTATTATTTCTTTATTCAATTTTCTTTTATTCTAATTATTCATCATCTTCTTCTTCTTCATCTTGTTGTTGGAGATTATTTAGTTGATCCTACAACTGATTTTCTGAATAGTACTAATTCGTGTCATCATGCTGCTTTATTTACTACATCGATTAGACTTGAATTCCAACGAATTGATTGTCAAGATATTGGTTAGAGTAGGCTGATATCTCTTAGGGCTTTTGCTCTTCAAATTGATTTTGAAGATAGTCTTGCTACTATTGCTACTGATACTGATCTCGAATGAACTATTCTTACTATTCTTCTTATTACTATTATTTTATATAGCTGACATCCTATATTAAATAAAAATATAGTACATTACTTATCATTTATTTATTTATTATTTACTTGGCCATCTTCCGAACAATACTACCCTCCTTCGCCTTCTTCTCCCTACTCTTCCACTTAAACTTCCAGATTGTTATTGTCATTATTGCTGTCATAGGAGCAGCTTTCCTCTTGTTATTTTTGTAAATCTTGTTATTAAAAGCCTATGTCTTCTTCTTCATCGATCACTTCGACATTTATTTACTTTTGCACATTATTGGCACCTCCATTTGCAATAGAAAAGGGATTTATCTAATTTACTTTCTGATTCTTTTTGAATTATTCCTCTCCCCATTATTGCTACATAATCGATTGCTGCTACTTCTGTTGTTTTCCTCCCTGTTTATTGTGCTTTTCCTACCAAGACATTTGCTATTCACTACCTTAATTGTGCAACAAAATTTCATACTATTGTTGCGCGATTTTTTCTTAGAATTCTTCAGACAGTAGTAGTTATTGTTACTGTTTTTAAAAACTTTCTTCATTTTTTTAAGACTTTTCTGCACTTGAAAACTACTATTAAGACTAAGTTTATTTGCACTGCTACTACGCTGACGACAACTATATAGACTTATTTCCCTTCTAATTCGTCATATTAGAGAACTCTGGCTGAGATATTTTCGATAAACTTTAAAAGTTATTAATGTTTATGCTGCTGCCAGAGTGATGGCTATTGTTTTCTGTCCCCTTTTTCAGAGGAGTTGTATTATTACTCATTTGACTTAGGTTTTTATTGTCATTTTTGGTATTGCTTTTGTTGTTGCTGCTGCTGTAGTGTAAACTCTGAATATTCAGCATCTGCTACTACTCCTGAGATTGGGACATATTCTTGTTATTTTTTTTCTATTGCTACTGCTGTTATTATTATTTTTGTTGCTGTTTTGTTTATTTACCCCGCTGTGGTTGCTTAGACTCATTTTTTCTGACTGCTGTGTTCATTCACGCTTTATTATTATTACACCTATTGCTGAAGCTATTAATTATTTTAAAGTTGATTGTCTTTTTACTTTTTCATCTGCGTTTATTATTACGACTAGTTTTGTTTCTATTTTTCTACGTTTTTCTTCTACTTTTATTATTAACTCAACTACTACTACTACTGCTACTATAGTTGCATTTGATTTAAGGTTTAATTTTACAACTTGTAATGCTGCAACTGCTACTCCATATTTCCAAACAATTTTTAAGTAACTCTGCTACTCAGTTCTTAGTATTGCTTCTGCAAATTATATTTCCTCTGAATTATTGCCCCACTTTCGCCAGAGTTATCAACATTCGATTTTTGAGGAATCTACTATTATTATTATGGTTATTTGTTATCATTTTACAAAACCTCATTATTTGCTTTATTCTTTTTCGAGCCAAAACAGGCACTTTTTGTTTTGCCTTTTTTTTTAAAACAATTTTCTCTTGCAAATCTCCCAATTTCAGAGGGTAGTTATTGTTGTTTTTCGTTTAATTAAATCCAATTTTGCTTTTTTCGATTTATTCGTATCTATGAGGTAAGGTATTCGGCTACAAAATATTAAAAAAACATAAATGTATTTTTCTTATAAACATATAATATTTTACAATTCCCATTTCGTCGAAAATGGCATTTCTGTCCTCGTTTTTAGAATGACTTTTGGCGCTGTGAATGTAGTTAGAATTCGGAGTGAGAAGCTGAGCATTTTAAGCATATAAACTGTAGAAATCTAAACTGAGGTTTTGTTTTCTTTTTTTCTGCAAATCTAATTGCTATTGCTACTACTAATTGCTGTGAAACATATCTCTGTATTCTTTATTCAAAATTTCAAACTGCCGTTCCTATTGGTCTTGCACTTCAAAATAATTGTAGTTGATATTGAAATTGTTATTGATCAATTGCAGTTGCTGTTATTGTTGGTTTTGCGAAGCTGAGGGCGAAACCTGGAAATTTTCGAACAAATTGTTATTATTACTTCTAACACTCTACTAACCACTTAATAATTTCTAATGAATTCCTGAATCCCCGAATTGTAATTGCGATAATTCAACGCTCCCGCCGACCATTTTGGATAAAATATCTAAGTTATTCTGCTGCAGATGTTGAAAACCGGCCGAATTGTTTAGCAATTTTGGCTTTATATGGGGAGAACTTACAGTCCTGCCATTTTTCTTTCTTCCTTTTTTGGAACTGGTCATCGGCTCTCCCAGTCCATACTCCTGGTCTTTTGAGTCAGGGATTTTTATTTGCTTGCTCGTCGTTGATTTCGTTGAGCTTTGGAATACCTACTTCACTGATTTCTCCAACTGAAGCATATTTTGCTGTAATTTTGTTTGAATTTTTGACTTTTCTAACTCTTTTTACCGCTTTTCCGAATCGATTTTCCTTTTTTTCTCTTCCATAAATTTCTTTATTTCTTCTTGATGGGCCTCATCCAGTTATTAATCTTAAAGACCGAAAAAAAATTTTTATTAATTTTTCAATAAAAAGTTTTTTATATTTTACATATTTTTTGTTTTGATTTCGGAGAATCGTGATTAATTTTACTGATCTTCTCCTTTTCGTCTACAAACAAAAAGTTAAAAGTTTATGATTTTATAATTTATTAGTTGTTGTATTACCCTATACTAATTTGGAAACGGTTTCTTCATCTAAATTATTTAAAAAATTCAATCCCATATTTTCTCTCCGTTATTTTTCAATTTCTTCTTTATTCAGCTTCGGTTAGTTTTCCTAATGCATCATATTATCAATATGTTGCCTCATTAACTCTCCTTGCTTTTTACTAATATCTTTCAGTTTTTATTAGTTCATTCCCCACTAAATTAGATAAAAATTATTAATATAAAAACACAAAATAAGAGAAAGATAAACATTTTCTTATTATATAAACTAATAAATCAAAATTTCAGATTTACAGGCAACTGCTTTTGCTTTTTATTATTTTTGGAGTTGTAATACCGAATGAAATTTTACTTCCTTATTTCGCAATTTTAAACTTTTATTTTCTCTTGTTTTAAAAGTTATTTGATTTTATTTTCCTCTTCCTTGCATTTTTTAAGTTAAAATTCGTCTATGAAAATGAATTAAAAACAAATAATTTTTTTTTAATTATTTTAAAAAAATAAATTAAGATATGATTTATTTATTTACGCTTTATCTATCGCACATTTTCCTATACTAATTTCTCAACATTTTCATGGCTTTTCGGAGACCCCTGTCTGCTGAGTGCTTTAGTAGAATCCCATCGGAAGCTATTTTAAAACGAAACATTTTTAGGAGATTTTTTATCGCTGTTCAAAGCTGAAATTTATAAGTTTTTATTTTAATTTTCTTCAGTGACTTTTAGCTTTTAATTTGATTGATCCCCCAACTAGTTTTGTGAAGGAAAGGAGGGCCTATTGTTATTATATTCATTTGCCTTTAACAAATTATCCGAAACTACTTCATAAATTTATTCTTCATTATTGTTGTTGTTGTGATGCGAGTACTTAGACTAAGGGATCAAACTCCTTCCCTCCAAACTATTCATTTCGTTGCTTTGCTATTCTCCGGACTAATTTTGGTTTTTTTTTTAAAAATTGTTGCCGAAGCCACCATTTTTATACAATTCAATTGAATATTTCTATTAAGAACCATTCTTCTAAGGTGAGTGCGATTATTTCTTTTTGCTAATTTTTGTTTACTAATTATACATATCGCTATTTTTATGCAAATTAGATTGCGAATTATGAATAGAATAAAATTTCTTCGAATTAATCGAAGATTATGATGACTTTTTCTTTTTTTGAGTCCTGTGCTATGCGAGTTGCCTGATTTTTGACTACAATGACCTTTAGGAGAACTGCATTTCTGATCGTGGTTTTTATTGTTTGTGCTATTTTCAATAGAGTAAGGATGATAGTGTATTTTCTGTGAGCTTTCTAAATTTTAATTGCTTGACTGTCCATTAATAAACACGACTTTGCTATTTTAAAATCGCTTTTAAGCCTCTAAAACTTAATTATTTTCCAATTGAAGATGCTAATCTTGCTATTTAGAATCTTCGAATTCAATTTTATTTCCGCTGACATTGCTACTGGCTTGAAGAGGGGACTATATGTTTGATAAAGACTGGTAACGCTTATGTTGCGCAACCTTTTTCTTTTTCCCCATTTCATTCTTAGCTAAATTAGTTGTCGACAACTATTGGCCCTTAGTATTCAACTGTTTAGTCGTTGAGGAAGAAGAATTAGGGGATTGTTTTGCAGTTAGCTGCATATTGCTATTGCTACTGTGATTTTGGCTTTGAAAATTAATGTGGGAATTCAAATTTAATGACTTTTGCTTTTTGTGATTGGAAAGACCACTTTTCAAAATTGCACTTCCACCCACTTTTTTCTTTTTCTTTAGCGTTTATTTCTCTCCCACGATGCTAGGATTGCTTTATTCCTGCTGGTGGCTGCTTGTACTGTTGTTGGGTAAATTTATTTAAAATTTGATGTTTTGCTTTTCTAAAATGCCCTAACTTTCATTGGATTATTTTATTTGTTATTAATGCTATGACGAAGATTTGTTTTGCGAATCGCGGTCTACTTGATTGTATTAAAATTATTTTTTCCCCATTAGGGAGTTAGGCGATTTGCTTTTAATTAATAAAATCTCTTCATTCATTTCGCTGATATTATCCTTCTGTTGCTGCATACTTTAACTATTTTAAAATAAATTAGACCTTGAGAATTTCTGCACTCCTGTATACTACAATTTTTTTTTATCTTAATTCATTTGAACTGCAATTGGAAATGGTTATTCTTTTATAATAATTTAAATTTTCTTAGCATTAGTTAATAAATAGTATTGGTATTATTATATAATTTTATTATTTTAAAACAATAGTTGCTTACAAGCGTCATTTGAACGCGATGATTTTATTAAAACCTCATTTTCAATTTTTCTGCCAGTTACATTGTTCCTTGTTGTTTAAGAAACTAAAAATAATGAATAAAATTAGAAATTTCTAGTGATCCATTTTTTATAAATTTTATTTTATTTTTAAAATTCAAATAATATTTTTCATACACTAGAACTCATCCTAACACTACTTATCATATTAAAGATATGGTTAGTCTGTAAAAAGATACTAAATTTAAGATTTTATTTATTCCTTCATAATAAATCGTATCTTATATATTCACAAATCTATTAATCTTATTGATCAATATATGTTATTTTATTGTGAAAGTGTTATTTATTTGTTTATTTAATTTTTTTTGATTTGCTTTAATCAAAGAACTAATATTTTAGAAAACTATGTACCAACAATCAATTTAATAATTATTATAGGTATTAGATGTAGGTGAAACAATTTAATATAATATTAATAATATTTAAAAGAATTATTTTTTCAAATAATAAAATATTTTAATTTAGTAAATTCAAATATTTTTGAACCATAAACTATAGACTTCTATTCTACTCTACTTATCCACCAAGGCCAAGTTATATATATATAATATAATATATAGAAAAGTAAAATTTTCAAAATTTTACAATATATAAGAGTTTATTTAATATATCATAAAATTAGAGATAGAAAATTAAATTGTTTAATATAATAAGCTTTTTTAAAATATTTAAGTTAAATTATAATAATTTTTTATTACATCTATAATTTTCTTTATATATAAATCTAATTATTTCATAAATCAAGTAAAATAATATTTTATTTAAATAGTATAAATTGAAAACATTTAAATGGGGAATACCCATTGTGTAAAATTATTAATCATTTATAAGGTTTTCATAATAAAGAAATATATAAAGAAAAAAATCAATATTTAAGATAATTTCCTTAACCATTGGTAAAGTTATCAAATTTTTTATTACTATTGATAAAATTATTTCAATTATTTTAAATATTTATATTTATTTTATTTATAATTAAGATATATATTTTAATCCAGCTTATTAAAGTCTTAATTATTATTTCTAAACATTGATAAAGTTTTTGAATTATTTTAAAAATTGATATATATATATATTATTTATAATTGATATAAATTTCAGTTTCTTATAATAAATGTTACTAATTAATTAATTTCTCTGGTATGCTGGATCATTAAATAGAAAATTTATTTATTTTTTTTGATAATAAAAAATAATTTATTAATTTACATTTTATATTTGTTATTATTATTTATTACATATACAGATCATATATATGTGTTCTTTGAGGCAATAATAAGGTTTAAATTGATATATTATTATATAATATATTTTACTATAGATCCATATGTGTTTCGTATGATAATAAAATAACTATGCTTTAATATACATTATAATTCCAATATATATATATATTGATATTTATTAATCATAAAATTAATGAGAATATAAAAATTTTAATTAATATAAAATAATAATTTAGATATATATATTTTAAAAAATATATATTGACATTTTAAAAAGAAATTCAAAAACTTGATGAATAAATAAAAAAATTTTTTTAATTTTATCAATAATGATTATTTGTTAACCATTAATAGGGTATTTTTCTTAACAAATTTCTTTATTATCAAAATTATATCAATAGTTAAGGATAACTCTTTACCCATTGGTATAAGGCCCAGTTTAGTTTATTAATAAATAAAATAAATCTTTTTTATATTTCTCTATGTATTATATTTAAATATAAATATTTAAACATAAACCAACATTTATTGAAAAATTAATAAAATGATTTAAAAAAAAAATTATATTTCATCTAAAAACAAAGAAAATGTCATTGTACAAAACAAATAGTTATATATTAATATTAATAAAATTTTATAGAAACAATTAATAATTTTTTATTTAATAATAATGTTATTTATTTTCAAATCATTAATATCATTCCAATAATTACAAAAATTCCAAAGAATGCAATGGTTTTTGCATCACATTTTTAAAGGCTTTAAGCATATTTTTTAATATCTCCGGTGAGCTATTCAATACATTAGTCCATGCAAATTCCATAGTGTTCCCTTCTTTTATCAGACCAATCTTTATCATCATCAGAAGGAGCATTGGCTTATACATATTAACAAGACTCTGAAGCAAAAACTGAACTTCCAGGGCCACATTATTTAGCAAGTGTAGCCTCACAATCTACATCACATGTATATTTTTTAGCACACTTTTAATATCCATTTTAAGTTACTCCATAAACAGTAATAGCCATAATAGCAGCAAAAACTAAAACTTATTTCATTTTTATATATGATTAATAATTTATTATGTTTTTAATTTTATTTTATTTATTTATTTATTATTTTTTTAAACTTTTTTATTTATTATTTCTGTTAATATGCATTTTTACGACCATTTAATAATTTGTAGCTTTAAGGTACATTATTATTAAATTATCGATTGCTTTAATAATCGTATACTTTCTAATGAAATTTAGAATTTTGTATTTCGGATAAAATATAATTAAATATTTTGTATATTTTTATAAAATAATATAACTTTTTATTATATTTTTGATATAAAATTATAATATTTATTGTAGAATTATAGTCATAAGTTTACTTTAAATTATAAATATAAAATAAAAAAATAAAATTAGTTAAATAGAATTAGATTTTTGTTAGTTTAAAGTGAAGAATAATCTAATACTTATTTTTATAAAATTATAGATATTTATTTTAGAATAAATTCCCTATATATTTTATTTTTATTCTAATTATTAAGTTCTAAATTAATATTGGTATAAATTTACTTATTGCCATAAAATTATTAATTATGTTTATTTAATATTAAATTAACGATGTATTTTACAAGCAAATAAAAATCAAGAAATAACTTTTCATGCTTATTTTAATCAATAAAAATTAAAATGTAATTTAATTAATACTGATAATAAAATTTAAAATTAATTAATTAGAATTCATTATTTGAATATTATATAAAAATAAACAAAATTCTAAATTTTAATTTTAAGTATCTAAATGAAAGTACATTTTTTTACAAACAAATGAGTTAACTATTAAAAGTAAGTCTTTAATTAAAATTAATTTAAGTAAATAAATTTATATATTGTAATTTAAGAATTAATATAACTTAGCCAAATTATATATATATTAGAAAGAAAATATATATATATTTTATTTTCTTCTTCTATGCACTAATTAGTATTTGTTTTCTCTGAAAGTTAATATGGTAACAATAAATCAAAATATTTTTTATACAATCTATCTCATATTCCTTTATATTAAAGTCTTTTTATAGACCTCATTGCTTATATTCAATTAATCTTAAAATTTATCAGAACCTATAACATACCATTTTTATTGATGTTGTGATGCAGGTAATTTGATTATAGAATTAAGATTAATCCCTCCATACAATAATAATAGAATAATACATATCTATTATTTGTATACTATTTGATCAATATTAATATCTATGAGCTGATCTTCTAATGATAGTGTGAATATTTAGTTTTTACTTATTTTTATTTAACAATAATGAATAAATTTTAGGAAATTAAAACCCATATTCATAAAAGCATATAATTTATAGTATAATGGATTAAGAATTAATATAGAAACGATATATAGCATTATTTATAGTGATTTATATCAATTATATTTAGAAAAACATTTTATTGCAAATCAGATTTCAAATTATTAATATTTTAACATTTGTTAGAATTCATCAAGGTGTTTTTTCTTTTTAGTGAGTCTTGTATTGTAGATATATAAATTTTATAAAATGAGAGCTTTCCAACTTTTAATTACTTGACTGTCCATTAATAAAAACAATTTTTCTATATTAAAATAGCATTATAGCTTAAAAACTATATTATTTCCCTAATGAAGACGGGAATCTTGCTATATAGAATCTTCGAATTCAATTTTAATTTTATTTCCTCTCACATTGTTACTGACTTGAAGAGAGGATTGTGTGTTAGTTAAAGACTTGAACACTTATGTTACACTACTTTCATTCTTATGAAAATAAATATTCTATAACTATTACTGTTGAAGAACAAGAAGAAAAAGAAGTCTTCGATGATTATTTTGAAGAAGGTTGAATATTTATGTTATTATAGTGATTTCGACTTTGAAAATTAAAGTGGGAATTTAAATTTAATGATTTATGTTTTTTGTGATTATAAATTCCACTTTTCAAAATTGCACTTCCTCCCACCTTGTTCTTTTTCTTTAATGCTTATTTCTCCTATACGATGTATTTACCAACTCGATATATGAGCTATTTAAGGCAATAATAATATTGGAATTAATATATAGCCATATGTGTTTTCGTATGATAATAATATCATAAAATATAATTTTAAATATATATATTTAAAATAATATATATTGATTTTTAAAAAAATTATAATTAATGAGGAATTTCTTTATTATCTAAACCATATAAGTAGTTTAAGATTTTTCTTTAACTCTTAGTTTTTCTACTAACTAGTAGGCCCAATTAAACACTGCGACGCAGAAAAATGGAGCCGGTTTTAGAAATCTAGCTAAACAAATGATAGAACTAATAGCCGTCCTATTTTAGTTTATTAATAAATCTTTTTTATATTTCTATATGTATTATATTTAAAAATAAATATTTAAACATGAAAAATTTAATAAAATAATATAAAATAAAATTATATAGTTCATCTAAAAAACCAAAAAATGTTTTAATATAAAATAAATGAAAATAATAGTTATATATTAATATTAATAGAAATTTATAGAAACAACTTATAATTTTTTATTTAATAATAATGTTATTTATTTTCAAATCATTAATATCATTCCAATAATTACAAAAATTCCAAAGAAAGCAATGGTTTTTGCATCACATTTTTAAAGGCTTTAAGCATATTTTTTAATATCTCCGGTGAGTTATTCAATACATTAGTCCATACAAATTCCATAGTGTTCCCTTCTTTTATCAGACCAATCTTTATCATTATCGGAGGGAGCATTGGCTTATACGTATTAACAAGATTCTGAAGCAAAAACTGAACTTCCAGGGCCACATTATTTAGCAAGTGTAGCCTCACAATCTACATCACATGTATATTTTTTAGCACACTTTTCAAATCCATTTTAAGTTACTCCATAAACAGTAATAGCCATAATAGCAGCAAAAACTAAAACTTATTTCATTTTTATATATGATTATTAATTTATTATGTTTTTAATTTTATTTTATTTTATTTTATTTTATTTATTTATTTATTTTTTTATAAACCTTTTTATTTATTATTTCGGTAAATATGCAATTTTACAATCATTTAATAATCAGTAACTTTATAGTACATTATTATTAAATTATCCATTTCTTTTATAATCGTATAATTTCTAATAAAATTTAGAATTTTGTGTTTCGGATAAAATATAATTAAAAATTAAATATTTTGTATATTTTTATAAAATAATATAACTTTTTATTATTTTTGAAATAAAATTATAATATTAATGATAGAATTATAATAATAAATTTACTATAGATTTTAAACATAATACAAAAAATAAAAATTAATTAAATATAATTAGCTTTTGGTTAGATTATAGTTAAAAATAATCTAATAATTATTTTTATAAAATTATAGATATTTATTTTAGAATAAGTTCCCTATATATTTTATTTTTATTCTAATGTGTGTTAAACTCTTAACTGGTAAAATAATCATTTAATATGGAATGCATATATTAGATCATATTTTATTGCTTAACTCCTATTATAAATATATTAATCTAAAAATATTAGTAATTTATTCCATGGTATTTGGAGGTAATCATATAAAAAATTCCAAAAAGTCTATTTTACACTCCAAATGATATCTTTTTTGCAATTTTCGAAAATACATAATAATTAGATACGAAAAATAAACTTAAAATTAATTATAGATTCATATAAATTGATTAAAATTTGAAGAGAATGATAAATATAAATAGTAAATTAATTCCAAATAACTTCCATTCTCTTTCCCACTGCGCTGATATGTATGTTTATTATTGTTTCAATAATCATCAATACTTTAATACAATTATCCAGCGCATAAATTTTGATAAAAATAAATTTATATTCAGAATGACAAATGTTTTAAATTAAAATCTTAGAAAAAGAATGAGAACTGAATACTAGAATGATATATAAAATTAATGATTATATATTATCTTTATTACAAATTTTATTTCTAAATATTCATTATCTAAATTTATTAGTATTTAATATTATATAATAATAAAGTATGATATATTTTCATTGATATACATGTTATGTTATTTTTATTCCAATTTATTAAATTTTAAATTATATTGGTATAAATATACATATTGCTATAAAATTAATAATTATTTTTATTTAATATATAAATTAACGATATATTTTACAAGATAATAAAAATCAAGAAACCCCATTACATGATTATTTTAATCAATCAAAATTAAAGTGTATTTTAATTAATACTGATTATAAAATTAAAATTAATTAACAAGAATTCGTATTATATAGAAATATACTAAATTTTAAATTTTAAGTATACAAATGAAAGTACATTTTTTACAAAATAATGAGTTATCTGTTAATAGATGTTGTGTAATTAAAATTTATTCAAGTAAATACATTTAGATATTGTAAATTAAAAATGAATATAACTTAACCAAATTATATATATATATTAGAAAGAAAATATATAATAGGTTTTTATTAACTTTTCCACTTACAGTAAGGATATATATTTCAAACAAATATAATAAAATCTAAATTATTATTATTTTTTAAACATAGATAAAAATATTGAATTATTACAAAAATTGATATTTTTGTTTGTTTCTATATTTACTATGCTTGTTACTACAATATATAGCATGAAATTATACAGAATATAATAATACATTTAATTATAACATAACATGTACCACATAACTGAATATAAACCACTACTATTGATATTTTATTATAATTAGATAATTACAGTTTAATATAATATTGTTTATTTATATCATTGAACTTGTTCAGAAACATTTTTTTTTCAATTTGAGAAACTATTTCTTGTATCCTCATAATTTTTTTATGGTATAGTCTTTTGACTTATCTATCTTTTTTATTTTATTTTTCGTATTCAAATTCTCCTCTAAGTAATCATTTGTTTTCCTAATAAGGTTTTCAAAAAAATTATCTTAATTCTCATTGCAGTGTTCTAGTATAATTTTTGGCGAAAGGTGTTAATTGTGGCATTTGCATATTTTTTGAGAATGATAGAAAATTTAATTGGTATTGTTAGGAATTCTTCTATTGTTTTTTTATTCTTCTTTTTCCAATTCTTAAAAGCTATAAATATTGTAACCAAATCTTTAATTGATTTTAAAATTATTATTATTATTTTAAAATAATCTTGTATTAAAAGTATTTTCAAAAATCATATCAATTATTATATATTAGTTAGGATCTAATCTATGATTGTTTTTTGTTTATTTCTTTAGAAAGTTGGTAGGTTTTATTTATTTAATTAATTTAAGAATTTCAAAGGATTGGTATTAGAATTGAAATCCCCGCATACTACTAGTAGACTTTAAGGCCTTTTATTGATAAATTCTAGAATTTATTATTGTAATAACAGCGAGTGTCTGTGTTTAAATTTTTATTATAAAGGAATATAAATATTAAGTACAAATATTTCAAATGAAGAGTCAATAATTTAGACTAAAAGTTGTTCTAATACTTCGTCTAAGTCATTATTCAATGTGTGAGATAGGTTTCGAAAAATTAATTTACTAATGGTAATTCCTCCACCAATGTATTAATTATTTATATTATTACTAGTAGTTCTATATTTGCTTATAAAGTTATATGAGGGAGAATTATTAAATTTGTGTTTTCTTATTTCTTATAGGCATATTATATGAGGTTAACGTTATCTGATTATGTTATATGTTTCATTTTTTACTGAATAAACTTTTCATTATAGTAGTTTTATTATTGGTTTATAATTTTATTTTAATTTTATAAATTTTTTTACAATTTAGATTTATTATTGAAAGTTGCTTTTTCAGCGACTTCCTAAGTGTTCTGCTAATAAATATAATCATTTTAATTTAGGCCTCACATATATATTATATTAAAATAAATATTCATATATATATATTATTTATAATTAATATATAAAATTCAATCTATTAATATAAATCTTAATTTGATCTTTTATTAGATAAGATATATATATTTTTTTAATAAAATAAATTCTATTAATTAAAAATTTTATATTTGTTATTATAAGGAAAAAAATATACCTAAAAAATGGTGTCCATTAAGGCTCTACATTGAGCCCTGCAATGTTTAACATTTACATGGAAGAAGTACTTATTAAAATTAAACAAAATTTCAATAAATTTTGGTATAAACTATATGCAGACGATATTATAGTTATTTTAAAACATGGACATCTGAAAAATTTCTAAAAATAATGGTATAATCATTTTAACAAGAAGGTTTAATATTCAATCATAAGAAAAGTGTGCTAAAGTTAACATAAAAAACCATAATAAAAAATTTGAATCGTAATTAGTATATATTATACCTTATATACAAGAATACAAATTTTTAGGAATATGGATTGATGCATAAAGATCAATTCAAAAATAAATTGTTAAAATTAACCAAAGAAGTAACTTCATAAGACAAAAATTATACTATATTGCTAAAAATCTAGATTGGGAAAATAAACATTTATTTAATATGGTATGAATATATACGACCATATTACATTTACACTTGTCCTATAATTAACACACAAAAAAGAAAATTCTAAAAATAATTCTATGATAGTTGGAAATAATCTTATAAATAATTTATGAGAAATCCTAAAAATATTACAAATGTAATAATTGATAGGAATTTTATAAAATACTTTTAATACAATATTATTTTAAAATAATAATAATAATTTTAAAATCAATTAAAGATTTGGTTACGATATTTATAGCTTTTAAGAATTGGAAAAAAAAGAATAAAAAAACATTAAAAGAATTCCTAACAATATCAATTAAATTTTCTATCATTCTCAAAAAATATGCAAATGCCACAATTAACACCTTTCGCCAAAAATTATACTAGAACACTGCAATGAGAATTAAGATATTTTTTCGAAAACCTTATTAGGAACACAAATGATTAGTTAGAGAAAAATTTGAATACGAAAAATAAAATAAAAGATAGATAAGCCAAAAGACTATAACATAAAAAATTATGAGGATACAAGAAATAGTTTCTTTTATTGAAAAAAAAAATGTTTCTAAACAAGTTCAATGATATAAATAAACAATATTATATATTATACTGTAATTATCTAATTATAATTATAAATCAATAGTAGTGGTTTATATTCAGTTATGTGGTACATGTTATGTTATTTGTTATTATATATATATATTATATATTAATCATAAAATTAATGGGAAAATAAAAATTTTTTAATATAATCATAAAATATAATCTTAAATATAAATTTTAAAATAATATATATAGACTTTTTAAAAAAAATTATAAAATATTAGTGATGAATTTTTTTATTATCAAAACGTTATATGTTGTTTAAGATTTTTCTTTAACCCATGGTTTGTCTACAAACTAATAGGCCCAATTAAACACTGCAACTGAAGAAAATGGAGCCTGTTTAAGAAACCTAGCTACACAAATAATAGAACTAATAGCCATCCTATTTTAGTTTATTAATAAATAAATTAAAATTTTTATATTTCTATATATATTATATTTAAAAATAAATACTTAAACATAAACCAACATTTATTGACAAATTTAATAAAATTATATAAAATAAAAGTATATATTTTATCTAAAAACAAGAAAATGTCATTGTACAAAACAAATGAAAATAATAGTTATATATTAATATTAATAAATTTTTCTAGAAACCATTAATAATTTTATATTTAATAATAATGTTATTTATTTTCAAATCATTAATATCATTCCAAAAATTACAAAAATTCCAAGAAAAGCAATGGTTTTTGCATCACATTTTTTAAGGTCTTAAACATATTTTTTATTATCTCCAGAGAGTTAATCAATACATTTGTCCATGCAACTTCCATAGTGTTCCCTTCTTTTATCAGACCAATCTTTATCATCAGCAGGAACATTTTTTCTTAAGTTTTAACAAGATTCTGAAGCATAAACTGAACTTCCAGGGCCACAATTTAAAACAAATTATACCGAACAATCTGTATCACATGTAAGTTTATCAGCACATTTTTCCAATCCATTTTAAGTTACTCCATAAACAGTAATAGCCATAATAGCAGCAAAAACTAAAATTTATTTCATTTTTTATATGATTAATAATTTATTATGTTTTTAATTTTATTTTATTTATTTATTTTTTTATCTTTTTTATTTATTATTTCAGTAAATATGCAATTTTACGATCATCTGATAATCAGTACTTTATGATAAATTATTATTAAATTAGACATTTCTTTATAATCGTATAATTTCTAATAAAATTTAGAATTTTGTGTTTCGGATAAAATATAATTAAAAATTAAATATTTTATATTATAATATAACTTTTTATCATAATTTAGATATAGAATTATAATATTAATTGTATAATCATAATAATAAGTTTAGTTTAAATTATAAAACATAGTATAACAAAACAAAAATTAGTTAAATAGAAATAGATTTTAGTTAGCTTATAGTTAACAATAATATAATCCTTATTTTTATAAATTATAGATATTTATTTTAGAATCATATTAAAAATTCCAAATGATCTATATAATACTACAAATGATATAGTTTTTGCAATTTTCGAAAATATTATTTTACATAATAATAACGTATGATATATTATATTGATACACATGTAATGTTATTTTTTATTCCAATTTATTAAATTTTAAATTAATATTGCTATAAATATACTTTTTTTGATATAAAATTAATAATTATTTTTATTAATTATAAAATTAATGATATATTTTATAAGCAAATAAAAACCAAGAAACATCTAATTAATACAGATCATAAATTTAAAAATTAATTAGCAATAATTAATTTTTTGAATATTATGGAATAAACACAATTTTAAATATTAAACTTAAGTTCTGCAAATTAAAGCATATTTTTTTACAAAGTAATGAGTTAACTATTATTAGATAGTGTCTAATTAAAATTAATTACTGCTAATAAATTTATATATACTAAATTAATTATATATTGGAAATAAAATATATATAAAAGTTATTTTAATTTCTTCTTCTATACAATTTATCTCACATTTATTTATAGTAAAGCCTTTTTTTAGAACCCATAGCTTATATTCACTTAATCTTAAAATTTGTCATAAACTATAACATACATTTTTTATTGATGTTGTGATACAGGTATATTCATTCTAGAATTAAAATTTATCCATACAATTCATTTAATAGCTTTTTTTAAGACTAAAAATAGTTTTTTTTATAGTATAATTAATTAAATATCTATTAAATTTTTACTATTCAATCAATATTTGCATCTATGAGCTGGTTTTCTAATGATTATGCGAATATTTCATTTTTACTTATTTTTTATTTAATAATAATGTGTAAATTGTAGGAAATTAAAACCCATGTTCATAAGAGAGAGAATAATATATATTATAAATTATTAAGAATAAATATAGCATTTTGTATAATTATTTATATCCATTATATTGAGAAAAACATTTTAGTGCAAATTAAATTTCGAAATATTAATATTTTAATATTTGTTATAAGGGTTTTTTTCTTTTTATGTAATAATATGTTTTAGAGATATAAGTTGTATAATATGAGGTCTTTCTAAATTTGAATAACTAGACTCTCCATTAATATATATAACTTTTCTATTTTAAAATCGCATTTTCGCCTATAAAACTCTATTATTTCCCTAACGAAGACACGAATCTTTATATTTATAATCTTCGAATTCAATTTTAATTTTATTTCCTCTCACATTGATACTGGTTTGAAGAGGGTACTGTATATTGGACAAAGACTGGTAACGCTTATGTTGCATGACTTTTATTTTTTATCTATTTTATTAGAAGAAGAAGAAAAAGAAGAAGACTTAGATAATTATTTTGAAGAAGGCTGAATATTTCTGTTACTACTGTGACCAATTCACATATATATATATAAATAAATAGACTTGTTATTAATAATAAAAAGGTTAGTATTTTTAGTATTCCTTATTTTTAATTCTGAAAGCTGCAAACTATTTTTCAGGATGAATTTGCATATTGTAAACTCATATAAAAAATTTATGGATTAATCACTAATAATTTTATATTTTTAATACCTGATATTTATTTTTGAGTAATAATATTAATATTAGCGTGCTAATATATGAAATATTAATTACTAATAATATTAATATTAGCGTGCTAATATATGAAATATTAATTACTAATAATATTAATTAATGCAAATTTTAAATATTAGCTTCTTAATATATATATATTAGCTCCTAAAAATAAAAATTTGGAGCTAATATAAAACCAGAAATAAAAACATTATTATAAATTTTTTATATGAGTTTACAATATTTTAACACTTCATTTTGAATAATAAAATATTTTTATATATTTATATTTATTTAAAAATCCGCCTGATTTTGATAAACATCATCTAGAACCCCTTTTAAGCCATTTATAGCTAAAATTCAACACATTAATAGTTAAAAAAAAAAAATATCTTTAAAATTTGTACACTAAATTATAAATATCTTATATTTATAATTTTATATATTTATATTTTAATATAGATTCAATACATATATGAAATCAGAAATGTCTTAAAAGGGTTAAACAAATCTTTATATGTGCTTTAAATGTATTTTATCAAGTCATCTCACTATCTAATATCGTGTTCAATATAGTCAAGCGAAAGTGTCCACTAAATTTTCTTATAAGCAAATATATGTCATAATGAAAATATGGAAATAATATTTTTATTATATCAAAACTATTTGTGTACTTATGTTGGGTATAAATGTCTAGTCTTAAAATGATTCTAGATAATATTTATTGGGTTTTAAATGCGTTTTATTAAGTTATATTACTATTTGCTATTATTTTAAATTGTCTAATATTTGTCCAGTAATGCCCAACATAATGTCTTCTGTATTTTCTCATAAGCATAAATATAGAAAAATGTACTTATATCCAAAATATAGATATCAAATATGAAAATTTATCCTGAAAAACCGTTTACAACTTTCAAAACTAAAAATAAATCCAGAGACGAATCTGAGTCAAAAGTAAAACCCAAAATAATACTTCGAAAGAAGAATAATAAAATTGAACTGTAGTTCTTAATAATAAGTGATTTTTTTAGTTTTAATATCAGAACTATTTATATATATGTTTCAAAATAAAAGTTCAAAATGGTGTTATATGATGTATATTTAGCTTATAAAAGTGTTTTGTGAGGGTTAATATACTATTTAAAGATGGTGTCCAATTTAGTAAATATTATTTAATTTTGTCAATATTGCCTGATGGATTTAAAAGCATAGAAAAGCTTATTATTAAAATAGAAAATCCAATTACAAAATGTCAAAATTCAAAAAGAAAAACCCTTTAGCACAGCCAGAATACGAAATTGTCTCCGATTTATGAGAATAATCCTAAAAATATCGGATATTAGTAACTGGGCAAAATCATACAATATAGACAAAGTTTGACTTTCCCTCTGCATGACTTCTATTCTTCTCTACTTATCCCAAATACCAATAATGTATAAACATTAGTTTAATATAAGAAAAAGTATAATTTTAAAAATTTTACAAATTATAATTAATTTATATTATTATTAATTCAAAACTAAATTTTTATAGCTGCAACTTTAAATAGAATAACTTTTAAAATTTACTATTTAAATTATATCGATTATTAAATACATTATATTGTATTGTATATAATTAATAAAAATACTTTTATTATTTTAAGTTTATTCTATGTTTTAAAATTTAAAAAAAATAAAAGTTATAATATATATTTTCTTAATATTTTTGCTATTTTTATTCGAATTATAATTACTAAAGCTACATAAATAATATTTTTTATATATAAATTAAATTATTAATAGCCTTTATAATATATCAGAAAATATATTATTATATCTATAATTCTTATTCTCAAATGGATACATTGATAAAATTTTAGTTTTAATGATTTCTTAGAGAATATTTATATTTATCATTTTTTTTTTTCATTAATCTGAGTATTATATATAAATATTTAAACACAATACAAATGCAATATTATTATACTTTTTTAGATATGTTTAATAATTTTATATTTAATAATAAAGTCGTTTATATTTTCAAAGCATTAATATCATTCCAAAAATTACAAAAATTCCAAAGAAAGCGATGGCTTTTGCGTCACATTTTTGGAGTTTTCTGCCATACACTAAACACTCCTTATTAGATAATTTATCAGCACATAAGTCAGTACAAGTTTTAAATTATTTCCTATATTCATCACTCCACTCTTAAGTATATGTTAAAGATCGGGCATGCTCTACTATATATTAGCAGGATTATGAATTAAAAACACTAGTTCCTTCGCCACACTGGTTCCACATATATTAGTTACAGTATTAATTATCCTATATTTTCCATCTACAATTATCAAATTCTTTGGTATTTAATCCATAAGTAGTAATAACCATAATAGAAATAAAAACTAAAACTTATTTCATTTTTATATATGATGATAATTATTTATTCTATATTGTTTTTTAATTTTATTTATTTTTTATATTAATTTTTATTTATTATTATAGTAAATATAGCGTTTGCTTAGTACTAATGGCACATTATTATTAAATTATCTATAGGTTTATAGTAATTATATAATTTCTAACAAAATTTAGAATTGGTGTTTCAGTAAAATATAATAGAAATTAATATTTTTTATAAAGTAGTATAACTTTTATCAAATCTTTATTTCAAATTATAATAATTAATGTAGAATTGTAGTTTTAGTTTGCTTTAAATTTTAAACATATATATAAACAAATTATAACTAAAAGTAATACAAATAACAAGGGTTAGATATTAGTAACTAAACCTTCTATACATAAATTATAATTTTATCTATAATATTTTGGTATAAATTTATTGATTTCATAATTTATTTGGCATAAATATATGGATTTCCTATTTTTATTTGGCATAAATTTATTGATTTCATAATTTATTTGGCATAAATATATATATTTCCTATTTTTATTTGGCATAAATTTATTATTTCATAATTTATTTGGCATAAATATATAGATTAGAAATCATCAAATTAATTGTATTAATTATGAATTTAGACAGTAAAAAAAGTATTTCTTATGAATTTTCACACTATACCTCTGAATTTTGTATAATAATGCATTTTTCTATGATATTTATTTTAACTCCATTGGTCAATTTCTTTAAATCATTTAAAACTCTCTTAAAGCATTATTATATGCTGAATATTAGTTATATATAATCATTTTAGAGTATTTTTTTTAATCCAATTTCGATTCATAAGCAGTTCTAATATAAAAAAATAATAAAAGTTTTTAGAATTCATCTCATAAATTTGGGAAATTTTCGAATTCTAAAACTGGATATATATATATATGAATTATCTTATATTATCACTGGATTTAGATTAATAATACATTTTTATGTATTTTTGTCTATGTGAAAATATATTGGACATTATTTTTACTCTTCAATGGACAATGTCAGATAGTATTATTACATCGAAAATACATAAAATATCCCTAATAAACATTATTTAGAACCCATTAGAGACATAAATAGTTCTGATATCATTGAAATTATATTATATATATATTTATTTATTATAATATTAAAAAAGTATAATTTCAAATATATAAGAGTTTATAATAATGAAAAATTAGTGATTAAAATCTTAATGTTTATTTATATCTGCAATATTTGAATAAAATAAGTTTTTACAAAATATAACAATTAAATTATATGAATTTTTAAATATATTTTATTGTATTAAATATCACAAATAAATAAAATACTATTATTATATTTAAATTTTATTCAATGTTTTAAAATTTTTAAAGAAATATAAGCTATAAACTTTACTTTCCTAAATATTTTAGCTATTTTCATTCAAATTATAATTATTAAAGCTACATAAGTAATATTCTTTATATATATATATTAAATTATTAATAGCAATAATATATATCAGAAAACAAATTATTTTATCTTTACATTCTTATTCTGAAATGAATACTTTGTGAAAACAATTTAGTTTTAATAATATTATAGACTTCATACAAGCGAATTTCTATATTTACTAATTTTTTTATACATTTATCTGTGTATTAAATTTAAATATAAATATTAAAACATAAAAAAATTTAAATAAATAAATAATCAAATGATATATTTCATATAAGAATACAAGTAAATATCATAACATAAAACAAATTAAAATAATATTGATGTATTATTATTATTCTATTTTTTTAGAAACATTTAATATATTTATTATTAATATCATTTATATTCTCAAACCATTAATATCATTCCAATAATTATAAAAATTCCAAAGAAAGAGATGGTTTTTGCTTCACATTTTTCTTATTATTAAAAATATTTTTACATGTTCCAGAGAGTTTATCAGTACATAAATCAGCATAAATATGAAAACATTTCCTAAATTTATCACTCCATTCCTCATCAACATTTTAAGGGGCAAATTTATCCAAATCTTAGCAGGGATCTAAAAATTTTTTACCAAGAGGAGTTCCATCGCCACACGTATCATCTTTTAATATAAGACAATCCACATCTATATCTATTGGAATTTTATCTATACAATTTTGGTATTCCTAATAAGTCACTCCATAAATACTAATAATCATAATAGAAACAAAAACAAAAACTTATTTCATTTTTTTATTGATTTTAATTTTATTTATTTATTTTTATTCATTATTTCGGTAAGTACGATTTGCCTAATTTATATGTAGTTTATGGCATAGAATTATTAAGCTATCTATCTCTTTATAATACTCGTATGTTTTTAAAATAGTTTAGAGTTTTTTATTCAGATAATAGAAAATAAATATTATTTATATTTTTATAACTTTTATCAAATTTTTAATTCTATTTATAATATTTATTGTAGAATTGTAATAATAAGTTTACTTTAATTATAAACATATATATAAAATAATACCAATTCGTATTAATACAATTAAATATCGTTAGAATTAGGTAACATAGCCTATGGTACAAAAATAATAATTTTATCTATAAATTTTTTGGCATAAATAGTTAATTTTAATATTAATTTTAGACTGTGCCAAAGGGTATTTCTTTATGAATTTTTACATTGTGCCACTTGATTTTGCATAATAATGCAATTTTCTATGTTACTATATACTTTAAGTCCATTTGGAAATATTTGGATAAAATAAGACCATTTCTTAAAATCGTTTATAATTCTCATAAAATACATTTATATACTGAATTTTTGTCATATATATCCATTTTTTAGACAAGTTCGAAACATAAATAGTTCTAATATAAAAAATATAAAATCAATATTTTAGGATTTATCTCATAAATCTGGGGTTTTTAGAATTCTGAAACTGGGAAACCATATTTCTAGATAAATTATCTTGTATTACAACAGGATTTAAATTATTAATGCATTTTTATAAATTTTTGTCTATGTGAAAATCTATTGGACTTAATAACTGTTACCCTTCATTGGATAATCAAAAAAATAATTACAGAATTTTTAGGAATTGCTCATAATTTAGTATTCTGGTATTAGAAAATAGTTTTTCTGAGTAATATTTCATATTTTGCCACAGTATTTTGGAAAATATTGTATTTTGATATGCTTTTGTGTATGTGAAAAACTAACTGGACCAATAAATAATATTAATTAGTATATAATATAAAAATATATCAATCTAATTAACTATAATATATACAGGCAATATAAATTTAATTATCAATAATTCATCTACAGATTTTATGATCTGAATATCTTCTTTGTTCTTTAATTCCTTTTTCGTTTTATTTGTTATTTCGCTTCTCGTATGCTTCATCAAAACGGAATCACTGCTTTTGAGTGAGGATTGGTGTTGAGAATTATCCCCCCTTTTTGGTTATCTTCGTTTGTTTCTTTATCACTTTTGCCTTATTTATTCTATTATTTTAATTTGTTTTTCATTTATTAATCTCAAATCTCAGGGGTCTAGTTAATTAAATTTGGTTCGGTTTTCCCTTCTATTCGATTCTACTGGCATACCTTTAAATAAAAATTTTTCAGAAAGTTAATTATATAAATCAAATAGAGTGGCTTTCAGCGGGTGGGAGATAGGAATTTACTCAGGTGATTGGAAATTCTTTGCCTATTTTGGAATCGTAGAGTCCTTAAAGAAAGTTTTTTTATTTTTTATTGCTTGGTCTTTAGATCTGAATTCTTTCTGATAAGTCCACTCGATAGACCCGCTATGGAGTTCTTTAAATCGAGGGAGCCGATTAGGATGGGTTCCTATTCCACCTTGCGGTGTTTTGGTATTTGTGTTCATTCAAAGCTTTAAAAAGAACCCATTTTTCAGGGTTTTTTTTTGCTTTTTTTTCGAACTACCCTTCCCAAAAAAAAGGATATAATAAAAAAAAGAATAATTTTTTTTTTTCCGTGTTTTAAATGAGTTTAAGAAACTATATCACCGTCCAATGCTTTATTTTTTTAGAAATGAATTTGTAAAATCTATCCAATATTTCACTTAGGCAAAAATATATAAAATGCTTTATTATTAAAATTTCAGTGGTAATATTACAAAATTTATCTAGATAATTCGTTTCCCAGTTTCAGAATTCGAAAAAACCCCAGATACAAATATTGATTTTGTGTTTTACAATAGCTTTAAACGATTTAAAGAAATGGTCCAATTTTTTTCCCAATGGACTTAGAATAGATAATAACATGGAAAAACGCTTTATTATGCAAA
Organism: Miamiensis avidus; assembly: GCA_037039885.1. Lineage (NCBI taxonomy): Eukaryota > Ciliophora > Oligohymenophorea > Philasterida > Glauconematidae > Miamiensis > Miamiensis avidus. The sequence continues at coordinate 567,786 of JAWVGU010000075.1, forward strand.
ATCAAATGGCATCATGTAAAAATTTATAAAAAGAAATACCTACTGTCGGAAATTAAAAATGACTCCAACTAATTGGATGAAATTTAAAAAAAAATTTTTCCAAAAATAGAAAAATGTATTTCTATGGTGAAATTTTCCTAATGCAAAAAATGTTAAAGATAGTAAAAGATTTTTCTTGAGCATATAAACCTCTCAATTTATTTATCTCCATAAAATTACTAACTATTTTTATTTAATCAAAATAAACGATATATTTAATAAGCAAATAAAAATCCAGAAATCCCCTTCCCATTCTTATTTAAATAATTTAAATTCCATATTTAATATTGTAGATTTAATTAATACTGATGGTAAAAGTAAAAAAAATTAACTCTTTTTTTTAATATAATATAGTATAAACTATGTTCTAAATTTTTACTTAATTAGATAAATTTTTTCGCAAAGAAAATGAATTAACTATAATAAGTAAATAATTATTTATTAATTTAAGGATAATAATTTATATATTATAAATCATAAATGAGGTAAATTATCTATAAAATCATTAATTTCTATTATTATTTTTCCTTTTAGAATATTAATAAGATGTATTACATCCATTCTTCTTTATTTACATAGCATTGTTAAATGTTATTTATGCTTCGTATTTTCAGTATGTTGTTTCATTTTACTATCTTATTTTTTTAATATCTTTATTTTTATATTTACGCAAAATTTTTATAATATAAGTATTAATTTCACAATTTAATTCAACTTTTAGTGTAATTAGTTTATACTTTTCATTTTCTTCTCCTTTATACTTTTTAGTTCTTATTTATCTGAAAATTTTAATGTTAAAAATAAATTAAGCTATGATTTTCTTACAATTTATGAACCGATCCTTTAATGTTAGTGAACATATTTTAATTCATTTCTTTTAGTTTAATAATTATCCAGATCAGTAAAACTGTGCAAATCAGACTGTGAATTATAAATATTATATATTTTTATTAGAATTCATCAAAAGTATTTGCTTTTTTTGAGTCTTATTTTATGCTAATTAAGGATATAAAGATTTTTTTGAGATAATAGTGTTGTTGTTGTTGTTGCTTGCGATATTTCAGTTAAAATAAGGATGACAGTATATATTATGTAAGCATTCCAATTTTATATTTCTTTGCTACCCTTTAATAAGCTCATACTTTCTAAATTTTTAAATTGTTTAAATATATTTTAAAATTTAGTTTTTATTATCATTATAAAACTGTAAACCTTATTATTTAGAATCTTTGAATTTCAATTTTACTTCATGATTCATTACTTATAAAAAAATTATTTCTCCCTTTAGTTTTCAAATTACTGCTATTATATTTCTCCTATTCCATACCTTTCCAATTTTTAATAAATTAGATCTCTAAAACTATTCATTCGTTCATAAAAAATATTTATTATATATTCACTTCATATACAATTAAAAATTGCTACTATTAATGTAGTAATTGATTTTTATATAAACAAATTTAATATATTACTTAATTGAAATAAAATAAAATTTAAAATCAGAAAATTATCTAAAAGTCTAATTTTGTTTTTTTCTACCTATTTTTTAGCCTATTTTATTAGTTTATTATTTTTTGAACACATTATTTACTTTTTAAACTGTATTAATAATTTTTCTTAAAAGATTATTTAAATCATAAATATAAAATATGCTTATACTATAAAGGTTTTTCAATCTGCTTTTTAAAATCAATAATAATAATTTGTCCATAAATATACACAATATTATTAATGCATTTATAGATACATAGATAATTCTTAAAAAACCTATCAATAAATTTTTGATTTTTAATTTTACTTTGAATAAAGTAATATATCAAATTTAATTTTTATATCATTTTAAGTTATAAGGTTAATTTTATTTAATTATATATGCTATTTTTAATATTTTATTTTTAAATTATTTTTTTATATTTGTTTAGTATTTAAATATTTTTAAAATAAATTGTTTTAAAAATGTTAAATTACTTTATTATAATTATTAAATTATTATTTATTATTATTTTGACTGTTTCTATGGATATATTATATCAAATTCTATTCATTATTAATATAATTAATTTATATTAGATTCTTTATATATATATACAGGGGTTGGGGTTGGGGTTGGGGTTGGGGTTGGGGTTGGGGTTGGGGTTGGGGTTGGGGT